>JACGWL010000003.1:3599168-4065761 GCA_034509725.1 Sesamum angolense
CGGCTTCACTGTCCACCAAACAAGCCTCCACCACTATCATCGGCAGTCTTCCGCGGCGCCCGTTTTGCTTCGAAGAGCTACAGAAGTTGTGCTGTTTCTGCAGCATTTTCTCCTGCTGAAACTTGTCATCAGATTTCAGGATATGCTGTGGGTTCGGGTTCTGTTGAAGAGGAAACGGATTCTTGCGACGTATTTGATGGTCACTGGGTTGTGGATGAAGATTTCGAACCCGTTTACAAGCCGGGGTCTTGCCCCTTTATCGACGATGCTTTCAATTGTTTCAAGAATGGACGCCGTGATTCAGATTACCTCAGGCTGAAATGGAAACCTCATGCTTGTGAAATTCCAAGGTTTTGACTGTTGTTATTATTGCTTTTATTGTCACATGCGTTTTTGTTTCAAATTGTTGTTTTTCCTGAGTTTTTACACTTCATTTTGATGCAAGAATTTGTTGGAAATGAAAGGTTTGATGGGCTGAAAATGCTGAAGATGCTGACCGGGAAAAAGATGGTGTTTGTGGGGGATTCACTGAACAGGAATATGTGGGAATCACTGGTTTGTGCTTTGAGGGAATCATTGGCTAATAAGAGAAAAGTGTTCGAAGTATCAGGCAGGCGCCAGTTCAGAAACCAAGGATTCTATTCTTTCATATTCAAGGTAAAGAAAATAGGATCGCTGTTCTTGAAATGGTTTCAAATGAATTCTTCTGATGCTGATTCAATTCCTTGCTTCAATGTGCTTAGGATTTCAACTGCTCGATCGACTTCATCAAATCTCCATTCCTTGTTCAAGAATGGAAGTTCTCGGACAAGGCTGGAACGCGTAGAGAAACGCTGAGACTGGACATGATGGAAGGCTCTTACAACTACCATGATGCTGATATCATTGTTTTCAACACAGGTCACTGGTGGACTCACCAGAAGACATTTCAAGGGTAATTCTTGAATGCTTACAAACTTTAGTCTTTCTGCTCATCCACTTGCATAAAAAGTTTAATTAATCAGCAAAATTGGTTCATTATGAGAATGTCAGGAAGTACTACTTCCAGGAAGGCAATCATGTCTACAGAAAACTTGAAGTCGCAGACGCTTATAAGAAAGCTTTGAGGACATGGGCTCGATGGGTCGATGCTAGTATCAACAGCAGTAGAACCCGAGTCTTCTTTCGCGGATACTCATCTTCTCATTTCAAGTACATAAATTTCATCCAAATTAACTTAATCTGTTTCAAGCTATCGGTTATAAAGTTTTATCTTATGACAACGCAGAGGTGGCCAGTGGAACTCTGGAGGCAGTTGCTATGGTGAGACGAAACCAATAACCAACGAGACTCATCTTGCTCCGTACCCATGGATGATGATAGCCCTGGAATCCGTTATATCAAAGATGAAAACGCCCGTTTTTTTTCTCAACATAACGAAAATGACAGACTACAGAAAAGACGGCCACCCTTCAATATTCAAGCAATCTGCTTCAACAATTAGGCAAGGGATGTTTCAAGACTGCAGCCACTGGTGCCTTCCTGGGGTGCCAGACTCATGGAATCAGCTTCTTTATGCAGTTTTGCTTAAATCCCACAAAAATCTTGGCAGCATTACCAATCACTAATCTCTCTTGTACGCTATGCGATTTTCAAAATTTTCTAGTGATTTTGTGTTTCTTATTGGGATTTGGAAGATAAGGCATGGAAGCTGGACAAGTTATATATAAGACACAACTTTAAACTCATAATATTTCCATAAGACAAGTAAGCTATCTAATGATAGCAGCTTGATACAATAACCTTAGAACAAGAAACACTTCAAACACCAAGACAAAGCAGACACTAGATAATACGAACACAACCAGACTTAGATTAGGCCCTGATGAAGACTAAGAAACTCCATACTTAAACTCTAAATCAACGCATAGTTACTTTGACGGGCTCTTCAGCCCTTCTTCACAGAAACGATAGATTTTGCAATCCCAATGCCGGCACTTCCTTGACTTACTTCTTTCTTGACACTCTCAGTTTTAAGCTCTTCCTTCTTCACAGAAACAGTAGATTTTGCAGTCGCAATGCCAGCACTTCCATGACTTTCTTCTTTCTTGACATTCTCAGTCTTCACATTAATAACATTTGGCTTTGTTAAGCTATAAGTAGCAGTCGTGACGTGGTTTTTACAATTGTAGTCATCGTTGATTCCAGCACATCCAGTGCAGCAATATCCTGAATCCATTTTCTGCAGCCTTAAATCGATAAAAACAGAAGTTTTTTCTTCTCTATTTTTCTGTATGTAAGCAGGAATTTTTGGTGTGGATCTGAACCTCTTGAGGCTGAGAGTATTTATAGTGGTGGATTAGCCATTTCAGGTGCTTCCTGGATCATTTACATTGAATGCTGCTTCATGCATCAGCATCAGCAACGGAAACCAAAAGGCCATGCATGAATCAGGAGATAACAACTATAGATTAGTCCCAGTCTTGGTACAGTGTATAACTACACTGCTGATTCATCAATATCCAGAGTAAGACATGATTCAAATTAGATAAAATTTGTCATAATTATAAATATGTCTTCACTAGAACAATTACAAATATTTTTCTGAAAATTAATGGTTATCTAACAAATACCCTTCATAACAGCCCATTATAGAGGGTATTTTGTCACATAATTGTTAATTTTAAAAATATTTGTAATTTTTTAAATAATGAAATGATATTTGTAATTAAAATAAATTTAAAGGGAGCACATTATAATTTACCCAATTAAAAGTTGAAATTTTTAGTCCACATTGATATTGATGTTACAAATTCAATAAATAATAATAATATTGATGATGATGATAGAAACCCAATGGAAATAGTGGAAGTAATATTGGGCTTAGTTTGTGTTATTTTTTATCCAAAATAGAATTCAGGTAAGGCCCAACTAATTGATAGCAAAAAGGCCCAATGGGGTTCTTTTGGATTGGGCCGACTGCCGAGTGCTCAAATAAGATAAATATAAATCGATAAAATTTATTTTATACTTATGAATTAAGCTTCAAATATTTGGTGATTGGTTGATGTTTATGACTCAAAAAGAAATAGACACACACAATGTCGACATATATACGAAAGCTATTTAGCCACTCCTAAACCTCAAAACGACCCAGTTTTACCTTTGCTTGCCACCGCGTCTCGCCGGAAAATCCATTCCAGCCGGTAGTATACTGATTTCTCGCCGGAAGTATGAGGCGGCCGGCGTACTCTTCACCGTCGTTCAATTTCAGTGCTATGACGCGGAAGATCGACGTTGATAATCGGATCTCTCTCCGCAATTACTATCGCATCGCTGACAATCTGCTCAAACAGGTCGGCAGCCTCGACCGCGTATTTACTTGTCTTAATTAATTAGAAGGACGGGAATCGAATTTTTAGAATCAATGCTGGTGGAGAATTTTCGTGTAATAAGCCTAATTCAGCAGATTGCGGTGTTTGTTTTAATTGCTGAGTTGATTATTGTTTTCCATTTGTGCTTGAGTTAACTGTTGTTGTTGTTGTCTTTTTTTCTTCTTCTTAATCTTTTAGTTGATAGGAGTGTACTAACATTTTACCTCTTTTTTCTCAGATTTTTTTGCTAAGTTTGATTGTGTCTTATTTTCTGGTCCCATTGATTCTAGTGAACTGGTTTCTTTAGTATTTAAATGCTTTTTAGCAGCCTTTGGCGTTTATTACTTCAATATGTTCTCTTTTATATTACATTGGTTTACATATATGTGATATTCAGCCAATTAGAGTTGAAGGGTTTTTAAATATCTAAAGAAATTTAACTTTGTTCATCAATGACTGATTCTTGAATCATTCTTTCTGCAGGCAAGTATTTATAGGGAGGAGAAAAATTTAATAGACTTGTATGTTATACTGCTAAGATATTCAAGGTAAAGGCCTAAAAATGCTGATGTATCTGAATTCATTGTTTGTTTAATTTCTGAACATACAGCTAGTTACTAATGCTGAGAGATTGTGCAATGAATTAAAACAGTTTGGTGTCTGAAACTATACCATACCATCGAGATTACCAGGTTTTATGCTCCAAAGAAAGAAGTTTTTATAAGAAGGTAAGATTGGTTTTCTGGTCATTTCACCTGCTCATGCATGGCCGACTTAATGAAGGTACTGGGTAATTTTGCTTTGTGTCTTGAATCTTGATGGTGCAGAAACTGCTTGCTGTGCTAGATGAGCTAGAGAATTTAAAGCCAGAAGTGCGTCGTCAGCTAGATGAAATGGAAAAGGTTAACGCCCGAACTCCAGTGCATCAGGTTGATGGCCCACACAAGATTTCATATGCCTCTTCTTTGAACAACAAAGCTTCATTAGGCTACAGTGACAAGCCGGTATTTACCAAGATGCTTATTTGCTTATCCATGTTCCCATTGTGCACCTTCTGATAATCATTGTAAATTAACAATAATGGAGATATGCAGCATATCTATGTGTAGTTTTGGCGAATTCTTTGTGTAGTTGTTGAGTATCTAAAAAAGAGTTAAGCTGACAGCAAAGACAGGACCAGATTAATTATTTAATAAAACAGGATGTTTTAGTGCTTTGTAAATAAGTACTTGAAGCAGCTTCGTTTTAGGAAGGTGAGAAAGGAAAGCGGAAATTTCTGGGGAACTGAGATAAGATGTAAGAAGAATACCTTTTTTGGTTAGATAATAAGATTTTCCCTAAGGTGGCTGCAGCTTTCAATTTAAGCATGGTGACTCACTTCATACAAAGTATTATATCCATGTACCACAAGTACAAAACATTTTTCGTGTGTGTTTATTTGGTTGGTCTATCATATGGATTACAGGAATTGGCTAAGTTTGTATATTAAATGTTTAATTCGTTTTTCCAGTTCTTCTTACCTTACTCTTTTTGCTTAGATGTTGCAACCTGTTACAGCACCTTCATCTTCATTGAAGCAGAATAATGAGTATACTCAATTTCCATCACCAAATTCCATTGAATCGCAATTCCAGAAGCTGTGAGTATCTTAGTTGTTAAAATCAGTGAAGTTATTTTGTCGTTTATATCTGAAAATTTTCCCTTCATTACATGCTGCAAACTAGCAAAGAAACTAGTTAGTAATGCCATCAATGGACTTTTATGTCAATGTTTAGAGCTCTTCTTGAGTCTTTATAGGTCCTTATATGTAGGGCATAAATGAGTTTGATCAATAAGCTTCAGTCTTTTTCGACTTCTAGGCTTTATCTCTTGTACTGCACCAGCAAAACTGGCTTCATTTATTATCTTGATTCTATTTTGATTATAATTCACATATATTATATGTAATTTATTAAGTAGTTGCTCCTCAATACCTTTTAAGGGAACAATTTAACAGTTTCTATGCCTTAAATTATATGGAACTTGAAATTGTTTGAAATATCTCAAAGAGATAGGAACAAAAAATGATGCAGAATTGTTAAAGACATAATGTTGTTACATTGAATGGTTCCCATGGGCCTTAAGAATTGCATGACATCAGAGTATGGGTTGGTGTGGATTATATTCCTGTTTTTTGACAGAATTGTTAACTGACATACAGAAGGTATGTGTTTTACACTTATACCTCCACAAGTGTTATCTTGCTTACTTGGAACCACATACGTGTCTACTGTCTATAAGTCTTAGAAAAAATAGTTTCTCCTGTTGCTTTATCCTAGTTTCCTCAGTGGTTTCAACTGCTGACGCTTGTGTAGTTCTTTCAGTGGCTGTTTTCTGTTTTAGTTTGCTATATACTAAGTTCAGTTGAACAAATAAGTTTTGAAGCAGAAGATTGAATTATACCACTTATTCTGTTCCAGTAAGTTTCAATCCTTGATCTGTTTTTCAAACTCTACAGATCTCTCAGTTTACCTCTTCCGAAGCAGGAAACCTTGTCTAGACATTCATTTTTAGGACCTAATGGTCTTCGTGGTCAATGGCTCGCGCCCAGTGCTGAGGTTAAGGTGAGCTGCATGAGGATTCTTATCTTCTTTAATTTAACTCTTCCCGTGAACGGAGTTCCTTCTTCCCCTCACATTTCAACTCATGTTGATTCTTGTTCTTGTTTGTTTAAATACTTATGTGTACCCAGGTTAATTATCCAACTAATATTGTCATGGATCCGAGTGAACTTTCCAGGTATGGGTTCTACTTACCTAAATAACTGCTTCCTTTTTTTTCTTTTGTGCCCCAATTCTCTTGTGGGCTGGCGGTGATGCTGGTCATTTAAGTTAATAATTTTGCTAAAAGTTGCTTTTTGTTGTATATTTATTCACATATGGAAGTCCAGATTCATGTGAGCCATACAAACTTGTTTACTGCAAATTAATTGCTCATAACATTTCAATCTTGTGTCACTACTTTTTTATAGCCTGAATCAGGTTGGCCAACAAGAACCTGCAGCAAGAAAAGATACTGATTCAAAGGTGGAAACGACAGCGATGGACTCTGTTCTGTCCTTAGATGATGGTAGATGGCTTGCTGATGAATCTGGTCTTCCCCAAGGGAATGACATGGAGAAAAATGATTTTCAGTTGGGTAATATCAGGCAACCTTCCCCACCTCCTGTCCTGGCACAAGTGCAGCCAGAGCTGCTTCCTATATCTCCATCAAGAGTTGCTGACCCAAGGCCTGGACCACCAAAACTCTCTCAGGATGGGCTGCCTAGTTCCAATTCTTACCAAGATCTTCACATTGTGAGTCTGTTGTCTTGATTCTTGTAAATGTTGGTGATAATTGCAACATTTTCTTTGTATATTTATGGTAATTGGTAAATGAATTTTCATTGCTAGACAAAAACTTGCATTTAATGTTACTGTTTGGGTGGATGTGATGCCCATATGTTTGCTAATTTGTAGCCAGTGAAGATCTTGGAAGATTTTTTGAGATTGGCACGACAAAATACTGCAAAGAACTTGGAAACTTGTGGTGTTCTTGCTGGTTCACTTGTAAGCCTTCAGTTTCAACTACTTTCTTAATTGACAAATATGACAGCTTACTCCAGCATCTCTTTCTAACAAATGTTTTTATATCTCAATTACTTGCAGAGGAATAGGGTATTCCATATTACTACACTCATCATCCCCAAGCAGGAGTCAACTTCAGATTCGGTATTACATACATTTTGTATCAGGATCTTGTATTGTGCAACTTTGAACTTTCAAATGCTTTCCTTAGCTTATCCCATACCTTTTCAAGTCCTGTGCTTAACTAACTGTTATTTGCTTGCAAAACTTTTCTTTGCATGAATTTGATAGCTTGCATCTCAGCTACCACTAATTCTTATAGAGTGGGTATAGATCATATCTTTTCCAAACTAAAGGAATCTGTGATATGTGCTTATTGTATATATTTTTTTTATTGTTAAACATTTTGACTCCAACGAGATTCTGATTTTTTGTGTGGAGAAAAAAGAATTTTGTTTGTTCATTTTATGCTAATTGATATCAATACCAATTTCACGTTTTGCAAACATGGATAAACTAGATGTTCCATATTGTGGTGGTGTTTAAAATATCATGATGTGCTTATAGGAGGTTTACAGTTTGGAATCACTCACTGATTTCAAGTTTCTTCATCATCCAATGCACTTTTGTTGAATAGTTATCTTGCTGATCAAACTGACAGCTCATATCTTATTGAAGCTTCTTTTTGTTTATGTTTAGTGTCAAACACTGAATGAAGAAGAAATATTTGAGGTTCAAGACAAGCGTTCTCTATTTCCTCTTGGGTGGATACATGTAAGTCTAATATATGAGGTTCAAGACAAGCGTTCTCAGTTTCCTCTTGGGTGGATTCACGTATGTCATGCAGCCTCATTGCATGACATTCTGTGGCTACTGTTTCAACTCGTTTTGCTGCACCCAACCATTAGCTTATAATTAGATTACTTGACCTTTCTAGTCAGTATTGTAGCATGAGCCTGCTCAGTTCAGGCATAATATACTTTTGCCAATTTTTAGTAGTTGGTTTGGGAAGTAATTGTATTATTAATATCATTCTGATTGTTTGCAACATAAAAAAAGCATAGTAAACAAGATTGTTACTGCCAGTTGTTTCTCTTTTTTCATCTTTTAACATCAGTTTACCTAATCTGCTTGAGAACCATGGTTTCTCCTTCCTATTTTCACCATTCAGAGTTAGTATTCAATAATTTGTGTGCTTATTGATTATTTGGTTATTGTTGTATGAGATTCATCATCATTTGACTTAAGAGGCGAATAATATTTATGTGTGTGTGCATTATATATATATATATATATATATATATATATATATATGTGTGTGTGTGTGTGTGTGTGTGTGTGTGTGTGGGCGTACCAGTTTTAATATTCAAGGTCTGTTGTTTCCTATCTTTGGCTTGGCAAAGACTTGTCTTGATACTGACTTCCAGTTGCATTGGCATGCTCAACTTTTGTGGACTTGTTGAAAGTTTTTTCATGCAACCGGAATTTTATACGTTACCTCCTGTCCTCATGAGGAACACCTACGGATTATGGATGTTTTTTGCGCTTTCAAAATTAGCACTGTTGATAGCTGTTATAAGTATTTTAATTCTGGTATTTTGTGTTTCATGTGTCTTCTTGAATTTACCTTGCACATTGGTCATGTATGTTTTTAGATTTCAGTGGCCTTTGTGACCTTGGCTTTCTGGAAGGTTATAACTTCAATGTGTTTTATGTGTTTGCTGTACTGTTGTGTTGCAAGAGCTAAGAAAAGATGAAAATCATGTAAAGTGTGTGAATAATAAATCCATTATTGCTTGTTATAGCTTGTATACATAGCATACTGAGTATGATTCATTTTTCACAAGTTTTCTTGATTTGCAGACACATCCGACACAAACGTGTTTTATGTCTTCGGTTGATCTGCACACTCATTACTCATATCAGGTATCATAAATGTTTGTTTGGTGTTTGATATAACTTCATTTATGCAATTCCCCAGTGTTCCTAATTCTTCCTTCCATTTTGTAATTGATCTGGGGAAAAGAAATAAGTGAATTTTTTCATTTTGAACTAAAAAACAAGGAATAGAGGATACCCATTTTTATATTTGCTTTCTCTGCACCTTTGAAAATTTCAGAGGATCATATTGGATGATAAAGCATATAAAACCAAGCATGTGTGTACAATATATGTGGTCGTTGGATCTGAACTTCCACCTATTTCATCTTTAGGTATATTTGACCACATTTATTACCCATGTCTCAGTATTGAGTCAAAATAATGTCTTAACATATACTGAAAATTGGCCAATAAAAAATGCTACCTCTTCTCAGAAGAATATGTTGTGGATATTATCTATGTAGAAGATGGTTATATGTGAGAAGAATTAGCATCTGACAGGGAATTAATTGTGGAAAAATCAGGGGAGTGCAATTAACTAAGAAATATGATTTTTTTCATGGGATTACTCTTCCAAAATTTACTTGTTTTAATTTTGCTTGCTGACCTGGCATACTTTTTTATTTGTAGGTGATGTTGCCAGAATCAATTGCAATCGTCATGGCTCCTACAGATACATCAAGGTGAACTACTTTTAACTCCAAAACACTACTTATTTTGTTCCCTCCATACAACTACACAGTTCTAGACTGTATTAGCACCTGAAGTTTGGCTTCTATTTACATGTATCGCAGTCCCCATGGCATATTTCACCTTTCCGATCCTAGTGGTGTTTCTGTTATTCGAAACTGTCAACAGCGTGGTTTTCATCCTCACGAAGAGCCTGAGGACGGAAGTCCTATTTATGAGCATTGTTCCCATGTTTACATGAATACCAATTTGAAGTTTGATGTGGTAGATCTTCGGTGAGTTGGTAGAATGGTTGCACTAAGGTATTCAGAAAAAAGAGCATTTGAGAGAATGTACAGGTTACTTTTTCGATGGCTTTTGTAGATCCCTTTCTGGGTTTTTGTGGATGCATTTGTTTTTACCTTTACATCAACCCCCAGGACCATGGTCGACGGCCATTACAATATACAGTTTCTGACTAGATCAGACCTTTTTACAATCTTGATGAGGGAATTAGTCGCATGTATTTAATTGTAATAACAATAATGGTGCTGTAATTTTATGACAACTGTTACCCTGCATTGTTGTTTTCCAGTTCATTTATTGGATGATTTTATATCTGGCAATGCTCGAATATTACTTTCCCAAACGTACCGCAAATTGGCGCCGTTAGACAATCAGCACTGCCCTCATTATCCCCCGTGCTGGGGCGTGCCAAAAATATAAGACTGTAATTTATTTTATCTACAAGAAAATTTAAAAGGTCAAATTGCATTATATCCCCGTTTTTCCAAAAAAATGTTAAAAACTCTCCAGTGCTTTAAAAATAAGCAAAAATCTTCTATGATTTTTAAAATCCTAAGCAAAACTCCTTTTCGTTAGAAATTAATAGAAGGTGTAGCGCACTCATTGGTAGTGGAGGGGTGCATAAATTATTTTGCGAGTTTTGATTTTTTTTGTTGTTATTGATTATGATCAAAGTTACCATGATCAAATTTAATTGTTTTAACCTTATTTTTAATGATTTTTTTTTGTACTTTCATCCATCTTAAAAAATAAAGAATTTTGTTCTTAAATATTTTACTTTAGTGTCAGAATACAAAAAGAATTATATATACATTTTTTTATATTCACAACAATACAAAAAATAATATTCTAAAGTTCATTTTTAAATTTAAATATTCATACCAATGTAAATATTAATGAATAATAACAATAATATTTATTAACTAATACATATTGACATTTGATTTAAATATAATTTAATAAATTATATTATTTACTATCAATATATTTTAAATTTAAATTACTATTATATGTATGTACAATGAAAATTACAATATTTTTATCATTTTTAAATTTTAAAAACTTAAATCAATTTTTCTTTATCATTTTAACATTTTCCTTTCTCTTAAAACCTTTTAGAAATCTAATTTTTCTTTTAATTGTTTTAATTAAATTAATTAAAGTTAAATAATTTTTTTTCTAATAATTAGCGCTGCTGCCCGTGTAGAGAAGGGGGACGGCAATGCCCAACGCCATCACCCCCCTTTGCGGGTGGCGATGGGGGGGTGGGTAGGCGGTGGGGAGGGCGAGGGTGGGGCTTGGTTTGGGGGGTGGGGCGAGGGGGTTTAGGAATTATTTTTGTTGAATAAAATAATAATTTGACTTTTTACAAGTTATAATATATATAGAATATAATTTATGGACTTGTTAATCATGATTTTTAATTTTTAAAACTAACTATTATTATATTTTATATTTTTAATTTACAATTAAAATAATGAATAATATACAATAAACAAGATTATAATGATTATTTTAAAAAAAGTTGATGCCATTGATTATATTTAACGGAAATGAGAAATTTAGATATTTTTAATAAAAACTATGAGTGATTATATTGTTGGGACATGGTGATTTGTCAAACTTTGCATCTGTGAACACTGAAGTAAAACTTTCTTGTTCAGAGAATGCATTGCAGAAGGGTTGAAAAGATGATACGAATAAAGGTTGTGTCCGAACAAGTTAAGTGAATTAGGATGTATGAAATGTTTTATTGCTATCTTGAAACTTAGAACAAAAGTCTCAAAAAAGACAGATTCTTTCTATACGAGACTCAATATGAATAACTTGAATGTATGAGTTTCTAAGTGGTTAAAGCGCCAAGATATCAGTAACCACTTCATCAATCAAAGAATCAAGAATAGTAGACTCAATCTGTATCCCGAGTTCAAATGCTTCAGTTTCATAGTCGAGCCATCTCCCGTGTTGGCTGCTCATGTCATTATCTACAAGTTCATCAACCATAAAGTCCCCCATGCAACTCCAACGAGAAATCTCTTTGTGGACATCTTCAGCTAGTTTTTCCTTTCTCTTAACCACCTGGAGGCCCTTGTCCCATAATTTGCTTCCTCCTGCCACATACAGTCTGCACCTCAGGTCCAAGCATTCGCTCACACAGTCAAACATAAGCTTTCTGTTGATTCTTGCAACGACCCCACAACCATTGAAATGTCCTTTCCGACTTTCCAGCTGATCAAAAAGACGAGGGTTTATGATCTCACAAGCCCTGCCCAGAGCATAATCCTTGAACATCAGCTCTATATTAGACACCATCTCTTTCACATACTTGAGTTCCCAACCTCCGAGCTTCCCACGATAAGGCAAGGTTAAGGTGGTCTCTTGCCTTTTTAAAATGGTTCCAGCAGAAGATGAAGAAGCTGAGTCCAATAACTCAGCATCTCCTTCAAATGGAAGGAGCGCATTCATGGAATACCTACCAAGCATGTCGTGAAATTGAAATGATGAACAATGCTTACCACCTGTAATGGGTAATGGTTAGCTCAACCTTCGGTTTGTACCGCATAAACAATAGTCTAAGAACTTATTCTTACCTCCTGTACTATTGCTGTCCGTGGCATCTGAAGAATTGCAACTGTCTGCAAAGGAAGAATGCTCAAGAACTGAAACTGGACTCAGAAGCCGGCAATCAAGCAATGTTCTGTCTATAGATGTGCCTCTTCCATGCATGCTCGTTTCTTCTACCAGGATCTAAGTACAACATCAAGTCTTTGATTAGCATTTAAAAAAAAAATGGAAAGTTTTGGACAAACCTTCATATATCCTATGAGTTTCAAGTTTCAAGTTATCGGTTTGGCTTATATTTTAACTTCACTCACTACCACAAGGAATTCTTTTTTTGATCCTGTCTAAAATCTAACTGTAAAATAAAGAGAAAATTCAATACTTCAAAACATCCTTGAGTAATTAGCACTATTTTGTGAATTTAAAACTCGTTAATGCAAATAGTAGTATATTAGCAGGCCAAAGAAATAGCATCCTTTTGTAAGAATATCATCAGTTCTATGTGGGAACCTAGGTACTTACATACATGATGATTGACGAATGAATCATATAATGTCCTTGCCGGTCAGCTTAACAGCATCTCTCTATGAAATGGTCCACTAATATCCAGGAAGATGAAATTAATAAGTTAATCATCAGATGAAAGTATACCTGGTAATTTTGACTATTGATAAATCCCTTGGGATCTTTTAAGGAGTATAAACTAGAGCATAGTTGGCCATCCAGACTATCTGTGTAATTTCCATCTTTGCTTTTGTCTTCTTCCAGCATGGTTGAGCTCATTAAGGCATTCAGACCAGGTACCGTGCCATGTAAAGCTGTCTCTGATTTCTGTTGGGAAATATCTACTTTATGAGTTAATTCTTTTAGTTTTCGCTCTAAAAGGGTGCTTAACGTGTCGCCGACTTTGACATTATGTCCTGGGAAAGAGAACTTTGGAGCACCTGCACCATTTGAGTTCAGCAGTATCCTTTTATTTTGAGAATCTACTGGAAAGATCTTACAAGTTTCTCCAGCCACAGTAGACCTCCCTGCGGCAGGTCCTGATCGTGTCAATGGTGCAGTGAAAGTAAAGGAAATAACATCTGTTTCCATCCTTCCACTATCTTGTTCCCTTACTTTGCATATCCATGACAGCAGTAGACTGAATAATTTTCCCATTTTTATCCTTCTGCATGTTATGAGCAGCCTGATTTTTTTCTGAGTGGTAATTCCCATTGGTAGATCGTCTCTTACGAACTCTTTCTGAGCTAGAAGATAATTCTTGTCTCTTATCATCTTTAACCTCTGACCCCAACTTGCGATAACTGACTTTAGAGGTGCCTACAGGTTTACTAGAATTCTGTTGCCTTGCAGAAGAAGAATCTCCAGTCGGTGCTTTCCCTCCTTGTAAGTTGGACTTCATAGGCAACTTTCCACCATCAACAGTGGAATTTTGCTTCTGATTGTTCTGGCGAAGCACATTTGAACTATTTTCTCTTGAAGGTTTCTTAAGTGCACCCTTCTGTGCTGCCAATTGACTTGTCAACACCTGGTTTGGACTGACCTCACTCATTTCTTTGGACAACCAAGGTTCTGCTGCTATTCAAGCTCAGGCCTTCTCTTTTCAGAACATTGGCCTTTGCCTGTAGTGCTAGTGAAATTGATTTTCCTTTACTTTTTGCACCATTGGAAGATTCTTCTGAATCTGGAAGAATCCTTATCGATGTTGCATCCACAGAACCGTTCCAGCTTTTATTCATAGAGTGTCCCCCAAGGTTCTTGACAGCACTAGATTCAGCTGACTTCTGAGAACCTTCAGAAAGCTTTGATGGTTTTTGAGCTTCTCGGACCTTCTTTTTCAGATCCCTTACTTTTAAAGGAACTGCGGAGGACCCAGCCATAGGCAGCTTTGTCTTTTAGAGGCCTGAGGCCCCGGCTCGATAATCCTGGCAGCTGCTTCCATTATATGAGCAGCATCCTCAGGTGGGATAAAAGTAGTGCTTTTTATTGGAGATAAAAGTTTTTGATGAGTAATTGGAATTGATTTAGCTGATTTAGGAGGCAAGATTTCAGTTTGAAACTTTTCAATTGGCCTATGTATTTGATATTTTGTCTCTTCATCATTTTGGTGAGGTGCCTTGTGTAAACTGGTGGAATGCATGATTTGAGGATCTTGATGGTATTCAAGATTTTTACTTTGGTAAAATGAACCTGGAAGAGATTGAGTATCAAAAAGTGGGGTGGAGTAGGGGTCAGGGCTATTGGATCTTGGCAAGGAATCCAACCCCATAAGCCTTGCAACAACTCCAGGGGCCCTGGTACCATGGAAGTCCTCATCAGTTACTGATGAAGCACAACTATGATCACTACTTCCTTTGATGCTTGATCCACCTGCAATTTCATCCTCATCCAGCTAGCCATACAAAAAGAAATGCTTTAATTAACAAATCAGAAACGGACGATGTTCAATAATTCCTGCAATACTCTTACCATTTGAGCCGGGTCATTGGCAAATTCCCATCAAATCTTTTTTGCTGTTTGGATTTCTCTATATAAAAATGACAAGAAACAACCTTTTTTCAGAATACAGAAAATGAAGTATGAACAATGCTATTACATGTCCAAAGTTCAGGGACGGACAGGAGAGACATATATAATGTTGTCAATTTTAGCAACACATCGTACCAGGTAAATCTGACTTGCTTGAGAACAACTTCTTACGAGATTTTGCATTCCAATCAAACAGCTGGAGAAAGCCACCAACATAATTTCCACCCTTCGAGCTTTGTTTCTCGATCCCCATATTTCCAGGTTGAAATTTCACCAAATTCAACTTTCACAAACTAAGAAAAAGTGAGAACGCGGAAAAATAAGATTTGGCCATGTCCTGTCCATCTGCAACCAAATATTAAAGGTGATTTGATGTCACTAATTTCAGGAAGAAAGCCTCGAGATATAGAACATGCTCAACTTGTATGACTCTTCAACTATTAATTAATACGAGACTAAGCAGATTTTTAGCTAGAGGAGTATGAATATATAATTTCTATTGCAAATTCTAATATTAAAAGATGGGGACAATGATGACTGGTGATGAACCAGAATTGGATGCCTAATATAGGAGATGATCCACTCAATCAACGGCCCTACCGTCAATCAATTAAAATCAAAACAGCTGGAAATGTATTCTTACTTCAGAGGTTCTATTGCTATTCTCTAATCAGAAAATCAATAAAGCAATTGATGGGGATTGATGAACACAACTGAATTCAAGTATCGGGGAATCATTCTACTGGTATTAGAGTCACATATTCCTCATGATACCGCAACATAACAAACCAAAACTACATGCATGCGTTAAAATGGATTTACTGGCATCAAATTGCCGTCCTCATCAACTCAAAAGTTTCCAGCTATCGACCAAGATTGACGTTCGTTATTGCACAAATATAGGAATGTACTGCCAAGACTTTTACTCTCAACACACCGCTCCTACTAGATCAACCTTACCTGAACACCAAAAGATGATGTCCCTAGGGAAAACATAGTATGTAATAGAAGGTTAGTACTAATCTTTTTCAGCAGGAAGTGCACTAGAGAACAGAATGAACAAACATTCAGCACGGATGTAAACTAACACCTACCGATCAAAACATACCTCCAAGGGAATGCAAACTCAGTCACAACTCCCATATCCAACTCAGGTTCTTGGAAAAAAATAAAAGAAAATACGGGCAATCCTTCATGGCTGGAATTTACATTGAATTTGACGGCATCGAACTGATGTCTGAAAGAACCAGCCAAGTTCCATTAGCATGCAATATCTCAAGAACCCTTAATTTCTCTCATTTTTTTATTCTTCCTCATCATCATTTGACGCATAAACTAATTTACACTCCACTTTAGTTAAAAATTAACAAAAGCACGCGTATGATCAGTAAGAGTGACACATTTGACAACATTCCTACAACAACTTCCATAAGAAAATTCTGGAGATGATAAAACCCGAAAAAGACAAAGACCCTTTCGTATTCTTAACACAACAGTAGCAAAACAACGTTAAATCAAGAAAACTCACACAGCCCACTTGAAACGAAGACCGGCTGAGCTTCCCCTTATTGCCAAGCTGCAAACTTTGTTCATCAAGAACTTGCATACAAACCTTGGAGCAGTAAAAAGAAAAAGATTGAAATTGAGAGGTTTGGATAGGTTAAGATTAAATGGTAGCAGATGTTTGTCTGAGAGGCAGAGCAGTGAGCAAAGAGGTGTCTTTTGAGTGGTAGAACAGTTTGAAGCAATAAATGAGGAAACTGCAGAAAATTGGATTTTGGAGTAATTTTAAAGAAAAGGAAGACAAAATATTATTTATTCATATGGAGAAACTTTTCCTTTTTTTTTTATTTTTACGTCTTTTTGGACAAGAAATAATAAATGTCAACGTAGAAAAGGTTGAAAAAGCTTTGTAACGTCTCTTTTGGTGAGAGGGAGAGATTTCAAATTCCAAATAGGAATGATGGGGCCCTCTACGATTGGGTGTAGTGCAGTGTAGGCTAAGTAATAAGTTGCCCCCATAAGACTTCTTCCCATTGGTCAGAATTCCCCCTTTTTACTCTCTGTAAAATATCCAAAATCTACCCAAAAATGCATAATAAATACACAAAATCACCATGAGAACATAAAATCTCTAAAATATTCATTATTATACAGAATAAAAAATAAAATAAGTTACCTATATTGTTTTTTTTTTATCATGATAGAAAATATAGTAATTATCAATGTTAAATAAGACCATCGCTATTTTAATAAATAGATATAAAATGGAAAACTAATATTTTATGGTAATTATCACCGTTTTAGACATACCAACGTCTAAAATAACGTGAACGTGATAGTATTCTATTTTATTTTTGTCATAATTAACTCGATAGTGGTAAATGCCATGCTATTAATTTCTTTTATTTTTCTTATTAAATAAAATTACATACTATCTATGATGTGATAAAAGAGAATTTGAAGAATTAATGATTAAGCATTTAAATTCAAGACACGTGATTAAAATTTTTAAAAGACTCATGGATATATATATATATATATATATATATATATATATATATATATATATATATGAAAGATTTGATAATGCAAATCCATAAATAGTATTAAAAAAGAAACCAATTGTAGTAAAAAATAAAGGGCCATATAAAAAATAAAATATTTTTGAAGAATAATTACGTACCGTAGTTATCAAATTTTAATTAATATGGTAAAGTTTATTGATTTGATTTGACCCCAAGAAAAGGATTATTATCATTAAGAAATTGAAAAGCATTTGAGCTCAAGATTTGGAAAATCCTTTGATTTGTTTTTATTCCCATTCAATCACATTATTTTACACAATCAGTCACATTATAAGTCAAAGTGGCATTGCACGTAGGAAACCATGGATGATTAATCAATTAATTATTTATTTTTCTTAATTTGATGATACCTACCTACAAATTATCAATTTCTTAATTAATTAAATATGATTATAACATTTCTCATGAGCGTAAATTATGACATTTTTACACAAGATCAATTAAGAATTATTCGTAAATTGTAATTAATGTATATGAATAATTAATCTATCACAAAAATCACATTCTAATTAATGTGCAGAAAGAAATACTAATAACAAGATATTGAGTACTCATATTCTAAAAGTATTAAAAAAATCATCATAATAAGCATTAATCTTCACAAATTTAATTATAGTCATAGATTTATCGCTACAGTCACAGACAACGTATATATAAAGACAACAATTTTATTTTTATTTTTTTCACAAATCATACTAAGAATTCTATCTTTTTTCTTATCTTAAAATTGTTATTGTGCTTATGTAAAATAATTATTAATTGACGATTGTAACATACAAATGGCATAATAATTAAATAATGAGAAGCTGCACTTTGATGTAAACTAATCAATTAATCAACCAAGAAATGGACATAAAAAGCCTCCTTACAATTAATCAAATCTTAATCAACCCTCGAATTACCCACAAAGTAATAATTAATTATAAATAAATACAACTAGACATGTTCAAGAAGAACAAATTAATTACAAAAAAGAAAAAAGAAAAAAAAAAAAAAAGAGAAACCTTTTGGAAGGGCATTTACGTCCAAAACGCACAACAACAATCCATAGCACGTAAAAAAGTGTTGATGCGACATTGGATCAATATCCATGCACGATGGTGGAGCATTTGTTCTTCATCCATCGGAAGGTGCTACGGACTGAGGCCTTCAATTTCCCTTCAACTGCATATGCCTTGTAAGACATGATTCTCTGTTTCCTCCTCACTTCTGCGTCTTTATTACCATAATGCGCATTCGGCAACGTGTAAGAAGACGAGGATGAGTTGATCATGGTGGCGCGTGATGCATCACGCACACTAACTACGAGATTCGGTTTAGGTTTATTATTGATGTTAGGTTTGTTGGTCTTGACGACCGTGGCTGCGGTGGTGGAGGGGTCGGGGTCGTTTTCACGGGCTCTAACCGTTGTTTGTCAGGGGTGTATGACCAGTATGTGGGCGGCCGGCACTCCTCCACCGCTCTCATCTTCGCCACTAGTATGTTGTGTTGAAGAGAGAGAGAGGAGAAGAAAAGTGAGAAATTTAGGGAAATGAAAGTGAAAAAGTGTGTGGCTTATTACAATGTTGATTGGCTCTCGTAGTTTTGGAGGGAATGGAGAGTCCATTATGGTTAATCCATCAAAAGAAATCTATAGATGAGAGAGATCAAAGAGAGAGATGTGTAATGGACAACCTTAAATTTCTCTAATCTCATTGAAAAAGCAACATAGGAATGGAGATGATGATGTTGAATAATATGATCCTTTGCTTTTGCTTTTAACTTTTAATTTTTTCTGCAATGATATTAATTTTTTTGTATGACTATATGCAAAATATATAATAGTATGTTATAAGTTAACATATGGTGTTTAAAGCAATTGCAAGTGGAAAAAGATCGATTGGCCGTCTTTTCTTTTTTTTCTTCGGTGAAGGTGAATTTCATTAATGAAGAAAAAGTACAAGTCGTACATTACAACGGAGGAGAAAACTAGTGGCTAGGCCCTGGGATCCTCCATAATCAGAAGAGCGCAACAGTACTAACATGTGAATTGATCTTTTTAATTGCTACCGAAGATAATTACCATATTTACTTTCGGAACGAATGGTTTGATTAGATTATATGCAGATGTTAATTTTGAATAAGTCATACATATATATATGAATGATCATACGACTTGAATTGTGCAAAAACAGGACAAGTGAATGAATTTATTATGTTCTTGGAAAAACTGATGTTTAACTCAATTGGGATGAACTTAAAGCATCAGATATAATACAAGTTCACAGGTGGAGATCAACATCCAATCCTTCTGCGACATCTGTCAACCCGACTGGCATCGACTGCCCCACTTCACCTAGGCCGCTGGGCGGCCCCTGTCGTGGCAGCCCAAGTTGAAATCCACCGGGATACCTCAGAGGTACTCCAGACAAAACCTGAGGTGCACCTACAGCATTTGCAGTTGGTGGAAGGAACCTTGCAGCATAGGCACTGTTAGTTGCACCTGGACCAATCAAGGACCCTGCTCGAGTCCCGTGTGGATTGATAATGTGGACAGGGGATCCTAGGCGTCGAGGATCAGCCACAAAGTGAGCCCTCTTCACCCTCTGTCGTTCCTTCTTGTGCGCATTTTGATGGCCGCCTAATGCTTGGGAGTTGGCAAATTTTCTGCGGCAATGTTGGCACTCAAATCTCTTATTCTCAACATCGTTTTGCTGTAGCATGGGGACTTTGTCGTTGTTTGTGACTGGAAAACCAAAGAGCTTCATCACTGATGATGAAGGTGCATAATCTTGAAGATCAGGCTCACATGCATCTCTTGCTGATGATGAGTTTTCTTCCATTGATTTAGGAGGGAAGAAAGGAAAAAGGTTTGATGTCACAATTGGGAGATAATCTTTGAGGTGTGGTATATATAGAGAAGGAGAAGAAAAATAATACAAGAAGAAGCAAAAGCATAATATGAACATGTAATATTTGTGACAGTAGAATGGGACAGACACCATGAGCCCTACATGAAAAGGAAAGCACATTTGTAAAAGTTATACTTAATCAAGGCCTAAATTCACCTGTAGAGAAGGTTGAGAGCTACATTTCAACTGAGTTTTAGTTATTTCTCAAGTCATCTAGTCTGCTATTCTATGCCTAATACCACCACACTATGGATCTGTGTACTTGTGCGCAGGAGCAAGGATGATCATCAATCGAGATTGTACAAGTGCTTGTCAATGTTTACACTTAAGTTTACTAGGGACTACTGGAGCAAACTGAGTGAACTGTGCTGCTATATTTTTAACATGAAGTGACATGTATTACCGTTTTAATTACTGACGTATGTGTTTCTTATTCATGATCGTGAATGAAGTGAGTTTGTTCATTGCTGTAAAAATGGCTTGTCATCATCACCCACCTTCAATGATTTGAAAGCAAGTATAAGACACCAAAACATGCGCTTGGACCTCATGTCTACAGCAGATGATGACCAAATCTCGGGCAAAATCCAAGCTTTTATGGCCATTTATCTCTAGCTCATCCATGTGTTAAGCCCTTTAAATAGACCACTCAAAAATGACTAAACAGATATGCATTATCTGATAAAGTTTATAAAGAAAAAAGTTCAAGAAACGAGATAATTTCGGTTCTTGCAGATTCAGCGCACTTCTTTCACAGAAGATCATGTTTTAGGATTCTAAGCTCCTTTTAATGTATTAGTCCTTAATTCAAAGGGATGATGATAACATATGTACGTGTTTACGACTCTTTTTGATGCATGTGAATGGGGTCGGCCCACGTAAAGTTGTCTTCCATGTGGGCAGTATGAAGTACTACAGATTTGGAAAGGCATGTAAGTGAGGGATTAGCTAAGTATCAAGTCCCTTGCACTAGTTTGTTTGTTGTTTGCAAGCTTTGTTTGTGGTACATTTTGATGTTGTTCTCAAGTACAAATAATTCTAACTCCTTTTGGTGGCTTTTCCTTTGTTGTTATCCAATGCAGTTCCACAGGCCTTTTGTAGCTTTTTTTATGAGTAATAAGTGCATGTGTGCACACAAAGTTGTCCCACTAAGCTTAGATTCAGAATTTATAGTAGGGCATCTTGTTTATCTGTAAGCGTGATGGATGATGGCACGGCTGGTTTGTCGACAAGACGACATTTCTTGCTTCAATACGACGGAACACAAACATAGGGAGACAGAGACTGGTGGTGAAAGGCCTAATCCGAGGAATAGCTACAACAGACGTGACCTTAAGGTTGACGAACCTTGGCCACTGATCTCTTCAAACTCTTTTATCTTCTGCCCAGAGTGCCTGTTTTCTTTTCCTTTTATCCAAAACTCTTTCGAGTTTTAATTGACTGATTTAATCACATAACAAGTACGGTTCCATACACGTCTTCCTCACAAATACCCAACAATTGACTAAATAAATTGCTTGCATGAGGAAGTCATAATGAACAGTGCTTCTGTGAATATTATTGTGAAACAAACTTTTATAAAACTATTGGATGTTGTTTTATTGGATCCCAGTTGGGAGTACAAATTGGGCTGTATCCAGGGGATATTTTTCATATTAGTGGGAGAATATCTTCTCTAATGTTTGCTTTTGTCAGCACATACTATGGGATTTCAAGAGAGTAACATCATAAGATTGCAGAATCAAAGAGATGGTCCACCTGAGCCTTTTGTCACTTCATGTACAAAAGCCTTTTACATGCCGTATAGTAGTGTACTTTAATCGGTGCAAAACTTCAACCCTCAGCCTACTGTTATAATTCATCGATTCTTCGGCTATAATCGCATGAACTTATGCCATTAGATAACATCTGGTCCGTTAGATCCCATGTCCTGATGTCCCTGATGGATCATATCATGTTCTTTCTGTGATCTAACTAGGCCAGTCATCAGTTCTCTGCTTAAGCTTACGCAATATATCAGAAGTTTTTCAATAATTAAGCTGGACTATACGGAGTTGAGACATCACTTTCATCATAGATGGCCCGATGGGCATCCAACGTTAGTCGGGCCATGTGAAATTTGTCAGGTAAAAACCTGCAAGTGGTTACATGAGAATTCCCATTTTTAGTGTGTTTGTTTTCTTGCAGCCATGACAGCGATACATCGTCAAGTTCAAAGTGAAACACGAAGAAAGATTTAGATTAATCTTTATACATTAAAACCAATGTTTTACACATTTATGATGCATGGTTAGTTCCTTATCAGAAACATGCTAAAAAGTAGAAGGTAATACAGAGGCAGCATAGCACTGCAGCCATGTGGAGTTAGTGGTCTACTTTGTGAATGATGAATTGTTGTTTTCTGGTCTTTTGATGGGCTTTTTTCTAGTACCAGCAAGATAACTTTGAGTTCTCTACTTTTAAATACTGCTTACATGTTAAAGAAAAGTGCTCATAAGCAAAAAAACGCAGTAATATGGATTTTTCTTGCCTTTAAGCAACCTTTTCCCCCAAGCAATTCCAGAATCTATCTCTTTCCCAATGCAGAAAAGTCGATTTCCATCTACTCGTCTTCATTAACCCTGTCGAAATCTTGCTTTCGTATCACAGAGACCTGCAAAAATGACCCATGCCATTTGCTGATCTTGAAACAGCAGGAATCTTGGCTGCAAAATGAGAATCATGCATGAGTTTGCACTTTAATTTATCCCGTTACTACGTGTCTCACACGAAGGAGGAGCACTAGCTATGTGCGGATTCACATATTTGTTGAGCTTGCCGGGCTGCCTAAAAAATTTGGAAATATAGTCAATGCACGGCAGCATTTTAAAGAGCAAGAAAACAGGCAACGGCCAATTGTGGAGGCCTCGGTCCTCCGGTATGCATCTCCACCAAGATCTCCTACAATACAACCTTATGGAGCTGTGCCTAATAAGAACCCTCTGCTGATGCAAGATCAAAATTGTGCAGACATTGTACCACTACTTAAACAGCTTGACAAGCACTCAAGATGAGTTTGAAAGCAAAGAAAATGTATAAAAAGTTAATCATTCTGCTAGCAAGAAACTATACATGCAGCCACCCAAGCCAACCAAAATGAGTACTCATGCAAAAGTGTGAAAGAAAATCACAAGTATAGAGTTACATAGAGGGCTAAAACTTTGTACATAATTTTTGCTAGGAATTATGGGATCGGATTTTCTATTTCAAAATGTATTACATCTTCTACTTCATTCAACGTATACATATACGTTGCAACAAGAATTTGGAAGGGGGGGGGGGGATCAAATATTGAACAAATGAATAATAATAATTCACTAGGGGTACGGTGAAATCAGCTATAAGTTAATTTATTAAAACTATGTCTTAATTGATGGATTTTGAATTTGAGAGTACGACATAGAAAAAAAATTATTAATATATTAAGAATTTAAATTTATAATTAGTTAACAAATATAGTATTTAAAATAAGTTGAAAGAATTTGTTATTATGAATTTGAAATCCATCAATTCAAATACAACTTTATTTTGATAATAATTCAAGAAGATATGCATTATTAAAAAGGATGTAACCATTTATTTTATTTGAAAAGTAAAAGTGAGAAAAGCAAAGGTATTATTTGAAAAAATATAATAATCATGAACCTAGCCACTTATTATAGGGAAAGTTGGGGAAAATGGGTGGGTTATCATGTAGTTATGTAGAAATTTAGGGCCATATTGAAATAATTAGTAAAGTTGTGGTACTACCTACAATTTTACAGGAGTATTGATAAAGTTAGGCTACGGAATGGAGAGGTTGCCAGTTCCCACTAATTTTCTCACATGCGGATGCGGCGTTAGAATGAGAAAGGAATTCTCCTAATTCAAACCCTTTCTTCACTCACTTACTTCTTCATTTCACTCTCTCGTATCTCTCCGTCTCAGGTAGGTACCCGTTTTAGTGCGTGTTCATGTGTGTGTGTGTGTGTGTTGATTCGTATGTATATGCATGTATGTGTATAGATGTGTGTATTTATACTTAAATCTCTAATCATCAGTTTGATTCAATAACATAATTTTGGTTGATCAATTGATTTGGTGTGTGTTAGGTTTTCTGTAGTTACGATGTCTTTGAGGCCTGGCGCTAGGGCGGAGGTCCGACGGAACCGCTACAAGGTGGCGGTGGACGCCGATGAAGGGCGGCGACGGAGGGAGGACAATATGGTGGAGATTCGAAAGAGTAAGCGCGAGGAAAGTTTGCTTAAAAAGCGAAGAGAAGGACTCCAGCAGCAGCAGCAGCAATTCTCTGCGTCGCTCCAGTCCTCCGCGCTCGAGAAGAAGGTTGATTTTTTTCTTCTTCCTGTTTCTGTTTTCCCCGACGATACGACGGAGGAATATATGTGTGGACTGTAGTTGATATTGGAATTTGGGAGCGGGTTTTCAGTTTTTGCTTAATGTTGACGAGTCTGTCTGTGCTCTGCGCTGAAGGTTGGTCTTTTGGTATAATTAAGTTGTGTTTTTAAAAATTATTATAGATACTATGAAGTGAATATGATGCGGTAATTTTAGTGCATGGTACCAATTACCTCTGGACTTAGTTTCCAATCTGCATAGGGTATAGTATGCAATAATTGTAAGTCTGTGACTGGTTGCTGCACGAGATATGCACTTGTGGACATAATATATTTTATTGAGTGGGTTTATGGCATGGATTTCTGTCTTTCACTTAGTTTGGGTTTTGGTTTGATTCGTCTGTGTGATGGCAGATGTTTGGAGCTTGAACCTGAATAAAATAGGCTAGTCCCTAGTTGACACTGAGTTCTAATTCTCATCGAAAGAGTAATTTATACATAATCTTCTTGTGGGTAGCTTAGATGTAATATTTGTCTGTTAATGTGTACATCTGTATGGGGTGTAGTATCAACTATGGATGTATTTTAGCCAAATCCTGTTCTGAGCAGTTACCCATCTTTATGCATAAGAAGGTGATACATTTTTAGGATGATAGAATAACTAAATTTAGGTCTTTATATATATAATAAATACATATATAACAGAAAAATCTGGAAACAAAATACAATGGTTTATTAATGGGTTTGATATGTAATGTCTTGGCTTTTTCTTCAGATATAGGTTCAAGTGTAAATTTTCCTTCTTGGTTGTTTATTATTGTTGAATCGGGCGGTAGCTTTTCTGGAGGTATTTATATCTAGTAAGCGGTGTTTTTCTAATGGAATAATGGCTTTTTTTTATTCGTTTACAGTTGGAGAGTCTTCCTTCTATAGTTAATGGAGTCTGGTCGAGTGATAGCAACTTGCAGCTCGAAGCAACTACTCAATTCCGCAAATTACTTTCAATTGGTAAAACTTCTTGTCTCATTTAATTATTCCTTTCTGTACCTATTTCATGATTTACTGATTCTCTCCTTGTATGATGACTAAATAAATTAACAGAGAAGCCCTCCTATTGAAGAAGTAATACAATCGGGTGTTGTTCCGCGATTTGTTGAGTTCCTTATGAGGGAGGACTTCCCCCAGCTCCAGGTTTGAATCTGTCTCAAGACTTATTGCGAAATAATTAAAAAGAGTGGTGTGTTTATGTTTTTGCTCATCCTGTGGCCTGCAGTTTGAGGCTGCTTGGGCACTGACTAACATTGCTTCTGGCACGTCGGAGCATACTAGGGTGGTTATTGATCATGGAGCGGTCCCATTATTTGTAAAGCTTCTGGGTTCACCCAGTGATGATGTCCGTGAGCAGGTATTACTCTTACATAAAATGTTATGGTATAAGCCTTTCAAGTTTACTGCAGAATGGATAATTCTCTTGGTAACAAAAGTTGTTATTTTTTAATAGGCTGTGTGGGCATTGGGAAATGTTGCCGGTGATTCTCCTAAATGTCGTGACCTGGTCCTTGCCCATGGGGCCTTGGTTCCTTTGCTTGCTCAGTTGAATGAACATGCAAAGCTTTCAATGCTGAGAAATGCCACCTGGACTCTGTCAAACTTCTGCAGAGGCAAGCCACAGCCTCACTTCGAGCAGGTATTGGCCTTTTTTTTCTGGTCTTTTAAGTTGATGTGTATCTTCCCTTTCTACTGATGCAGGATGTTTTTTTTTCCTTTGAATTGGTTTGTTAGGTAAGACCAGCACTCCCAGCCCTTCAACGTCTTATTTATTCCAACGATGAAGAGGTGCTTACAGATGCATGCTGGGCGCTCTCATACCTCTCTGATGGTACTAATGACAAAATTCAAGCTGTGATTGAGGCAGGTGTCTGTCAACGACTTGTTGAGCTTCTCCTGTGAGTGGCATTTTGTGTCATTATCTGATAGATTACTTTACTTCTGGATATGGTGTGAATTTACATATTTGTCTTTTCAGTCATCCCTCTCCTTCTGTGCTTATTCCTGCGCTTCGTACAGTTGGAAATATTGTGACTGGTGATGACCTTCAAACCCAGGTATGAGATTTTGTTGATGATGTTATTTTGAATCTCGTTTCATTACTTGTTAGCTTGCTGGTGGTAGCCTTGAATGTTTGGTGGGCAGTATAAGCAAAGAAATAAGGCACCTAAAGAGAATATAATCGAACTCTTTGATTGCGTTCTTTGTCTCTCAGTATATCATTGATCATGGTGCACTTCCTTGCCTGTTGAGCCTATTGACTCACCATCATAAAAAGAGCATCAAGAAAGAAGCCTGCTGGACAATTTCCAACATTACTGCTGGAAACAGAGAACAAATAGAGGTATAAACATGAAACTCTGCAACTGGTAGTTCCCAGTCTCATTTGGTGATGCCTGCTAGTTATGGTTTCCATCTTGATGCTTTGCCTCAACGATTTAAGGTTTTTTGTTGTTCGGAAGCTTTTATATTGTGATTTACTGGATTTTTTTTCAACCTGTCCATTACACCCATCTCCTGTTATCTAGTTCAAAAGGTTCATTTATTGCTGCTAAGGTCATATAGAACTTTTATGTGATTGTTGTCCCAGCGCCATACTAATTGGCTATGCTTTGGAATGACAGGCTGTAATTGACTCTGGCTTGATAGGGCCCTTGGTCAATCTGCTTCTGACTGCTGAATTTGATATAAAGAAAGAGGCTGCATGGGCTATCTCAAATGCAACATCCGGAGGAACCAATGAGCAAATCATGTAACTTGTTTGGTTTAGATGTTGGGGTCAATGATCTGCTTCTTTGTGATCTAAATTATCCACTTGCTTTCTTATAGGTACTTGGTAAATCAGAATTGTATAAAGCCTTTGTGCGATCTTCTGGTCTGCCCTGATCCAAGGATTGTTACTGTGTGCTTAGAGGGGCTCGAAAACATCCTGAAAGTTGGAGAAGCAGAGAAGGGTAATACTGGAGACGTCAATTATTTTGCCCAATTAATAGATGAAGCCGGGGGATTAGAAAAGATTGAGAACCTGCAGAGTCACGACAACAATGAAATTTATGAGAAGGCGGTGAAAATACTGGAGACTTATTGGCTGGAGGAGGAGGATGAGACATTACCTGAAGGTGATGGGACTCAGCCTGGATTTAACTTTGGAAGCAATGGCGTTCAACTTCCACCTGGTGGATTCAGTTTTAGCTAAAGGTTAGTTTTCTGGTCATTGCTTGTTGTCTCCCTCCATCTACAAGTATGCCACAACTCAGCAATCATATGGGAGTCTTCTTTTGGGCTAACATCATAGGGTCTGTCAGTCCGGTGGATAAAGCAGTTTCTCTGGTCGGTGGAGATACCAATGATTTGGTGGAGGTCGGGATGGTCGGGTCGAGTCGGGTCGGGCTGCAGCACGTCAATGAGTTTGGTGAGTTGGGTCCAAAGTCAAGAAGGTGCATAGTCGGGTCATTCCACGCTGTGGTGGTCAATAAGCAGAGTGAGGAGTGATGCATTGGCGAAGATGGCCGGTCGGTCAGGTCTTGTTTTAGTCCTTTCCCCAGTAAGATTGAGTTCAGATTAATCTTACAGGAATGATTTTGCAACTAATGAAATTGGAAATGCAGTGTCTTCTATTGGTCATCTGTGCTTTAATTGTATTCCTAGTCCTCTTCAGGGGTGACTGTCGATATTACTTAATTATTCCAAGCTTCAAATGCTCTCTCTATGACCTTATTCGTCTAATCTATTGTCTGAAACAGAAGACTTTTGAGTTCTTTGAGACCCATATGCTACTAGTCTAGTTACCACCTCCCAAGGTATCCAACTATGCTATTCATTTTCAATTTATTTTGACGGGAAAATTGCACTTTTGGTCTCACAGGATAGGTACTATTGCAATTTTGGTCCCATACGTTATGAGCTCAGCACTTTTGGTCCCACAGAAAGAAAAAGTGTTGCACTTTTGGTCCCAACTCCGTTTAAATCGTTAAGTGAGGATGGAAAACCACTTTTAAAAGGTCCAATGTGGTTTTTTATGGTTTGAAAACCACTAGGCTTTTTGGAGGGAATTATATTGATTTTGTTGCATTTTTCATGCATTTCACTTTAAAATGATAAAATTTTCCCATTAAAATTTGCAAAAAATTAAGCTACACAGTTATAATAAATAAAAAAATTATATTTGAAAAAAAATAAGTTGCACACTTATGATAGATAAAAAAAATATTATTATGAATGAAATATTAAATTATGTGATTGCAAAATTAAAATGACCTTGAAAAAAAAATAAAGTACTGCAAAATTAAAAGTAAAAAATGAACTGATTGCATTGATGCCAAAATTCACTGTTAGCACTATACTGATTTAATCATGTTTTATCCCTGCCAAAAACGTTTGTCACCATGACAAATATTTTTTAGTTGGAATATTTTTTGCAGTGTAACCAAGTGCATTTACTTGAATTTGGTTCTATAATTAGTTTTTGGGCAAATCTACAATTTTTTTTTCTTTGGCAATTGCAAATATTGGCAATTCTTTTCGAATGTAAATTGCATATTTGTGCATAGTTGGCACGGAGAAAATTGTATAGTGCAAACAGTGAATTTTGGCGTAAATGTAGTCAGTTCATTTTTTGCTTTTAATTTTGCAATGCTTTAATTTTTTTGAGGTCATTTTAATTTTGCAATCACATAATTTAATATTTCATTCATAATAATATTATTTTATCTATCATAAGTGCGCAATTTATTTTTTTGCAAAGATATTTTTTTTATCTATTATAAATGTGTAGCTTAATTTTTTGCAAATTTTAGTGGGAAAATTTTGTCATTTTATAGTGAAATGCATGAAAAATACAACAAAATCAATATATTTCCCTCAAAAAAGCCTAGTGGTTTTCAAACCATAAAAAATCACATTGGACCTTCTAAAAGTGGTTTTCCATCCCCACTTAACGGTTTAAACGGAGTTGGGACCAAAAGTGCACACTTTTTCTTTCTGTGGGATCAAAAGTGCTGAGCTCATAACGTATGAGACCAAAATTGCAATAGTACCTATCCTGTGGGACCAAAAGTGCAATTTTTCCTATTTTGACGTACCCTGCTCTTGTTTGTACTTTATCATGAGATCTGCTTTAATTGATAGTATAAGTTTCTAGTTTCTCTGTTCGAAAGAGAGGGAAAAGAAGAGGGAAAAAAGAAATGGATGCACAACTGAACTGGATCCAAATGAAAATAATTGGATCTACTAGAGATTAGATCAAATCCATGTGCCAGTTGTATTCGGCAATCCCTGACCCTACTACATTGCATTCCATTGACGTCGGATGAATGTAAGATAAATTATTATTTTTAACATAGGGTGTAATTTACTTTATTTTACAATTTCACAAGAGTAAATTGGGTTAAGGCCATGTGGATAATGATATGTCAGTTATGTTCATTTTTGGGTAGAACTTAGTTAGGATAGAGTGGGATGTAGAGAATATAATTGTATCGCTTTGAAAACGTTACTTTATTCATTAGCGACTTATTCTCCCCGCATAATTAATTTATTCCTGGAAGGTGATTGCGTAATTTTTGAATGTTACTTTGTACATCCAGGTACGAGCTCACCATGTCATATTCAAATTTAAAATCAGATTGAAAAATCAAAAAGAGGAAGTCCACAACATGCTTTTCACACCAGACATTTCTGTACGCCTTTTTCCTAAAGCCTAACATGTTTGGCACTATCCTAGCTGCCTTCACATCACAGGATTCTTTCCTAATTGCTAATCCAAAAACTTAACTGGAAGTGTGCAGTTGATTGGTACGATGCTTGTGTGAATGCACCTTCTCACGGCTTAACCTTCCTTAAAACTTGATATATGATTACATGTTGATGGGAATATATCAAGAATATAATAAAAGGATCAAAATATCCCTTCCCCCCGTAAAGTTAAAATACCCTCACAAAGAGGGGTTTTGCATTGATATAAAGATCCGAGCGTAGATTGCTTTAGGTAAGACGGCTCAAGATCATGCCACTTGAATTCATAAAAGTATAGACACTTTGCTCTATAAATATATGCAACCACTTCATTTAATTGTACATATGTCATTTATTGTTTACACCAACATTTTTTATCTTCTCCCGGCCTCAAGTCAGATGATCTTTGTTAGGGACTACTTGTAGAACCTAACAATCTCTTTCTTACCAAAATCTGTGAAATCTTTATGGAATATCAATATGATGATTCCTAGAAAATGGCTGGCGTATCCATGCTTCACACTGCACGTAAACATTTATGCCCAAGTCCCACCCGTGAACGGGCTTTTCTTAAATCACCTGAAAATAATATCAACAATCAAATTTATATTATGATAACATCGTTGTTAAACGTTTTCATGTTAAAATTGTGGCCCTCAAGACGTTTATAGTACGTGAAATGTTGAGATGAGCAGGCGATTCTTGAAGTGGAGCCACTTAATGGATGCCCCCATAAGAACCCTCACAGCCCACAAAGCTCCCACAAGAAAAACAGCCACTGGAAATCGACTGATGAGAAACCATCATATTTTCCTGAGTGACGAAGAGGAGAATGGGGTGCCAACATCACCTTTTTGCTGGTGGAGGACGGCTGAGGAGTTTGATGAAAATGGGCATTTCAAGCTGGAGATTTCTGACCTCTCAAAACTGACTCCAAGATTCAAAGTCCTCAGGGAAATGGAGAGGTTGGCTCTAATTGCTGGTGAGGGACTGGACGATTTGAGGCACAAGCTTTTGTGCTACAGGGCTGGTGACTTTTGGCTGCCGATTGGTGGAATCAAGAAAGAAGAAATGGATATCCCACCAGCTGTCACCATTCTCTTGACAGGCCTCACTGCTTCTGGCAAAAGCTCTCTCATCAACCTCATGTACAGTGTTCTTGGGAGATCTGGCCTTATCCCTTTTGCTCAAACCTCAGGTACTTCCCCACACACACACACACAAACATGTACTTACACATTAATGTGGTTTATACTTGCGCATTATAGACACCTGACGCCTTTTTTGGCGAGGTATTGTCCGATTTAGCTGAATTAACATGATTTTACTTTTTAGAGTTGCCTCATAGAGTGGTAGCTAACATTGGGACTTATATGCTGCTCAAACGTCTCGTTACATCTAATTTTAGACGAAAGTAACACTCCCAGCATCACACATATGATAAATTTACCTAGAATACCTCAATTATATATATCTAGGAAATGGACTTTTTACCTTGTGGAACCATGTATGCATTACATGCAGCCTTGACATGTGAAAATGACTGTTAAAGAGACGATCTTTGCTTAGCACTCAACTGAACATTTACACGGGATGTGAGTAGGTGAACCTTCAAATCACACCACAATGTATCTTGAAGAACACAATGTTCTGAGGTCACCTAGGAGTGGGTTCTGTGTGTACGACACAAGGGGTTTGGACCAAAACCATATGGTGGAAGGACTAGGTGAGGTCTCAACGTGGATGTCCGATGGAGTTCGACATAATCAGCCTTGTCATAGATCAGTGAATGAGAAAGATGAGGGGTTAGATGGACCAATGGGGCTGACTAATTCAAGATACATTAAGAGAAAGGTCAACTGTGTGATGGTTGTGGCTGATCTATCGCAGATTCACAAGGCCTTGCAATGTGGTGATTTGATGTCAATTGAGGCATTGAGGGCTATCTTCCATTTCTCAGCTGTCAAAAGCTCCAGTAAGTCTTTTACCAGTTTCTCTAATGAATTACTCTACAAATGCAATATGATCAGTCTTTTACCATACGGCTTCATTATCACAGATGAAAGTCCAATCTTGATTCTAACACATGGAGACACCTTGAATGCTGAGGAGAGGATCAACAGCAGACTGAAAATATGTGAATATTTGGGGATACCTGAGACTAGTGGTGCATATGATATCCCATGTTTGACAGAACAGGGGATTCTGGCTGAACAATCTGATCCGGTCACTGCATTTGCCTTAACTGAAGCAGTTTTCAGGGCTTTACTGCAATCTGATAGAACCCATCTCCCCAAGTGGAACTTCAAGGATTGGCTCATATGGTTCCTCTCATGGACAATGTGTTGCCTGGCCTCATTCTTTGCAGTTCTTGCAGACTTCTTCTCGAGATTCGGGCATCATGACAAGAAACTAAAAATGTGATTGGTGTAATCAGTTTCTTAGGCACATCGAAAACGTGTTGTTAGACGATGTTTGATCCACGATTTGAAAGAATGCTACTTAACTTGACTTGTACTAATGAGATTAGTTAGTATTAGTGCATCTAACAGCACCTTTGGAAATACTAACATGAGACTCCGTCTTCGGCTTTGTTTCAACATGATCTCATTTAATTGAGTTTGGTACTTACGATTTCTATTCTCTGCGTTAGAACGTTTGTTGTTAATTTGTTTAGTGCACTAATAACATTAGTTTTACTAATGTCTCATTATGCTCCTCAAAGATTGTATAATGTCATATTGGAAGTAGTTTGGTTAATTGTTGGTGATTAATATAGGGCTAAGACTTTTCGACCATTTGGTAACACTCTCTTTAGTTACTTTTGTACGTTACTGATTATAGTTACAATATTTATGGTATGTTCCACTTAATTCTTCTGGTAACTCTGAGATAATAGTCTCCCATATATTCTTCTTGATCTAGCAGTGTTGGCTCTCAGTTTGGAAAGTCAGATAAAGATACAAATATAAAAAAAAGGTATGTAATAAATTGAAAACTAGGAAGTAATCGGCATCTAATATCCAATTATGTAATAGTGCATAAATTAGAGAGAGATTGCCTTTTCCGGATAACAAGTAACAACTAGGACAAATGAGTTTTGGTATTCATTAAACTTAGGAACCAAAAAAACATGGACTCTTCATCATCAGCAAGCCAAACCAAACCACAATTGGCGTAGTGCACTTTTCCCGTTAAGAGAATCGATGTTGCGTGAGATTAGGTCAGTTGCGACAACATTATATATTATTATTATATATTTATTGATTTAAATTCTATGTTACCAATGTATTGTTATATATATTATTGTTACTACACTACACTTGTAGAACATATACTAAGATTATCGCTTGCGACGGTATACATTGTGCACGGCGTAATATTTAACTATATTATATTATTTGAAATTCAGGATTAGTTCTAATTTTGTTATATTAAGTTAAGGTTCAAATTGATGCTAGCAACCATGCTTACACTCCACAAAAGAAAACTGGTGAAATGACATCTTTTTAATGCAGGTTAAATGTGTCAATATTAATGATAATGGACCAGAGAAAAAAATATTAGACTTCGGATATAAGTGTGGTAGTTATGATTATTGAAGAAAACTATAAAGGAATATTCTTTGACCATAATGTACAAATAAAGTAAATAATAAGTCAATTGAAGGTAGAGAAATACTATGCTTGTCCATTCATAATATATTATTTTACTGCTGCATATGAAATATAGATATTGTGGGATATGCCTGAATTTGATAAACACAATCATGAAAGCAATAATAAAAATCCTATATATTGTGTAAATGTGGATGAAATATTCATTGTAAATGTATGAAATTAGAATTGATATAGGAATATTGTTAAAAGTTTAATAAATGTGGGAATATTTATGGTGTGATTAGCAAGAAATGGATAAAATTGGAAAGTGTTAGAATGATGGTTTGCATAGGGAGACAATGGCGGAGGCCGGACGGGCGAGATTCTTCGAGCTTGTTCTAAGACACAGGAGACAAGTAAAGTGGAGGCCATGATCCGTGAGCGGTGAGCGTGATAGAGGGTATTAAGAGAGTGCTGTACGTGGTGAGGGCTGATGTGGATCTCTCTCGATCACTTGTTTCTAATGTAAATGCATGTCAAAAAATATTATGTTTTCGGTTGTTTCAATGATACAGTTCTACTTGTTCATATCTCTCTCGACGTCTATCCTACTAGAATAATCTACCAAAAATATTTTTTGTTCTCTTGTTAATATCTTATTATTATCTTAATCTCTACTCTATCGTATCCCTTTTAATTGTTAGTTTTTTCTATTCTTCCTAGTTTATCAATTATATTTTTGACAAACCACTAAACATTATATTCCACATACAAAAGTACCATTATACTTAATTCATCTTATTTTCCAATTCTTGCAGGGACTTTTAATATTACGTGCACGCGCTCTGTAGTAATTCTTAACGCCGTGATAGATAAATGACCCTTAACAAAAACCCATTAGCGTTCATTTGCTGTTTAATATATATACATAGAATAATTAAATATAAAAATCTCAATATTTAAATTAGTAGAAATTTAAATTGTTTTAGAATACAAAAAATAGAATAATTGTGCATAGTACATTTAGTACTGAGTCACATTTTAATGTTTTTCCTAAGTTCTATACGAGTTATGCTTTTTATATGTTTGTGAATTATATATATGAAAAAATATTAATCGAAACAAGTAAGTATTTTACACTACTCTATAACATTTGTATAAGAATCATAATATAGGATATTCTCATTTTTAAAATATACTTTGATTAAAAGAAAATTAACAAATAGAAATCTCCGCACATGTCAGCGTAGAAGACAGAGCAGGCCGAACGAATGAGGTGATGGCGATGAACGACACTACAATACAAGGTAAAAAATCGGCAATACTCGGGTCACTCTCATAGAATGACCTAAAAACCTGAAAATACTAACATCATTTACAGACTAGTATAGTATTTTGTGTATATGGACATGATTAATTGTTAAGGAAGTTGTTGAGCAGTATTAGTGTGTAAATTTAAATTGAGTTGGTTGGGGGTTGCTATTTCTAAGAATGTACCTGTCGATATTTATTATAGATCTTTATAAGTTATTTCTAAAAATCAACATGCGAAAATAATTAATATGATATTTCAAGCTAGTGTGGAGTAATTTTAGAATTATTGCTGTAGAAGCCTTTAATATATAATCTGCCACGCTACCCTCTTAGTCAGCTACAATACTTCCATACACCATCGACAACTAGCTCTCGTGTATTCGATTCATAAACATGTGATATAAACTTAATATACATCATGTTATTGTTGTTCTTGATAATACTTGAGGCACTTCTCTTTTTTATATTTTTTTCTCTCTGAGTCATGTTTTACTCTACGAATTAATGCTAGTGATAAGCATGTTTATAGACAAGTCGGCGAAATAATGATCACTTACTTAATGTGTTAAGGACAATTTATTAGATAGGCTGCTCTTCTTTACATAGTTTGACATCAATATATTCCACTTTTTTTTTTTTTTATATATAGTACTCATTGATAACCTCGGTAGCATCGAGATCGCTAGTTATTAACCACACACAAAAAAAAAAGAAAAAAATACCAAAAAAAACAAGACAAAATTCAAAATAATATAAAATACAAAATAAAAAATAAACTAAAAAAAACAAAGAGATCAAATAAAAAAATATAACTAATAAACAATAACAAAAATACGATAAGTAAGCAAAAAATAAAAAATAATAGAGAAATAAAACTCAAAAAAACAAAAATAATAAAAAAAAAAATAAATAAAAAGAAATAAAAAAAATAAAGAAAATACAAAAAAAATAGAAAAACAAGATAGAAATATATCATAATAAAAAAAAAAAATAAACAAAAAAAACACAAAATATAAAATAAAGAAAGATACACAGAAAAAAAAAAAAACAACAGATATAGAATAGAAAAAAAAAGTAAACAAAAAATAAAACTAATATATAAGAAAAAAAAATAATAAAAAATAATATAAAAATAAATATATAGAAAAAATAACAAAAAAAACAAATAAAAACTAAAAATGAACAAAATATAAAATACAAAAAAAGAAAAAAATACAAAAAAAAATGAGACAGCTAGAAAAACTAAAAAACCAGAAAAAAATAATATAAAAAAAAGGAGGTAATAAAAAAGAAAAAAAAGAAAACAAAAAAAAAAAAATTCTTAAAACGGCAAAAAAAAACTCCACCCAAAAATAATAACGAATAAAAAATATATGACACAATAAATTTAAAATAAAAAAAGGAAAATAAAAAAAAAAAAAAAATAAAATACCAAAAAATAAATAACAATAAATATAATAAATAACAAGGATAAAGAAAAGAAAAAAAAAATAAGTTTCATAAAAAAAAAAATATATAATAATCATGTTAGTAAAATGTGTTATTAATAATAGATTAAACATAGGCAGACAGTGTACGTGATATTCAGTAGTTCTGACGCACTCCAAAAAATTTAGATCGCACTCTGACTATTGCTGCTACTATACTGCATAGCGTTATTGTGATCTATTCAAAACACTAGAAGACACCAAGAACATTCGTTCTTTTCAAGCAAGTCAATTACTTGTATTCGCTAGTCCACCAATTAAAATATACAAAGCATGATAAGTAGTATCAAATTTTGGTAGAGTTCGGTCCATATCAGTTCATACTTTTTTTGCATTAATTAATTGTTGTGTGTGTGTGTGTTTTGCTGCTTTTCATGAAAAAAAAAAGTTCAATTTTTAGCAACAGAAGGAGACAATTGGTGAATGATCCCTGCACCACAAACAAGAGGATTGCCAAATCGCCCAAGGGAGGCTGTTTTGTAGCTTGACTCCCAATTTGAAACTTATGTATCATGCTTTTATGTTTAATTTTGTGGACTAGGAACAAAGTACATGGGACTTGCTTGCAAAGAAATTATGGTTCTTTTGTTCTTATTGTGAGGTACAATAGTTCCAGGACAGAGTAGGTACCAGCGAAAAAGGCGTAAAAGTCCGTACATGAAGCATTATTGTTTAGAACAAAAGACTGGTCTTGTTGGGTCTTCGGAAGTTAAAGTAGGTCAAAGGTTTCTGGACTTAGTCTTTTCTAAGGATATTAAAAGCTTTATTGCCAAATGTTATTTAGAGTAGTTTATTAGGTATCGGTTCCAGGGCTTTGAGTGGTCAGTAGGTTTATGGTTCAAGTCAGCGAGGGGAGATTGGCAATCCTCTTGTTCTTGTGGCGTCATGGATTCATTAAACTTGTTACCTTCTGTTGCTAAAATTGAACCTTTTTTTTTTTCATGACAAGCAGCAAACACACACACACACAATCAACATCTAATTAAATGCCAAAAAGTTGAAAATTGATATGGACCACTCACCATCAATTGGTCATTATAGGGATTACGTTCTTGGGTTAATGTCCAATCATTTTCAAAGGATTTATGAACTACTTTAATTAAATACTTTGATTCAAAATTTTGAATATTTTCTCACGTAGAAAAATATGAAAATTGGTAAAATTACAAAGTATGGAATATCGACCTGGATTTTTCAAATTATGTCTTACTTAACCAAATTCGATTATCTACTCCATTTGACTTTAGATTATATGTTCCAAGTTATTTGGTTTTAGTTTTCAAAATAATGCAGAAGTATTGACTCACCAACGTGCTTATCGACTCATAATTGAGTTTGTAGTTTTAAAGAATCTACGTACATTAGTAAACCTATGACTATATTATAGTAAACAATTTTTGTCCACTTTATCATTTGAGCAGTAGTAATAATGACTGAAGCTACAGATTTTATAATGATTGGTGATTTTAACAGCCACGTTCAATGAAATATGTACCTAGTTTTAACTTTTCCCTTAACAGCTACTGATTTGTTACACAGAGTGGTAATTTGTTGGCTTTACCACAAAACATGTAGTTATTGTGTATCCAAATTTGGAGGTGTCGTGTGAAAAGTAGGCCTCATCACTCCTCACTTTTCCTTTACTGAGCAATAATGTCTCCAGTAAAAGTATAACCCTCAGTAAAAATTTGAAGTCAACCCCCAAATCAAAATCAAAATCAAATAATTATTGGTTAAAGAATTTCAGGTGGCTGACATAGATTCCTGATTGAGTTTCGTTCGCCAACAACCTCACGCGCCGCTCTGCTTCCACCGGCTGACATGGCGGAGATTCATTTCTGTTAATTTCTTTTTTAATCTTTTTTTTAAGAACTTTATTTCTTATCCATTATGGTGACTCTTGTTCGATCTAATTTTTTTCTTTTTCTCTAAACACTCGTAGAACTTGAAAACATTATGGTGACTCTTGTTAACATTTTTTTTTCTATATCAATTTATTTCTCTATTTTTTCATTTTTTTTTTTTGTTCGTCATTTTTTTATGTCGGTATCGTATTGTGTCATAAATATTTGAAATAGTTTATGTGTTGTAATGTTGGTCAATAGACATGAAACTTATAAACCAATAATATGAGTAATCAATAATCCTTGTGAAATGGTACGAAGAATAGAGCAAAACAATAACTTCTTACACACTTTTGTAACGTAAGAAGATATTATATTAGTCACGTGTGTTTGTCTTGTTAAAAGTGGTGGTGGGAGTACTTCCACATTTTCGGTAACAAATATTCCCACAATTCCAACTTTACATTTTCTTAAATTAATCAACCACACATTTATGGTTTTTCTTTTGTATCATTCACATTCAATTTTTACCAAAATAGCATCTTCTCACCCCCTTTTCTTTTATTATTTCTTAAGTTCTAACTTAAACTTCGAGTTTTTTTTTTATTACCTTGCAAAGTTGTATCAATTTGTACTAATTGTATCTTTTTATAAAAATAAATTAAGTGATCAAATTTATTTAAAGGCGACTATATGTTATCATACGAGTTGCCCACTAATAATACTGATGTGATTTATAGTAATTGCTTAAAAATAAACTATGGAATGTGTATAAATGAATTTGATGATCATTACTTTATAAATCAATTTTACCTTATGAATTTGTGTGCGATATTCAACTTTTTTTTTTTTTTTTCCTGAAACTCTGATCTAAATTGAATTTGACAAGACTTAAACTAATTGTATGATGACAAACAAAATACATTTATTGTATAATTAATTACATAATTACTCTATTATTAATTTAGATAGACATAAAACTTTTTCCTATTTTCCTCTGAAAATTGGTGCCCGTAGAAAAAGCCACATACATTATATTTTTGACCCGGAAAATGATTTATATAATATATTAGTGTAATTTAAATTTGGTCACGTAGTAAAGTAATGTGGGTGCGTATGTAATGTAATGAAAGAAACCCTAGAAACTTTTGGTATGGCGGCAAACACCAAAACATATTCCTCAAATTCCGAAAAACACCCCCACTCCGAAAACGGGGAAACTGGCGTGGCGCCTTCTACCCAGCAATTTGGCGGGGTGCAAAAAAGTTTTGGAACCCAAGCCCTTTTTCGTCTTTTCGCTCTCCCGCGCGCCTTAGGGTTTTCATATACTTATATATAAACCCCCCAACAAAATTTTTTTCGCAATCGCCCCCAATTGCACTTTCTCTCTCTAGAATTTTCTGCGTGTCGGTTTTTGCTTCATCTCAATCTTAGCCAAATTGCTTTACTCCCGACCTTTCACTAAAACCCTTCTCCACCTTTCTCTCTCTGTAGCTATATGTGTACGTATAGAGAGAGATTGAGAGAAAGCGGTAGTCTAGGGATTTTAGTTTGCTGCAGCTCTCTCTTTTCAGTTAGCCGTCACTTGCTTGATCGTAGTTTAGGATTTTAGTTCGTTTTCCTGGTGTTTCGTGATCTGGGTTTTAGCTAGTTCTGAGTTCAATCACAAGTTCCTTTTTCTTGAATCATCGCGCTTCTTTGGTGTGATCGTAGTAGCTTTGGTTTGATCAGTTGTTTCTTGGGCTGAAACTTGTTTTTCCTGTTAATTGATCCAAGGATTCCATCTGGGATTGCCTCAGATCTTCGAATAGAGCCTCGCAAATGATGGATCTGAGTGATAAAGTAAGTGATCATGATTGATAATCATTACCTTTCCTTTTTCTCAATTCTTTTGGTTCACCTTCAAGTTAGACATGGAGTTGAACTCGGTTAGGATGTGATGATCAAGTTTAGTTTCATTAATGGTTTTCGATTTTTGGTTGGTGGTTTGCAGGGTTCAGAGTGTGAAGAAATGAGTAGCCAAGCACCAACCCCGGATAGGGTTTCATCTGATGGCTCAAACGTCAAGACTTGCGTTGATTGTGGTACCTCAAAAACTCCTCTATGGAGAGGTGGTCCAGCTGGACCCAAGGTATATACATACATACACACACACACACACGCACACAACCATTATTATATATAATCGTTCTTTGCATGGTGTGGGTGAATCTTAATTACATCACAGTTTTGATGCCTCACGTGACACGCACGTGTGTTCACACGTGTCTAGGACCCATAAAAAAAATCCAATTGTAAGTAGTTGTTTTTGTGTTCGTCACAAAAATCAAAAGGTGTGTTGGAAGATTTGGTGGATTCAAAGGTTTGGTGTTAGGTAGAGATGTCGTTGCATGTGGTGAGTGTGTGTAGTGTGTGTAGTTTCTTGATTATATTTATCATGTGATCTGATTGAATGTTGGTTTTTTGTATTTTTGCCTGCAGTCACTATGCAACGCATGTGGGATTAGGAGCAGAAAAAAGAGACGGGCGCTGATGGGCGTTGCAAAAGAAGAAAAGAAAACAAAGAAGTCAACAAGTGGGAAGCAGCCATCATCACAGCAACAGCAACAGCAGCAGCAGCAACAGTAGTAGCAGCAGCAGTGGGGATAGTACGGGGAAGATTGGCGATTCGTTCAAGAAGAAGTTGTGGGCATTTGGTAGAGACGTAGCGTTGCAGAGACCAAGATCAAACACTACAAGGAGGAGAAAGTTGGGGGAGGAAGAGCAAGCTGCGTTTCTTTTGATGGCTTTATCGTGTGGCTCTGTTTATGCTTAGGATGTGTGTACTCGTTGCAGTAGTAGTTGTACTCGGTGTTTTTTCCCCCCCTCTCCCACCCCTAATTTCAACCCAGCTCAAATGGGCTTTTCAAGTGTACCTTTTGAGAGCATAAATCAAAGTTGTTCCAATTTAATTTTTAGTTATAATATTTGTAATTTATATTATGATGTAAGGTATTGTATGTGTTTGGTGCAGAATTTCAAAGCATGATTAGGCAATCAAAGAAATTGGAGTTGGATATACAGCTACAGGTAGAGGTGATGATTGATGCTGACTTGAGCTCTTCTACTCTACTAAACTCAACAACACTAGGCTGTAGTAGTAGTATCATCATATTACTGCAATCCCAGAATTCAAATTCCATCAATTCAACAGTAGTTTTCTGGTAGCTGGACCATCCATCATCTAAAACATTTCATGACATGTCAACTTTCTCTTCTTTATCTATTTCTATCGCCATGACCGCAGTGGAGGGAAAATGTTTGGTCCAAAATTTTTCTTTTGGCTGCAGAGGAAATTGTTTTTCAGCCTTAAACATTTCATCTCCATTCTTCCCTCCATCTCCAAATTGCAATGTCATTTTGGGGATTCGACATACTTAGATTTAAAGAATTAATTAAATAAATTTGTAATATGAATTTTAAATGAAATTATTGTATAGTAAAACTCAAACTCACAATAACAAACTATATGAGAGAGTGTCCTCTATATTCGAATCTTTCACACATAAGATTCCTCCTACAGAGTTTTAGCTAAGACTTGGGAGCCCCTGAAATTCATAGATTCCAAGTGATGCGCAATATGAACGTTATAATATGAGGCTTTTGGCATATCCAATCCAACCATGATCTCTGAATTCTGCGACATTGACATAACATACCTCAGCTTCATTACTGGGACAAAGCCTCATTACTGAGTGTGTTCCCCATTGCATAAGGAGTGGGAATTTGAAACCTCAAAATATTCAATAATGTTGTCCCCTCAAGCTCAAATTAAAATAAGTAGGTCGTTGGGTTGGGTTATAAATATGATGATGATGACCCAACTACCTACCTTATTTATTACAATTTAATAGGCCTTAAATGGCCTTGCATGTAATCTTCAATGTACCATTTTGGGCATATATATTACAGTATGCTTCTCATATTTGATTAAATCTTAGGAGGCCCAACTCATTTGAAATAAGTTGGCCCAAATTGAGGATGGGCCTGATTGATTCATAACATGGGTTTTGCTTGAAATTAAAGAAGAAGAAAAATGACATAGACATAGTAGCATAATAAAGTGTGTTATATCACTTTATACGTGGCCTCTTATCACTTGCATAGTTTCCCACTTATTGTCTTCCACCTAACCCCCACCTTCCTTTTCCTCATTCCTCCCTAATAATTCATAATTTTGCACACACTTTTGTTCACACCCCCACTCCATTTTGTTATTATTTTTAATTAAATATTTCAATTAATATAGTTAAAAACTGTTATATAAATGATAATAAATTCACATTAAATTATGATACCAAACTAGTTAATAGAATCATCTGTCCATTTTGTAAAATGTATTTTTCCAATAAATATTTGGACATGTGAAGGTGTGTAGGATTGTAGTGGTTTATTGTTGACAGCAGTAGGTAGAAAGTTGCAGAGTCGTATGCCCAATAGGTTTCTTGATCCAACACAACTACTAGTTTATTCTCTCTTTTTTCTCACAAAACAACCAGTCATCTCATCTTGGATCACTGATTTTTACCACAAATGAAAGAATGATGGAGAGAAATCATAATTGACACTTGATACATTCATTATGCAAAATTGACTCATCTTCTTACAACCTAAAATTACTGACATAATAAAGGTAAAAATAAATTGTCAAGAATCTACAGATGACTTCACTGAGTTAGAGAGTTGAGAGAGCTTCTACTTTCCAAGTGTTTTTTCTTCCACAATTATTCTTCTTTTTGCTTCATCATCATGGTGGGGTTCAAGGGCACTCCTGGAAAATCCTCATAATTGTGGAAGCCATCATCACCCTCACCTCTCAAGATCCTTCCTCAGCAGTCTTCAAGATCTGTGAATCTGACAAATTATTTCTTCACATTCTTCATTTTGTTTTTCCCCTCTGGACTAGAAAAAAGAGAAAAAGTTAAAACCAAAAAGATTATATAATTTTCTTTCATGATAAAAGATGTTCTAGTGAAGAAAAGCTAGCATGGTGGTGATGATGATCAAGAAAGTTGAGTGAATTTTCTTGAATAATGGTGGTGGAGATGATGACGGCGGTGGAGGGTTGTAATAGTAGTAAGGGAAGTAAGGCACAATTGGGTTCGGAGGCGGCGGCACCGGTCCTGTGGGGTAAGGCGGCGGTGGTGGTTTGTAGTAGGTGGCGCCTCCAGGAGGTGGTGGTGAGTAATATGTGTAAGGTGGTGGGGGGGGCGGCGAGTTGTAGTAGCTGCCTGAGCTAGGAGGAGACGGCGGTGGAGGACAGTTGGGGTGGTGGGAGGCGGAGGAGGTGGCGGAGACGGGGTGGTGCATGGATTGTCACAAGCTGAGCACATTGTGCATTCAATCTGGTACTTGGATCCCGCCCATGTAGAAGTGGTGGTGCTGGTATCATTCTTGGCAGTCACCAACACCAAGCCCTCATTTCTTGATGCAATGAACACTATCAACAGGAACAACAACTTGAGATGATGATCCCCATCAACTTTTCTCCCCATTTTTCTTGAAAAATTAATCAAAAGGAAATTGATTGAGGAAATGGGAAGTGGGAAGAAAGGGGAGTTTTGAGATGATGAGAGAGAGAGAGAGTAAAGAGTGGAGTGGAGTGGTAGCAGTAATTGTAGTCTCTTGGCTTAGAAGCTACACAATGTGTCTTTATGCGGAATTAAGAAAAGCGTAAAAGTATTAATTAAAGGAAAATATAGCGAGCTAACTTGAAAAAAAAGTTATTTAAATTAAATTTAATCGAATCAAATTAATTATAAAATAAACATAACGAGAATTATAAAATTAATTATACAATGAAATCAAACATTAACATCAATCACCTTTTATTTGATGATGTTGATTATTTAGAGATGGGGAAAAAGGTGGGCACCGACGGAGCTTTTGTGAGTATGTAGGTTTTTTGTGAATGCGCAGTTATTGCTTTCAAGGTTAAGTAGGAGTTGATTTACAAAATGAAAAATAAAAAAGGTAAAAGAAAAGGTAGGTGGAAAATAAAAGGTAAGAGGGGAGTGAACTGTTATGTGTTGGTTTCTTGATTCTTCGTCTGACCCCATCACCATCATGTGTGTGTGTGTGTGTGTGTCAAATGTACTCTTGTCTTTTCAGACTAATAATACAATAATCATTTTGGAATAGAAATTATAATTAAACCCGGGGTAGAATAGTTAATAAATTGAAGAATGAGTAGTGTTAATGGTAAATATTTGTGGAGATGGAGGAGGAGGCATTTGAGAAATTTGAAACACCGACCAAATCAAGCTTTCCAGGCTGCTGCTCTTATCAACATCATTTCAAGGATGTTGTAATAAATAAAATAGAGTGAGAGTGAGAGGGGGGGGATATATGTATGATAGGGATGGATGTTATTGAGTAGTTATTGCATTTTTGGGTTTGATCTCCATTTTAAACAATGATGGTGTATGGTGTATGATTTGTAGTCCCTCACTTTCAATTGATGGTGATGGGAATCCCCCAATTTCACACTAATTATTCTTCTTCTATCATTTAAAAACTTTCAATTCTCTTTAATTATATTTTTACTATTCTTATAATCTTAAATTAGTTTGTATGAATTCCAAACTACCATCAATCAAGTCCTCATCACTAATATTGTTGGATTTGGACCAGCTTTCCCTGAATTTCTTGGTATAGCTGGGCTTGGACTATATATTCATATGCTTGATAGGCCTACATTCGGCCCACATACAAAAAAGGTTAGTTTGGGCCGGAGTTGTTTATTTATTTATTTGGATGTGATGTGATGTGATGACATGGGTGAGAGAGAGAGCAATGTTGTTGCATGATGTGCGGACGGGATTCGGGAACAATCAACAACGTGCCCCAGACAACCAAAGCCCCCATGTTCTGTCCCACTCACATTTTTCTTTCTTCTATTTTTATCTATTTTCATTTGGTCAAAACCCACCCCACCCCATAAATAATTCTTCTGCTATTCATTTCTTCATTCTCATTTTCTTTCCCTTTTTATATTTATTGATTAGTACAATTCTCTTTTAATTTACATTATGTTCATTTTGAAATAATTATCATAAAAATGGAGAGGTTGTTCCCACAATAAATATTGAATTTTATGTAAATTACGGAGAAAAAGACTTCCAACTCTTAAGATTTATTTATGACATATTCATCATTTTTTCTACATTTAAAATAATAAAGTTAAATGAAAAGATGAGAAGTTGTTTTAAGACGGAAAAATGAAAAGGGGGAGTTGCTAAAGTAAAAAAGTCATCATCATCATCAAAATATTAACACTTTTTCCATAAAAATTCCACTTTTGCCACTACATATTCAAAATTCAAACGACTCCCAACGGATCTGTAGATGCCCCACACCAAAACCATTACCCCTTCAAACAATTCAACCCCCCATTTCATGTTTCTATTCTGTTTTCTTCTTTTTTTTTTTAAATTAATAAATATAATTTTACGTGTTGAATAGTTGTGTGCGCCGCTACCTTATAAGTTTAGACTAATTCCAATGTACTATTTTTATTATTATTTTTTATCTATATTGGGAATAACAATCAATCAATCAATTATATTAATAATAATAATAATAATAATAATAGTAAAAGCATGCTAATAAAGAAAATAAGAGTAATGTGTGTCTGTGTGTGGGGAAAGCTCTTGCAAACATACTAATTATACATTATATTATATATATTAATTAACTAAACAAAAATATAGAGAGAAATTAAAAAAAAGAGTATTTCTTTCTTTCTTGCTTATGGAACGAAACTACTACTACTGCTCCTACTTATTACAGCTTGTACTAAGCTGTCTTTCCTCTACCGCGTCTCACACATTTCCTTCTGCTGCAACTCTGCTCATTCACACCCACACCCACCCCCACCCCCCACATATATATACATATTCTCTCTACCTCCACACTATATATTTAAATTTCTCTCTCTCTCTCTCTCTATCTCTATTATATATATATATAGACTATAATCTTGTTCCCAAGAATTTTTCTCTCTCTTCATTCATTGTCATGAGTTTGAATTGAAACACGCTCTGCATTTTGGTTGATTCTCGGAGAACATGGCAGCCACTACCCTTTTCCTCTCCTCCCTCATTCTCCTCATTCTGGCCCAAGCCCGAGCTCAGACCCAAGCCCCACCACCTGCCTCCGACGCCTGCAACGGGATATTCCTCTCCTACTCATACTCCACCGGAAGAAGAGTACCCCCGATACTCAAGTCGGATCCCACCCGCCAGGCTTACCGATTCGAGTCCGCATTCTCTATACTCAACAACGATTTAGAAGACCTCAAGTCTTGGCGAGTCTTCGTTGGGTTTCAGCACGATGAGTACTTGGTGTCTGCCTCTAACGCCGTGCTTGCTGATGGGAATTCTATTCCGGGGAGTGTAGGGAACGGGACGGTTTTCGCAGGATTCCCGAATCCGGATCTGAAAACGGCTATTGAGACGGCCGGGGACTTGACCCAGATGAGTGCTCGGGTGGAATTGGTGGGAACCCAGTTCGGAGTCGCCCCGCCTGATGCGCCTGTGCCATCGAATATTTCTTTGGTGAATGATGGGTGGGTTTGCCCCAGACCCACTATGCAAGGTCAGTATATCTGTGCAGTCTTTCTTTTGCCCCAAAAGTATTTCGCGATTTGTCGAATTTGGTTCATGAGATTTATCCCCGACCCAGTGAAGGTTTGGTCTTGGGAGGTTCCTTTTATGTACGTGGATTTGTTTTTTGGAGCGATTGATGAGTTCTAGAGTTTGGTGGAGTGGATTAGTGCAGGATGGTTAAAGATTTGTCTTTTCATAGTATTTTACAATGTAATGAAAGATCAGGTCAGCTAAAACCTCTATGTTAGTTTTTCAGAATTTAATGAATGAATTTTGGGGTTTTGCTTGGTGTGAGATTTGGTTCTCTTTTGATGGTTGAGTGCTGAGGAAGATTTGAAATTTATTGAATAACATACCATGTTCGTTATATGACTTATGTTGATTTTGATTTATGAGACATGAACGATGTCACTTAGTGCTGTTTATAAGGTCATGAGATGCAATAAGACTGACCTGATAAGGACTAGGAGCTTGATATGATGATTTTTACATTGTGGATGGGGATAGATACAGAGAGAGAGAGATTTTTCCTCCAACTGTTATTGTATGTTTGTTATATAAATCTTGTTTGGTTGTTGAGGAAAAAATAAATGGAAATGTGGAATTTTCTTTGACTTCTGGAATATAGTGCGAAGGTTCTTCAATTGAGTTTTTGCTTTACCCTGTCATATACTTTTGCTGTATGATCCTGAGATGTTGAATGGCTGATTTTGTTTTTCCAGGAAATAGGACATTGCAAGTATGCTGCACGAGAGACCCCAAGTTCAAGTCCAATGTTACGATAAATGAAGAATTTGCGTCAAAATGGTGATCTCACCATCGTGTATGATGTGTTGAGAACGTATGAATCCAATTACTGGGCGCAGGTTATGATCGAAAACCACAACCCCCTTGGCCGCCTTGACAACTGGCAGCTAAGCTGGGATTGGATGGAAGACGAGTTTATTTTTGCCATGAAGGGAGCCTACCCCTCTGTGGTGGATACATCAGAATGTGTTTTTGGCAAACAGGGACAGTTTTACAAGGATCTTGACTTCTCCAACGCCTTGAATTGTGATAGAAGGCCAACCATAGTTGACCTCCCTCTAGAAAAGACCAATGACACAACGCTGGGAATGATACCGTTTTGCTGTAGAAACGGGACAATCGTGCCACCTGCAATGGACCCAAGCAAGTCAAAATCAGCATTCCAGATCAATGTTTTCAAGATGCCACCAAATCTCAACCGTTCCGATCTTACTCCACCGCAGAATTGGGGAATCACAGGCAGACTCAACCCGGATTATAAATGTGGGCCGCCTGTTCGAGTAAGTCCCAGCCAATTCCCTGATCCAAGTGGCTTGTTGCCCGATTCAGCTGCAATGGCAAGTTGGCAAGTAGTTTGCAATATCACACAAGCAAAGGGATCCAGCCCCCGGTGCTGTGTGTCGTTTTCTGCTTACTATAATGAGTCCATCATCCCATGTCAAACCTGTGCTTGTGGTTGTCCTGCAAACACTGATCGAACGTGTAGCAGTACTGCCCCAGCTCTCCTCCTTCCATCTCAGGCTCTCCTGGTCCCGTTTGATAATCGTAGCACTTTGGCCCGAGCGTGGGCTGATCTTCATCATTTTCCTGTGCCAAACCCTCTGCCGTGTAGTGATAACTGTGGTGTTAGCTTGAACTGGCATTTGTTCACCGACTTCAGAGGCGGATGGTCTGCTAGAATCACAATCTTCAACTGGGACGATTTTGCTTTTGCTGATTGGTTTACTGCAGTGGAGTTGGACAAAGCGGCCCCTGGTTTTGAAGCAGTCTACTCTTTCAATGGAAGCACACTAGAAGGCGTCAACAACACGATATTCATGCAGGGTCTTCCAGGATTGAACTATCTGGTGGGGGAAACGGACGCAGCTAATCCCCAGAAGGATCCCAGAGTCCCTGGAAAACAGCAGTCTGTGATCTCATTCACGAAGAAGTTGACACCAGGAATTAACATCCCGGCTGGCGATGGATTTCCATCAAAAGTATACTTCAACGGGGAGGAGTGCTCACTACCAAAACTACTCCCAACAAGCAGTTCTCACAGATTGGGCTCATCTGTTTTCTTGTCATTCGTTCTGCTTGTTCTTCTTTCCATGTTCATGCAGCAATAGTTAACGGAGGGGGCACGTACTATTCAGTACATGGCTACTTATTGGTTCATTCTTTTGGTTATTTGATCAAGATCGTTTGTTCCTCTCTGAGGAACATTTTAACTGAGAAGTCTGGGAAGTACTTTTGGTACTTGAATGGGGCTGTTGATTGTTCTAGAAGAATATCTGAAGTTGGCATTGTAATATACATACAGTTTAGTTTCGCATACTGTTTTAATATTTTGTAAACATCATGAAGGAAAGCTTTTCGGGTTTCATTTATTAAGGTTTGAATATTTTGCGATTAATGTCTCTCACAGATTGATGATGAAGGTCTGAATATTTTTCACTTCAAGAATAGCATTGTTCAAACCCATTTTCCCAAAGACTTGTACAACTAATAGGCTCAGACAACTGGCTGGATGTACTGATCTAATCTTGTTTGTAATATAGCAGCAAAAACCACATCAATATTTCAGAACAATTGGACATAATATAAACAGGAATACAGCAGCTAACACCAACGACCAGCAGATAAATTCTTCAGATCAATCTGTATACTACATACATATCCTGCTAAAACATTTTATTTGAATCAGAGAAGACTCGAGAGTCTGATGATAGGTAAGAACTTTATCTCACACCTAAGTAGATAAGCACCCAATAAGAAGAAATTCCTGGAAACTCCCCGGTACAATATTCATACTACAATTTACCTAGATCTAAAGCAATCAAAAATTTGGCATGGTATGCTTTGCATATCATGCACATTTCTCCTTCATCTTCAACAGTGGATAATCCACCAGATCAACTGTTTCCTGTTCTGTGTTTCTGATTTTGAAAGAAGAAACCTGGCAAACTATTCACACTAGAATAATAAAGCAAAAACAGTACTTCTGGAAGCAGTGGATGAAGAACTTCTAGCGGTTGATCACAAGAGGTCAATTTCAGCTGCTATGTACAAAGTGCTTAAATACAATAAGCTACAGCACACCGGCATGCTATACAGGGAGATTATCCAGATGGTACCCGTCGAAGCCAAACTCGTTTTCAATGGGTTCCATGCCTCCTTGCTGTCGTGAAGAAAATGTAATATTAGAGAACAGATCTAGTCATTTACTGTTCATATTAACAATACTTGTATAAGTTGTTTCAGGGTCAGAAGTAAAGCAGCTAACCTGTTTGAGAATTGCTGTCATGAGATCCTCCTGGCCGAAGTGTTCAGAGAAAAGGCCATTCTGGAAGCCCATATGAGGAAGTCTTTCAGCCTTAATCCTTGATGGATTGTCCACTAAAGATGAGCTAAGCTGCTGACTAATGTTGGAAGTGTTGCCAAGTCCATCTGCAACTGAGAAGGCTGCCTTATTAACAGGTGGAATCCTGTTTTGTCCACTCTTCTGGTTAGAAGAAAACTGTTGCTGAAATAAAACCGATGATGAAACATCCAGGCCGCCTCGTGCATTTGAATGTTGTGGGGCTTCGAAAGTTGATCGAACGTCTTGCAAACGCCAATCCGGGGTTCTGTTCTGATTGATATCATTGAAAACATCATAATTAGGGACAAAGCCTCTAGATGCTTTCAAGTCTGAGTTAACTTCATCTTGAAGCTTAGAAGTGAGATTCGACATTCCTGAATTACTCACAAGCGAAAAGCTAGTCCCCGGAAACTCTGTGCTCTGATTCCTTGAGAAATCTACAACTGTAGAGGGCTGGAAACAGAAGTAAATACTGGTCCGCGAACATTCTCAATTCCACTCCGGCCCAAGACAGCATTAGGAACTGCCTGTGACAAAACAGGTTGACCTGCAGATGATGGCAAATTCAGCGCATGGCTTCCATTGATTTCGTTTAAAATTTGAGCCCTCGACGGTGGTTGAACCATCTGAGTCAGCAAGGAGTTGCTTTGGCTTGCCTGGGAGTGGACATGCATACTCATGCTACCAAAGGACTGCGCAGATTGGTGCAAAGTAGCTAGCTGTTTTGAATCCATATTTGTCGGGATTCCATGCAGTAAGCTCACTTGCTTACTGTTAATGTTTTGTTGCTGTTGCCCATCCACAAACCTTAACTTTGGATTTTCAAAGCTGAAAATATTTCTTTGATCAACGAGAGGTACGGGTATGGCAGACTTCGTAGTAGCCCTACCAAGTGCAGCTGCCTGGATTGTAGCAAGACTTTGGGGTGGGAGTTGGCCTGAAGCAGCAAGAGCTTGAAGATCAACACCACTTAGCGAAGACATTGGCCCAAATGGCGCATCTGGGGGTCCCATGAAAGAGCTACCTAACCCATTCTGATGCTGAGATACACCACTTAGCCTTCTGAGATACAGGCGATACTTCTGAAAGAATAGTTGCTTAATGTTAAACTTTCGAAGGAAGTGGATTTCAGATATCTAGGTAAAAAATAATTAAAAGAATGGATAGTTCAGATAATGATCAAGCAAGGTGCTTCAGCAGATTAGCTTGTGAATAAAAAATCAAAATTACAGCTGCCCAACCTGAAGATGGCTTGCAACATTCTCTCTTGTAAGACCAGGAACATTCATTAATTCCAGGATTTTCTTAGGAACAGCCTCTGCAATAATCAAACAGTAGGAATAATGATTACAAGTACGTGACAGCAAAACCATGTATGCAAAGGAATCCAAAATAAAATGCTGTTCTAAATGCAAAGTGCAGATTGTCTGTACACGTATGACAGCAGAAACACACATTGCCAACAAGCACAAAGTAACTCATTATAAGGGGTGTTTCAATTAAGTAATCATTTTGTCTCTATCATTATGGAAATGTAAAATAAGAAAAATCTTATCAAAGGCCGGTACCTCTGAGGCAATAAAATGATCTAAAACTGAGATTTTCAGGTCTACTTTCTGGTTATCTTGCACTAGAAGGCAGTGAGTTGAGTACTCAAAGTGGCATCTATATCAATATTCAAGAAATCACAGTTATTCATAGACCTTACTCCTAAATGATGAACTCAATCTGCAGCAATAAATAGGATGCAAGAAAATCATTTGGTTTTCTAGGTATACTCATTTGCAATCTTCTTGTGATTATTATACCGTTGCAACGTTATTTATTACCAGATGGGCCTTCAGGTAGGACATAGGTCTTAAGAGGTTGCTTCTAACATTGAAGTTCAAGGAAGAATCAAGTTTAATTCAGAATACTAGAAAACACCAACATATTTTTTCCAAATGTTTCAACAATCTATCTTGGGTTGTGCTCGAGTTCTAAATACTACAGAGCTTATCCCAAGATCGTTCTATCATAGCACTAGCCTTCCACAGAAGCCGTTTCTGTATCCCTAACCATAAGATGAATGAAAGAAAACTTGGATAAATATTAACAACAGATGGGATTTTGCACAAGCCACCAGCAAATTAAAAATTTTCAGATTACCAAATCAAAAGATGATAATGAAGCTCGGTAAAACAGATAGAAACCAACAGGAATGGCGAAAGACGGAGAAAAGAAGGAAGAAGCTTCATACTGTCTATTCCAAGTTGATTAACAGCGGTTACAAATTGCTGATGGAGCTCTACCGACCAAACAACCCGTGGCTTTTTCAATGTGGATGAATCATCCCTTTCTTCTGCTTCATCTTCCTCATCCTTCCTTTTCTTGGAATTTTTCCAATTTCCTTCATTAGCCGACGAGGAATAATCTACATCTTCGGGTGGTTTTTGCTGCCTTTCCACTTCATCCACACTTCCTGACTGTTCAAAATCCTTTTCCTTCCACTCATGCTTCTTCTTCCGAACCACATGCTGCCATATGTTCTTCAATGCCTCCATACGGACTGGTTTTATAAGATAGTCACAAGCTCCATGGGTAACACCCTTCATCACAACATTTTTGCTATCATCCGCCGACATCACTATAAAAACACAACACCAGACGAGGAGAAAAAACCAAGGTTAGATGCATCTAATAATTGCTAATTACAAGTCGACCGAAACAAAAGCACAAAGCAATAATACTGACTGATAACTGGCAGATCCATCTCGAGTCCAACATGCTCTAAAAGTTTAAAACCATCCATATCAGGCATGTGTACGTCGCTTATAACAATGTCATAGCCATTTTTGTTATCCCTGAGGAACTTCAGGGCAACCTCTGCTCGATTGCATGTAGTAACTGGAGAAAAGCAAACAAGTAGTTATGATTAGTCACCCAACAAATACAATCGAATATTATTCTTAGTCCAAGATTAAAAATATAAGGCCAATGGACTCTGCACAAGATCTAAAGTCAACTACCAATTTTTCTAATTTTCAAGAATCCTTCTTCTCAAAAGATGGAATCATATAACATATTTAAAACCTCCCTACTTCCCCTAGTCAATCACCCAATTACAACTCCAAAATGTAAAATTTCCTATAGGAATACGAAGTTCTGATAGAAGATCTGTTATGTATATATATACATATGAAAACCCAGAAAAACACACAAAACTTTTAACTATTCGAAACAAATTACCAGAAACAGTCAATTGCTTCAGAATAAAGCGTAACATACGCATGTCTGTGTTAACATATTACCTTCATACAGACAATTCTTTAGCATCTTTTCCAAGATTCTCAAACAAGTGGGGTCGTCATCCACAACAAGCACTCTCAGACCCGCCGGGAACTGGTCGGAAACTCCGTCGGCGGACTTCCATGAAGCACTTGAACTTGTAAAAGACACGGGTTTCACTCCAAGATCCATTCTTTCTTCAAAATTCACCAAAAATAACTTAAAATTTTCATGCAAACAAAAACCCAGATGGGAAATATGTTAGAAATCACATATTCTCAACTTCTTTCCCGCGATTTCATATACAGGCCTTGGAAACACAATAAACCATCGGATATAATCGAGTGGGAAAATGGGGGATTTGCAATTTTCTTTTTCGAACTTCAAATTATTTTCTCCGAGGGGTTCTTCTAAGTAAGAAGAAGAAAAGGGAAGAAACTATTCTGCTTTATATACGTGTGTGCGGTCATAGGTGAGATTACGGACATTGGGGCTGTATTTGTGTGCTGTTCTTGAACTAGTTCTTTTTCTTCCCTGAGTTTTTTATTGTGATTATTTTATTTTTTATTTTTTATTTTTTATTTTTTTTGGTGGGGGGTGGGGGGGTGCAGGGATTCATTTGGTAGTGGGTCGCTCCATGTAGTGTGGATCCAGCTCACATATGAGCTTAGCTAACCCCACGCCAGCCAAAAGGAAATAAAAATTCTTTTTTTTTCTCTTTTTCTTTTTTGTTGGTAATTATAGTATTTATTTCCTAATTAAAATAATAAAGTAATATAGTTCAATTATTATCTACATGAAAATTGCTTCGTCAATGCGTTGTGATAAAGTAATTTATGATTTGGAGTACTAATTTTGCAACAAAAAAGAGTTAATAATTTAAATTGTTGTAACCAAAAGATAATTTGAATAACACAAAATATTTGACAAGAGCGTATTTTTCAATCATTTAGTATATACTCACAATAATACGTTCAAATAAATATCTAATAACTCTGTCAATAAATTAAAATAAACGACAAGTGCAAATTATGAAGTTGGTATCACAAACTCAAATATATTTTCACTTTATTATATTTTTTCATATATCCAAATAAAACTTAATAAAAAAATCATTTAAAAATATTGAAAATTAAAATTTAAGAATGAAAAAGAAAACAAAAGGCATCAACTATTGAACAGTACAAGAGCAGTATTGTTTGATAAGACAGATATATAATAAGATCATCCAAATAATAATGACATTATAAATTCAGATTCATTTATTGTACCAACAAAAAGTTGATTGGCTTTACTTCCTACATTTTAATAACCTAAAAACTATAAATGTTTACTGTTATATGCCATTAAATTTTGATTCTAATTATAATAGCATTTATTCTAAGGAATTAACTGAGTCAACTATGATGTCAATCTCTCTTATTGTACTAATAATATTTATAGAGGGACAACTTCTTAAATTAAATTCAAACACAAGTCAAATCGCTTTTTTCAATTATTTTATTTTTAGGTAATTTATCGAACCCACTAAATAAAGCCCGCATACAAAGTTACCAAGGCCGACATCACTTTAGGTTCTTTGAAATTTTATATACATATATATATATATATATAAGTCCGTTTATAATTATTTTGATAGAAGCTTATAATTACATCAACATATAATAATTAATTCGAGATAATCAAATACTCTAAATAAAATAGATAAACTAAGAAATTGGATTTCTTTTTAAATTAGAATTGTTTTGAAACTCAGCCTTGACAATGGGTTTTATTTAAAATACATAATTGTGTAATTAGAGGTATTTTAATTGGTAATTGGCAAGTTAAGTAGTGGTTAATTAGGTGTTAAGCACATGTTTATAATTCATTAATCATAGTGTTAGCAAAAGGTGGCATAATGCTTGCATGGCATGTCATGTCATGTCACTTCATGTGCATTTATTACATAACATCTCTGGATTAATCAAGCATTGTCCGTGTCCGCCCACTTTCTCCAGATGGGGACTACATTATTTATTTCACCAATATTATTAATTTCTTTACACATTCTCTAATTACTTGATTAATCTCAATTAGTATGCCTTAATTAGAATCGCATCCTACATACGGTTTTGCACTTTTAGTGTTGAAGTCGTGTTTAGCAATGACACGCTTCCTGTGGAAGAAGGAAAGATTATGTCAAAAGACAGCAAAAAAGTGACAAGTACATTACGGCGCCGTTGAAGGCGGCTTTGCAGCGTACAGTACTGCAGCAAAAACCAGTACTCTTTTATTAAAGTTTTAAAAGTGTTGTACCATTTGCTTCGCAGTTTGGACATAATAATATAATTAAAAGGGTAATTATTAGATTAATTAAAGGATGATGATGATGATTAATAATTACATTTGGTTAGGAGAAAGCGTCTGAAAAAGGTTGCTCGCTCTATTACATATCACATTCTTTGATGGTCAAAGGAACATATATCAACATGAACTTTGTTGTTTTCCATGAATCCCTTAAAAGAATAATAATCCACATAAATCTTTTTTTTTTTTTTTACTTTAAAAAAAAACACACACACAACACACACCCTTTTGCATTATTGGTAATATTAAAAAAGTTTGAGTTTATGTGATAACAATTATTAACTAAGACATTCTAATAACGGTCGATGAGTTATAACTAGTATCAATATTTTTGTCTTTTGAATAATTATTAATTTAAGACGTTCCTCTCATCTTCTTCTTTTTTTTTTTTTTAATAATTCATTTGTTAATCATTCAATAATTTAAAGTTCGAATGTATGTATTAATAAAAAAAATAGACTTTAAGTACAATATTTTTGTAAGGTAAGAGCGACGATGAATTATTATTAATTAAAATGAATCGATTACAAGTACAATCATTTCTACTCACATCAACATTTTACGCATCTAATAAAATCCAAACTCATGATATAAAATTATGAGGCCTCAATTTCATTAATTAAGCTAAATTTCATCAGCGATCTCTCAAGTACAATATTAAAAAGCACAATTTTCCCCGGTAGTGACAAATTTGTAGGTAGGGTCATCATTTGGAGGTTGAGGAGGGTTTAACTTTTAACTGCAACTATCAATCTTTGTCTTATGTTTTCTGTCCTTATTGGAAAATTTAACATTAATGGTATGTAAAGTCTTGATCATTTCGTTAATTAGTTCAACAACAATTGCAAGTTTCTTTCTTCCCCACAAATGCTTCTTCCTCCTAAACTGAAATTAAGTCTTTGTTTCCCCATTTTCAGACATACCTCGCATTGCACGTGTAATGTCATGACTAAAGTTGGAAAAAGATTAAATTATAATCTCAAATTATATTTGTCAAATTATACCTTGTTCAATAATTACATTTTATTTTATAGTAAAATATAAATTACTATCTATGTCCTACTATAATAACTTTTATTCTCATCAAAATGGCTCTTAAAAATCATTCTTCTATATTATTATTATATTATATTTTGAAATAAAAATAAAATATGATGTGTTTTCAAATTTGATACGCTCGCTTAGGATCTAATCCAAATTTTGAAAAGTCTGAATATTTTGAGGAAAATTGGGAATCTTGTTAAGTCTTCTGCAAGACCGACAATCGTGAAAATATTATTCCGAATACCCTTATTATGATCCTTCGAATTTAAGTCCGCAAGATTATAAGCGAAGAAAAAAAAAAGGTTTAAGATCGTATGAAAGTACATAGGGACAAAAGTCATGCGTAGAGCATTGAGATCTAATACTTATATATGTCCCGACATGCATTATTTCATTTGAACAATTGATTCAAAGACGATAGAATAGTCACCGCAAGTTTATTCATGTCTAAGTTTAGATCAGACCGTGACAGTACGACCCGAATAAATAAGGCATGAATCTTGACCTATCATGGGATTAATTTTTTATTTCTTTTAGATATTTATATAAATTTTCAAAATATTGACATAACTCCCAAATCAAAATCATTTTTACCATTTTATTTTTAGAATTCAAAACATATCTAAAAATTCATCAGTTTATAACATAAGTTTTGTTGGGAATGAAGTAGTAATTGAAAGTAAGGTGGGGAAGTGGAGTGTCGTCAACTCCCACTCCCACTCCCACTCCCACTCCCTTACATGTCATAACTACTTTTAACTATTAAGGGTAAACTGTCATAATGACTACTTTTACTTTTTTACTTACTTAATATTGTTTTCATACTTTTTTCTTATTATTAATTAATTAAACCACTGAATGTTTTTTACCTTTTAATGAGAAAAAAGAGATAATAATATAAATAAGTATGCCATTCCTAGCTTTTTATGAGGGGATATGCTTTTAAGGGCAGGAGGAGAATATATATATATGTGTGTGTAACCGAGCGCTGTTTCACGCGCGAGGCTTCCGACCAATGAGACGGCACCACGTGGAGTTAAGGGGGATAGTTTAACAAAAAAAGTCCGTGCTACTTTCTTTACTTACTTTTTCCTCCCTGCAAATTTGTGCCCTTTTTGCAGTTTGGCCCTTGGAATGATTAGTGCCATCCCACTCCCACACCATTACTTAAACCACTCTATTCTTTATTATTTAATTAAAATTATATATATGTATAACTAATTTAATCATTCCATAATTAGAAATATCTATATCCCATTAAAATTATTATTTTTTTAAAAAAAATCATGAAGAGCTTATTTTTACAATCTAATATCTTATAAGTGTTAAAAATATACTGTACAACATATGAGTTTATAAGTGTAAAAATCTAACGACATTTATAATTTAAGTTTTTCTTAAAAAAAATTAATTAAAGAATGATTAATTAATTGAGTTATGGCTCATTTACTTTTTAGGAGTTGATTATGTAGGGATTGATTAAGTTGTGATTATAATAATTATTATTTAATAAAATCCTCAAAATTTGGATCACAATCCTTGCATAATCTTAATTAGTAGCGGGCTACATGTGTTAGTGACGGGCTTTGACGTTTGAAAATAAACAAAATATAACAAAGAATTACATTGGATATCTAACTCAATACCAAAAAGTAAATAAGCCCTTAGAATACAAGTCAAACTGAGGACAATTATAAAGTGTTGAGGAGAGCATGATGAGCTACATTAATTATGAAATAAATGTACCAGTATATTAAAAACATCAAATTTTATTTTGTCCTAATTTATTCTACATAGTTATAAATGAAGATAGTGGTAGGCAATTAGTAGTATAATTTAATTAATGATTATATTAACAAGTGTGTTTATTAAGATATAAGTCCAAGTGTGACTTTACCATTACTACAGTACATTCATTTAATTTTCCACAACTTTATGAAACTAATAAAGGTGTCCAAATCCTCAATCCCACGTTTTTTTTTGCTTCAACTACTTTCCTCTTTGCTACCCTACTCAACTTGGGGTAGTTCCCCTCGTCACGGATTAGGACATGTTTTTAACATCATAAGTCATTTATAAGAATATTTATAAATTATCCATCCACATACTCAATCGTCAATAGGGCAAATCAAACTCACAATTATTTAAGTGAAAGTGGTTCGTTCTTACCAATTGAGCCAACAAGTACTGACAGATGAAAAGCATTGAGAAAGAATAAAGGTAGTGTAAAATCATCCACGAGGAGTTGTTTTCAGGGTTTGTGATGAATTTGATACCGTACGTTTGCACATAAATAAAAAATGGAAAGGGTTATTTATTTATTTTTTTAATTGAGTTTTACATCCATTAATTAGAAGGGAATTTCATCTCCGTCTGCAGATTCCCTGCACATTTGTGGGCTTTTATCTCAATGTTTATGTGCAATGCAATCTCGCGAGAATATTTTGTGTCTTTTATTTTTTTTTTACAAGGAATAAAACATTATATTTATTAAAAAGTATTTGCGAGAGCATAGCGGAAATCAAATTTGACTAATGATAATATTCCTTCCGCTAGTTGTTGACTACTGGTTTTGTTGAATATCATAAATAAAATATTTAAAGTTTCAAAACTTGGAATTTTTAATAATTAAGAAATGTGAATTCGAGGGTTATATTGATATTCGAATATTTACAACTCTATTGTATATAATTTTAAATTAAAGAATATATATACATAGAGATAAAAATAGTAGTATAAAAGTATATACAAATACGGTATGTTGATATTTGGAAGATTGGAAGGCACAACGTCAGAATTGTAAGATTTGAACATTAGTTTAGAGAAAGAGGAAGTTAATTGAAAAAGTGTTGTAGCGATAGAGACAAGGAATGAATAGGGGGGTAGGGGTAGGGGTTGGGGCATCTTCTCTGAAAATGAAAGCACAAATCAAAGCATCAAAATAAGAAAGTGAGTTGAATGAATACTGAATAATTGTTTTAGTGAATATCAATTATATATGTTGTTAAGTTTATGCATTATTTCCTTTGTGACATCTTTTACGTGTGATAAATGAAAATGACGGGTGGATAAAATTGCACACACCTAATACCCCACTTCCACAAAATAATTAAAGTTAGTTTTCGAGTTCGCATCCTTCAAATTAAACATATTTGACTTATGTAATTGCAATAATTTTTTATTTTTATTTTTTAAAATGGCATGAAAATATAATAAACTCACGTAAGTTAAGATTTTTATATATCATGTATGCTATCAATTATTCTCTTAATCGCATAATATATTAAGATCTGCATATTTTTTTTTTTATTTAGGTCATATATCGATTGGTATGGACTCACGATTACAACATGATTATTTCTAAATCTGTGGTTTATGAGAAATCGCACAACTCAAAAATATAAACGAATATTAATCTTCCATGTCCAAAGTATAAAGTTTCATTACGTATTACTTTCACAACCTTCACTATTATTCATTTACAAGCTTACTAATTTAAATATTAAAAGATTATAAGAAGACATTCTCAATGTGGTTCCTACGATTTTTCACTTTGTAGATTACGTTTCTTAGCATCATATCTTATCTAAGCGCATTTGAATATCTTTTTATATGGATATGAAATCAACATATTCTTTTAATTATAATTGAGTTTTTCATATAGATATATTTAATTGCAGGGTAAATCATATCGATAGATTTTGAAATCAAGTCAAAATAAATTATAAAATTATAATTATACTCCTTGAATGTTAATGTAATATTTTTTTAAAGGTGTTTGAGTAAATTTTGTTTTTGAATGATGATACAAGTATAATAAAAAAATATTTAAAGATTTATTTATAATTTTCATTAAAAAAAATAAAAAATATTAATGTATTCTGAACTAACTTGAAGATATAAATGTAATTTATCCTTAATTTCAGCTGTTGAGCCAATTTTGTTTCAACAAAAAGAAATATTTAAATTTGGTTGGGAAAAAGGAAAAGTTGAGAAAAAAACACGAAAATAATAATGAGCATCAAATCCACCGACAAATTAAGGCTAATAATGCGGGGCCCATACCCCCTACAGCCATAGCTGGCTGCACCGTTCCAAGGTGAAACCGGATTAGGCCACGTGTTGGTTGGGCCCACTTGAACCTATAACGTCAATATTGATAGACAAGTGTTGGAGAGGAGGCGAATAGGGTAGGGAGTTGATGGAGAGCAACGCGGCGAATGTACTTGGTGTGGGCCCCAACAGACCACGACGACCCCTACATCAGCCCTTCCATTTTGTCCTTATCACTTGATGATATGAAAAGGTATAGATAATAGTGGGTGAGGTGGCATAGCAACTTGGTTGTTTGTGTAGGGGAAGAAATGGAAATGGAATGGTGCAAGTATTTATATATGTAGTTGGGTTGGGAGGAAGAGTGGAAGATGGGGATTGATGATGAGGCCACGTGGCACTCCATTGTGGTTGGGTGAGTCAACCACAGGGAACAGGGTTGGGTTGGGGTTTATTGAGAAGCCTAAAATAATTGAAAAAAGGAGCTGGAAATATAAAGATGGATGGGCCTACTTTTAATTGGTAATAAAAAGGCAAAGAAGTGTAGGGATAAAAAATAACTAGGTCCAAGTCCAACTTTGTTTCTAGGCCCAAGAAGCAGACGACATCGTTCCATACCATTGCATTTGCATCTGCATCTGCATCCACAATTGGGTTTTTTCCAATGCAAACGACAGTCATCTGAGGTGGAATCCTAGGATGACGTAGTAGCTCACATCACCAATCACTTCAATCCTACGGTCTATGATGACCTAGCATCTGCATCTGCATCTGCTCTACAATCAACCCCACTGCTGCTTACCATGTACTACATATATATATATAGTGAGAGAATATCATCACTTCACTTATTATAAATAAATAATAATGAAATTGAATTTATTATATATTTATGGAGAAGATTTAATATAGTTAAAAAAAAGTGGCATAATCCACCACACAATATGACAAAAGTACATCTCCAGCATCATAAGGTTAAGGTTGTGGTTGTAGTTGTAGTTGTAGAGTACAGTGGAGGAATTGAATTGAAGTGGTCAGTGGTGGGTAGCGTAGGGGCACTCCCGCAATTTCATTCAAATTGCAAGGGCTTTTCCACAACACCACTATATACCTTCCCACGTGTCTCATCTCACCTTGAAACGCTGCTCCAGAGCTTCACAGTTGTCTGCCTCTCTTTCTTCATTTTCTCAGAACCTTCGCTTCCTCAGCTTTCACACACACACGATACCATGTCTTCATTTCTCCCTCAGTTTGAGTAGTGTGTGTGTGTGTGTGTCTCTGTTTCCGCGCAAGTGGGTTCTATAGAATTCTGAGACTGAAGCTTTTTTTTTTTGTAATTTGGTTCTTTAAATAAATATTTTCAAGAAATTCATGGGCTCGGATTTCTACTTATTCTAGGCGCTATCAATCTCGATCAGGTTTGTTCATTTGCCAACCCTTTTACTTGATTTCGATGAAAAAAATGTTTTCTTTCGGTCCTTTTTCAGAATTTACAAGGAGTTATATATACTTTTTAGGAAATTTAGTGGATTTGGGACTTTTTTTTTTTTTTGGTTCGTCGTGTTTCTTAGCTGCTTGTGATTTTGGAAACAAAAAGACGTGGGTCTGGAACTATTTTTCGGGTGAAATTTGGAAGTTTTATATCTGTATTAATGTAAATTTTTGGAATTTTTTGCTTTAGTTTTTGTTAATTTCTGCTTGTGGGTTCTCTTCAAGGAACCTGGAAACTGGAAGAGGTTTTGGATTCTTGTTTTAGTGGGAACTCAATGCTCTATTAGGGTTCATCATGTAGAAAGTTTTGTGTGAGAAATTAATTTTGCTCGTAACAAAATTGTGGAATTCCGACTTTTGTTTGTCGTAGCCGGTTCCCAAAAAGAAGCATGATAGAAAATTTGTAATCTTTTCTTTCTCAGAACGCTTTAGTGTGCACTTTTAGTTTTAAATTAGTTGCGAACTGCTGTCATTTGTTTAAGATATATAACTATACTTCTTTTCATGCATTGTTATAATGTAAGAAGCACACTTGATGATAATGGTTTCTTGAGGGTATCCTACAGATGTATTCCATGGAGAAGAGTACGAGGGGGAAGAGGCAGAGGCCTGAGTTTCTATGCCCATTTTGTGCTGAAGATTTTGATATTGTGGGGCTTTGTTGTCATATTGATGAAGAGCATGCTATTGAAGCCAGGAATGGGGTACCAAGACATCACTGCTCTCTTTTTATTCTTGCTTTGGTGTTTGTTTGTGTGTATATGGGGCTTCAATTCGGGGTTGGAGCGCGCGTACTCTTGTATTAATTGTGCAATTATATGAGAGTTTGTAAATTGTGGACAATTAGTTAGAGCGTGAGCATCGGTGAAGCACTTTTGAGTAATAGAATGGAACTTTTCATATCTTATAATGACCAGTGCTTAGGACTTAATTTTGGCGTGTGGTTGCAGAAAGTTGCGTGATGTTCGGATTTGTTTACTTGCTTGAAGGCCTACCCAGATAGAAAATGCCTCCCAAAAGAATTATAGGGAATAAGACACTTCATGAAGATTTTGTTTTGCATGCTCTGATCGGTTCATAACCCGATACATTTTATTTACTCAACGTTGTGATATGATGAAAGAATCTAAGTCATAAAGAAATGGATGAGTGCACATTTATAATGTGTTAGCAGGCGTTTTTCGTTGTTTGTATGGTGTTCCGTTTCCTTTGAGAGCATAATCATGCCATACCATTATTATTTTGCTATAAACTTCATGATGCATATTGCTAAGATGTGGTTATAGAGCACATGCACCACAAAGAAACAACCATGATTAGATTTGGAAAGCATGCTGCATTCATGCTCTCATTTCATGCCATGTGGCTACTTATGTTTCACATAGTAATTGTGTTTTGCTGCTACACGTCAGTAGCTTTGATTTCTCATATACATACGTATATGTGGAAACGTGGCACAAGGAATTGTATGCTTCAGAGAACGATCATAAGTGCATTTGGAACATGTGCCGCGTGTACATACTCAGTTTCGAAAACTTAATATCTGGGTATTTTGTGCATTAAGTCGCTGAAAGTATGATGTTGCCTTTCTCTTGCATCTGGTCACATGTGGCCGGTTACTGTCCGCTTCATTACTCGATCGCTTTCCATGTTGCTAATACTTTTCTATATCTTCTACTGGACAAAGCCTGAATTTGTCTGCATATTCGCTTTTTGTTATTTTTCCATCTATCATTTTAAAGAAATTATAGGTTTGAAACCTACTTTTCCAGGTGTTTATGAATGAAAACTAGTGAATTTTTTGCTGCTAGGTTGAGTTTTTAAAACATTATGCTTGGTCTTTACAATTTTTTAAGTTGAATGCAGCCAACATTTGGGCGATATCGATCTGTGAGAGCTGTAGGAGTTGTCTGAATAGTACATTTTGGTTGATGTTTGGATGGATTTTTATCCATGCAGGTCTGCCCTGTTTGTGCTAAAAGAGTCGGAGCAGACTTGGTTCGCCATATGACCGTGCAGCATGGAAGCCTTCTTAAAATATCCTTTCGGAAGATACCAGAATGCTATAGAACTTGTTACTTTTTATAACCACCAATTTTCTTTACTTCCAAATTGTATGTGAATATTAGATGTTGCAGATCATTTCTTTCCTTGACTTGAGCATCACGTGCAGCGGAGGAGAAGATTTCGAAGAGGAGGATCCAATTTGTCATTTTCCATCTTAAGAAAAGAGTTGAGAGAAGGGAATCTGCAATCCTATCTTGGTGGATCCTCATTTTTGGTTTCCTCCTCTCGTATGGAGGCTGATCCACTGTTAACCTCATTCATGCAGAAGGTGGTTGATGAACCTTCTACTGTTCAACCACTACCTTCCGATGAGACTACCCTGATGGCAGCGCCCTCCCACGAGGGTTTGGCTGATAGGTACATTATAAATTTTAGTATCATCTCCACCAACTGTTCTTTATTTTATGATGGTCAGTTCATAACAAGACCCACATATATTGCTTTTACTTCATGTTTTTGAAGCATTATTGTACCTACGTTAATCGACTTACTTGGCTTCATAATGCAGAGTTTTTAAACAGCCTCCTCTGTCCGATGAGGACCTAAAAGAGAAGGCTCAAGATGTAAATTTGTTCAAGGGCTCGTGCTGTCAACTTTTCTTGATGATGGCTTGTAAACATTGCAGTATCCCCAGCATATAGCAGCTATGCTAGTTTACAAACATTTTAGAAATGGAAATCTAGTTTGGAGGGATTAATATCAGGAAACAGCTATTTGTGCAGAATGACAACACAAAGCCATTTTACTCTGTATCCTGACTAAGACCTGATTTATGTCAAAACATATTATGTGCATAATGAAGCTATGAGTGTTAGTAACATATACCGTTATGTTAGTAAAATATTGCTATTGCTTTGAGGTTATGTCGCAATTTGCACAAAGTTGTTAATCTACAATTCTATATAGTATATACACAGCCAAAGAGTTGCATGCACATTATATTCATCAAGACTCCAAAAAAGAGCCCTACGGCAACAGTCGTCATTTACTGAAGTCCCAGAAAACCCATGACCACCTTTATATCTGCATTGGGTGCAGGAAAAGCCCGCTTACAAGGTTGCCTTAACTTCTCAATTTCTCCAAAAAATTCCATCACCGACCTCCAAGGCTGTTCAGCAGCCTGGCGTTATTGGAGAAGAGACATGTTAGTGTTTCAACTCTCAACTTCCAACTTCTATCTCCAGAATGTGTTGTGAGACATGAAAAAGTTGTAATCAGGATGATCAACTTGCACAACTCGAAGCCAGTTGTCAGCGGCTCGCAATAGAGAATTGACCTTCTGCCGTTCATAAACTCCATCCCCATCTGAGTCTGACACTTTAAACTTGTATGGAACAAGTCCAAATATTGGCAGCGAGAGCTTGCTATCAGCATTCTGCATGCTCTCGCTGTCTGTTCACAAGAAATTGTTTAGTTAGTTTTAATATCTACCAAATGGTAGTTCTTGTTATTAGTCTATAGGACCACCTAGGGGAAACCAAAAGGGGAAAAAAAAGAAAAGAAAAAAAAGAAAAAGACTGCATGGCGAAGAAGAAAACAAGAAAATAGTGAAATAAAGAAGAAAGTGACTTACTTCTAACAGGTTTTGCAAGGGAATGGAAAGTTAAGAAACTGGCATCAACATTTTGCAGAGTTGGGCCAATAGGTATCCTGTATATAGGGTACCTGCATAATAAGATTAGTTTTAGCAAGGGAACAAGATCAGTGCCAAAGCATCTTGGTTTCTTTTCTGAGAAAAAAGGTTACCAAGCAACAGAAATCCAGCTTGATGGAGTCAGATCACAGCTTCTGTATGTTTTCAGTTGAGGAAAGCGGGAGGCAAGTATTGACATCTGTTTGAATGCAAGCCAGTACAAGTCTTTTGTCAAAGCCAAAATTTATAGAACTTCTGTAAAATGGTCGAGAGACAAAATTACTTGCCTTATCAGCTAATGGTTCACGATGAAATGGAAGCTCCTTCTCAAAGTACTCAAAAATAAGAAGACCTGGGGGATTGCTAATATCATCCCCATCAATTGACGATTCCATCAAAGGATTGTTTCTTCCTGCAAATCTGCTATACCCTTGGTCAATTGTGTTCTTCTGGCTCCAAGATCCCTGATTACTATTGGCACCTCTGTCGGTTCCACACTCACTGTCACCATCACTACTCGTCTCCCTAGATGAAGTGGCATCGCTCTCCTCTCCAGGCCTCCTATTACAATGTTAAAACCAACATGAGAAACTGAGTTACTGGCACCCATGAAATAATTTCAGCATATCAAGATACCTTGGATGGATAACTGGGCAAAAAAAAAGGACCTGCATGGATGAAGTCGACAGAAATACTGTAATGCAAAGATTAACAACTATTTTTCTGAAATCACATAATCAATTCACCTCTGCACCAGTCACCACTAAATGACTTACAAGACACTGCAACCATCCGATGACTGCCTTCATAGAATGACAACCATCAAGGCTGTGTTTTTCTTCAAAGAACTTATAATAGCAGTAAATATATAGTGACTGCAGGGTCACAAGTGGTTTCTACTACCAAGTGCACCTCTTTCATCCTGGAAACAAAGAAAAAAGAAAAAAAACAAAAAAAGGAGAAAAGGAACAGACAACAAATGAACTCACCTTTGTTCCCGAACATGTCTTGTTGGATCTATATACAGTTGAATACCAGACAGGGATGGCACATAATATTGGACAACTGAATCACTCCAAAGAAGAGGAACTCCAACTCCATAAACACTCCACTCTCGGAAAGATTCCCAAAGATCTCCGAGAATGAAGTATGGATGGAACTCACTACTACGATTCCGCCATGCTCGCATACTTGTCTGCAGATCTCCAAAGGTGCACCAAATTAGACCATTAAGCTTTGCTTCCGCATTGACTTAATCCCACAAGATATGTGAAATCAATTATATGAAGTGCTAGATTAAGTCCATTGCAATGATGCCAGCAGTTCATTGTAATTAAGCTCGGAATTCTAAGACCCTTAATTTGAATTACTTCAACAATTCTTGTTGGCAACTTTATAAATGTCGTGATATTAATGTCTCACTGAACAGTCAATGAAAACATAAGGGGACAACACAGTGGAATGAAAATTAGCAGACCAAAATACAGACACAGTAAACAAATCGAATATTAGCTATCATCATAGAAAGATCATAAAGGATCACTTCATCAATTTGTATTCATGAGAAGGGCCAAAAATCTTCTTTTCACTCCATTTCAGTTTGGTTTTAACCTAGGAACCCACTCGACAGAAAAGAGGATTCTCAGCTTCCATCTAGTTAGTTAAATTACATAATGCAGCACCAAACAAACTAAAAAATTGGTGAAAAGAATCATCTTATATAAAGCAGCACTGGTTAGTGATTAATCTAATGAATAATATCACTAATTTAAACAAAAAGTAACAACATAAACCCAAGAAAGACTCTGAAAACAGTAAAAGAAATAACTTTTCATGTGTTTCTTACTTCCACCTCACCCAAACCAAAAAAGAAAAATTATTTACCCTTGGAAAATGTTGAGCTGCCACAACAGGAGTGGTGTGCTCCAAGAATCGATCCAAATATGAACCAGACCGGAATTCTCTTTTCTCGGGTAATGCTGAATATGACGAATTTAGCTTCGGTTGCTGCTGTTGCTGGTTGTACTTGTACCTTCTCATCGCTGGCGGACTGTAGTACAACCTTTCTTCCCCTGCTCTCCTTCTAGCCGACATTTACCACCCAGATTAACAATTAAAAAGCAGAATTTCTATTAATTGATTTCTGTACGCAAATATATGTCGTCTGTAAATGCTTGATCTCTGAATACTTTTCAATCACAAAGTTTTGTTTGCAACAACAAATTTAGGGTTTTGAAGTGTTTTAGAAAAAGGAAATTGGGAATTTCAGGAATTTTTTATTAGGGTTTTGAAGACTGGGTTTTTGCATAAATCTTGTGAAAGACAAGGAAATGATTTGTGATGCAAAGACTCGAGAAAGAAGGTGCACCGTAAGTGTCGTGTACGTATGCTCCAGAGAACTCTAGTTCCACAATGACGATATCACCCTTGACATTTGTGTTGGTCAGATCTGAATTATTAATATAATAAATATAATATATTTGCAGTAAGAGTAATATATAATTAAGAGAAAATGATCAATCACATAATAAATATATTATATTTATTTTATAATTAATTGTATTCGACTTAATATAATTTGAGTAAAAAGAGTTTCTTTGATCACTGACAATATTTTCTATTATCGAGATTAAAATTATAAGCTCAAGTTCAAGCTCAAGCTCAAGTTATTTACTTTAGGTTTTCTTCAACAGGGTGTCTCAAGTTCATTCGACTCAAGACTAATTTTTATTCATAACTCCTTACGATCATTGGCCCTAATTTTATTCACTATAAATTTAAAACACATAATTTTTTATTAGTTATATTGACCCCATATATATAAATGCAATAAGACATTACACTATAAGCGCTAATTCTTTGAATTATTCAAACTCAAGCTCATATGTAATATTTGCTAGGAAAATAGAAATAGATTATTTACTTTTGTACCACTGAAGAAAAAAGCAACATCAAGAAAATCATTACAAGCTCTTCGGAATCACATCACATCACATCTCAACTCAAATTTAATTTACAAATGTCAAGTAATTAAAAAGTCTAAACTCAAAATTTTGTTGGAATCGAACTTTAGTTGAACCGACTAATTAGATTAGAGTTTAATGCAAATGTATCTTTTTGTGATATTGTAAACGAGCAAATAGTAATTTACTTTTATGTGTTTTTTAAAATAAAATAGTTTACCTTTCTAGATAGGGGGTAAATTGCTTTATTTAAAAAATACAAATAGATAATTTGCTGTATTTTAAAAAATAAATAGGGATAAATTGCTAAATTTTTTTTCATATTAAAATTATTTGTACATTTACAATATCACAAGTGGTAAATTATATTTTTTCAATTAAAATATTACTAGATAAATTACTCATAAAGTCTGAATTTCCCTATTTCTATGGGACACCGACATTATGTCAGTTTTATTTAAAAATTCCCTTTTATGCACAACTATGTGTGTATGTATATATTCAATTAATGTTGAGGTGCAACTTGTTCGACGATCGTGCTATGTTCTTTTCCTTAATGCTAATCTAGTCACGTCATATTTCTAGAAGGTTATTAAAATTACGCAGAAAATTCCTCAAAAAAATAATATTAAAAATAAAAAAAATTGTAACTTAAAATTAGTGCAAAGCCCGAATTTAAAATTTAAATAAATCTAATAAACCTTGGATAAAAATAATAAATTTATTAAAAAATAGTAGATACATTATTTTTCACATTGCCCACCTACCAGAATGTGGGTGGGGTGTAGGTGGTTGGTGGTCAAGTTCGATGTGCTGAAATGTTGATATAAATCAATATTTCGATGGGTGTTTGGAAAACAAAAGTTAATTTTTTTAAAGTTAAATTCGTACGTAAAAAGATTTAAATAAACCTAAGTCAATATTAATTTTTCAATATACGATGTGTAAAAACGAATCATAATGGAAAGGCCTCATGATTAATCTTTCGAATGTTTAAATTATATTGTATAAAAAAAAATAATAAATATCGTAAGAAAGCGGTAGATAAGAAAAGTTAGTATTTATAGATTTTCCAAATAATTAGCACCAGTCTGTACATATACCAAATTTAAATCTGTTGGAGAATGAATTAAAATAGCCCAAATACGAATGTACGAAGAATTAAAAAGGTGAAGGAATTGTGTACGAATATTAACGACTTCACATCATACATATATGTCGTGTTCTTGAAAATAGCTGATCAGATTAATGCATATCCAGATAATATTGATTGCATGTGGGGACAGCAATACATCTGTACTACACCAATTATTCAAGAATATCCCATCTCTTAATATAATTACTATTCCACCCCTATTTGTATAATTTTAATTGGCCACCTTTTTTTTTTTATTTTAAAGAAAAAGTTAAAATGAAGGCGGCTTTTGCTAAATTGGTAAAATTTAATAAATTTATATGTCCCACAAAAAAAGTTGAAAGATTTTATCGAGTTAATAGAGTAGGTTTGTTAATTTAATTAGTACCTGCTCCACTTAACCACTTTATTTCTCATCTATAAGTCGTTATTTGCTTTTCACTATTTTAATGCAAACTGAATAAGTAAAAAGTATATTAATATTTGAATTGCTTTTTAGATATGGATCAGAGAGTATGATCCCATATATATAGTTGTTTATAAAAATACTTATAAATTACCCATCAACATAATTATAATCGAACCCACGATCATTTCATTACAAGTATTTTCTTTCTTAACGAACGAGTCAATAAATATTGGAATTGGATACTAAAGTCTACATATGAAAGGGAAATTTCCAAAGGTTTTCCACAGTTCGGTTTATAATGATCTTACTTTTAATGTATTCCAAGTAGAGAACAAACAAACATTACAATAAAGAAGACTAATATATTATTGCAACATGTGTCTCCACAGCGACAACCTTAAGCCCCGGGCTTCACTTATAAATAGGGCTTTCGTTTCTCATGATTTCTCACATCAATCAACACACAAACCCAGCTCCACTTCTAAGTTTGCTCTCTCTCAAGTTTCTTTGATCATTACGAGATTTGATCAGTATGGGTGTGACAACTTACGAGCATGAAGATGTCTCCTCAATCCCACCACACAGGTTGTTTAAGTCACTCGTCCTCGACTCCGACAACCTCATCCCTAAGGTCCTCCCACAGGCCATCAAGAGTTGCGAAACCCTCGAGGGCAATGGAGGTCCTGGAACCGTCAAGTTGTTGACTTTTGGCGAAGGTACGTAAAATTAATATTCATGAATCATAATTTTCAAGTTCGACGAGGGCGATATTTGTAATTATGTTAACCATATTATATATATGGTACACGTACGCAGGGAGCCAGTACAAGCATGCGAAACACAGAATTGATGAAATTGACGAGGAAAACTACGTGTTCAAATACACGGTGCTAGAAGGTGATGCTTTTGGAGACAAGCTTGAGTCGATCTCCAACGTTGTGAAGATCGAGGCGGGACCAGACGGAGGATCCATCTGCAAGACCATCAGCACATACCACACCAAAGGAGATCACCACATCGCAGAAGACAAGATCAAGGAAGGCAAAGAGAAGGCAAAGGCAATCTTCAAGGCGATTGAGGCTCACCTCCATGCACACCCTCATGAATACAACTAAGTATTAAAACACGCTTTTCTTATATAATCCCCCGAATTAAATAAAGTGTGTCGCAAGATATGAAGTGTTTTTGTGAGTATCACTTTTATGAATTTAAGGTGTGTATTTTTTTTTTTTTTTGGGGAAGGGTTGTGGGGGGGTTGTTTTTGGCTGAAATGAATGCTATTACTGGTTTGATAAGAATAAGCATAAATGGTTGATGTATGTAATGATTTGAGTACATTCTGTAATAATATTATATATTGTTCATGTGTGCAATATTTCTCTTTCATTTTGGTGTATTATTGTCAATTATATTTGAAAATTTTAATTCTCTTATGCAGATCTTGATTATTCAAATAATGTTGACATGCAACTTGCTTGACAATGGGGCTATATGTACTCTTCCCTTAACTATTAGCTTAATTATTTATTAAATCACAAAACACAGAAATCCTCAAAAAAAAAAAAAAAAAAAAAAGTTGCAACGTAAAATTAGCGCAATACGTACCCAATTTGAAATATTAAATAAATATGAAAATATCTTCAAGGGAAAATAAATTCTTAAGAAATACTAGACAAGATTTATTAAACGACCATCGATCGTAATAAAAAATTTAAGTTGTTAGAGAAGAGAAATTTAATATTAATATTATACCTTAATGACACATCCTCATATCGTACAAATCCTGCATGTAAATAGGAGAAAATAAAATTCAAATCTGAGATTTTTTGTTCGAGCAATTAAAAAAAAAATATTTAATATTAATAATATCTTATCCTAACAAGATATAGTTTCTGGGCTTGTTTTCTTTCATATAAATTCCCCACCATTCGAGGTTCTATATATATATATATATATATGCGCTGGTGGTCAAAATTGATGGGCAGAAATATTAATAGTCATATAATTTCAAATAGCTGTTTGTCGAAACTCTTTTATCCTTGTATCCTGGCCCCATCAGATAATAATGCTCATCCCATAATTATATCATCTTGATTACGTTGTCGGAACATTAAATTTATGCCTATGATGTCAATTATGTAAGGATATTCGATGAAGAATACCTTGGTGTTAATTACCACGGGCAAAAACATTTATCAGTAATCTAGGCTCAACTTGTATGGATTTAATTGGTAAATTAAAGTATAGTCAAGTGCTCGATTTTGCACTATTTTTAATCAATCAACTTGCTACATTATCTTCCTATGACATATGCAATATATACATTTACCTAATTCACCATTTTTATATTTGTTAGGTATATATAATACTATATCATCTTTGCTTTTAGTTATGGATAAAACTAAATAAATCAATAAGTTTCAAATATTTAAAATTTTCTTTTTCGTATTAATAGAGCCCCCGTTAGATTTATTCATTTCTTGCCTTTATTTTATATTTTATACGAGTACTTATATTATGAAATTCTCAAGTTGGCGGAATTCATTAAGGTTATATTTGAATCGAAGAATTTCAATGTACATGGGAAAAGAATTTAGGAAAAAAAAATTCTAATAACTCTATATGAAAAAAAATTAAAATCAATTAATATAAATATAGTTCAAAAATAAAAATAAAAATGAATGATTTCAATTTTTTACTTTCAAATCGATTAATCCAAACACAATTAATGATGATAGGGTTTGCGTCCAAATACAGAATTCAAAGGAACTCGCATAGTCAAATTGTTAGGTGTATTATCCAAATTATTTTATGGATTAGGCTGAAATATTAAAATGCTTACATATGCATTGTAAAGTTCCAAGCTCCCCAGCTGAATTAGATAATGAACTGCTTCAATCAACGATCCAAATTATGAGGGACATCATCATCTGCCCCCCCAAAAAAAATGAGTATATATCATTACAATATTTGCCTTATCATTGCAAAATTTGTAAGAGAAAAAGACTATGATTATAATATGTGTCTCCACCGAATAATTAAACCTTAAGCTGGCCTTTGCCTTTCACTATAAATGTGGGCTTTTGTTTCTCACAATTTCCACACCACCAAACACATAATTCAAGTACGTACGTAGCTTGTAATTTGGTGATCTGTTTTCTTGATTTTCCGATTTCAATCCAGACATGGGTGTGCTCACTTACGAGGATGAACTCATCTTCTCAGTCCCACCAGCTAGGTTGTTTAAGTCCCTCGTCCTGGACGGAGACAACCTCATTCCTAAGGTTTTGCCACATGGCTTTAAGAGCTTCCAAATCCTAGAGGGCGATGGAGGACCTGGAACCATCAAGTTGGTCACTTTTGCTGACGGTACGATAAACCAATAACCTAGAAATTTACGAATAATTGTACTTTTATGCACGTTCTAAAATTGTCACTAATTATATATAAAACTTTCGAGCAGGGAGTCCTTACAAGACAGCGAAGCATCGTATTGATGAACTTGACGAGGAAAATTACATATACAAGTACAGTGTGATAGGAGGTGATGCTCTCGGGGAAGATTTAGATTCCCTGACTCACGGTTTGAAGATCGAAGGCGGGGCGGATGGGGGATCTGTCTGCAAAACCACCACCACATTCCACACCAAAAGGGAAGATGATCATGCTATAGAAGAAAAGATCAAGGGTGGGAGAGAGAGGGCAAAGTCAATTTTCAAGGCTGTTGAGGCTCACCTCCATGCACACCCTCATGAATACAACTAAAATTAATTAATTAATAATAAAAAATGGTTGTTTCTTAATTAATTATATCAAAATATAATAAAACAAAGTGTGCTGGTGTGAGAGTGTGTGTGAATTGTGAGTGTCGTTTCTATTAATTTAAAGGCCTATGTATGATTGAACTCATCTTGTAATAAAATACATGTATGAATCAATGTGTGGATGTATATGTTTATGGTAAACTGTTCAATATATATATATATATATATATATTATATGTATATTCAATATAAATTTAAAATTGAGATTATACGAATACATAACATATGTTGCGTCGGAGAATAGAATGCCATAAATAAAATAATTTTCGGCATTTTAAATTAAAATTCATGAATCATAATTGAATTGATTTTTTTACTAAATTAATGCATACCCTATGGAAAAATGAAAAAAATTCAACAATAATTGCATTTTTCAAAATTAAAAAATAGGTAATTAGCGTCACACCCCAATCCCGCAAACCCATTAAAGCTTGAGAATTGCCTTTAAAAACATTGATTGGATTATGAAATTCATCTATAAACAACTTATTGTAAAAAAAAATCAATAATCAAAGAAACGAAATCAATTGATCAAAATTTATATGATACTTATTTTATTAATTCTTAATGGTTTGGGACAAAATAACACAATCAATCAATATCCAACAGCTAGAAGATGGACCCACGCCATGACTTCCATCCTAAAACATTTTTCTTTCTTTATATAAATATGCTCAAAAGGAAGTCGTAATTGATGCATTAATTTTTTAAGGCGTCAACACTGGGCTGTTAGGTTGCATCTAGCAGTGTGACTGCAACGTGAAAACCATAATTAAAAAGCACAAATATTACGACTTTTTTTAAGAATTTATTTTTCAATTAATTAAGATGCTTCCTTTACGCGTTTGAATGAGTCAAAAACCAGCAAAGAAAGACTACTTTTTTCACTAAGGAACTTTCTCTGAATACACCCACACCTCATTTCCAGCCTCCCCCCAAAAGCCACAAGGCAAAAGCTCTTCTTCCTTGCTCCCTCTTATCCTCTCCCTTTAGTTAACTTTTCTTCGATCTTTGAGGAAAAAGAGCGATCGATCAATGGGTGTGATCAAGGTGTCCCAATCCTTCAGAACAAAAGTGACCCCAGGTAGGATGTTCAAGGCCTTGATCTTGGACTCTCACAACCTCTGCCCCCAGCTCATGTTCTCCTCAATCAAGAGCATCGACTTCCTCCAAGGCAAAGGCGAGCCCGGAACCATCAAACAGATGAACTTCACCGATGGTACGTATTCGTATACGTATTTTAAGAGTAGTGATCAAGAATTTTCGTTAAACGAATACGTGTTGTGGGGTTTATTAACATGTATGTGTGTATATATGCAGCTAGTCCATTCAACTACGTGAAACATCGGATCGACGAGATCGATGAAGAGAAGTTCATGTGCAAGTACACGTTCATCGAAGGAGATGTGTTGATGGACAAGCTTGATCACATCACATATGACGTGAAGTTCGAACCGTATGGATTTGGAGGGTGTATTTAGGATAACAAGTGAGTACTACACAAAAGAGGATGTGGAGATTAAGGAGGAAGATATTGAGCTTGGGAAAGACAGAGCTATTGGGATGTATGAGGTTGTGGAGGCCTACCTCTTGGCACACCCTCATGCCTATAATTAATATTCATCTTGTCAATTTTTGGGATTATTAATATTTCATTTTTCTTTTTATTAGAGGGTTTGTATCCCTAAACCTCTTTTTCCTTTTCTTTGATGAATTTGTGTATATCTATGGCTTGGAGGAATATTTAGCATTGAATAAGAATGATATTTGGCTGGTTCTAATTTCCCTATTTTCCTTTTTTTTTTTTGGTTAATATTTTGTCTTAATTCATTAATCAATGTGTTATTCTGATCAAATTTGGATTTATGTGAAGATTTTTAATCACAGAGCAAAGAAAGAAATGCAATTAGATGAAAATGAAAAAGCCTTTTCAAATAATCCACACTAGAAGACATATGGTTTTTCGTTATTTTTATCATAGTTAAAAATAAAAAATTATAGCAATGATACTGATTAATCATGCTTGAGCAGTGGCTATTAACTACTGTAAGTGGGATTAAAGCATTAGGTACAATTGAAAATTATGCAAATGATTTGACCATAAGTAAAATTGATAATGACAAATATTAATTAACTGTGATTAAAACTCAAATTTTTGTATTGATTTTGATTGATAGTGTTAATTTCCTATATAATTTTTAATTCGTAATATTTGATAATGTAGAGAATAGATGAGAAGACAAAAAAATCATCATGAATTATGGTTTGTTGAGTGATTTGATTTTTGGGCTCAAGTGCAAGAATTTCAGACTTCAAGTTTCTGTGAACATTTGAGATTTTGGAAGTCTTAATATAGGGCTTGAGAATAATTAGTTGAAGGTAGAATTCCAAATTGATGGATGCCAAATTATTAGTCAATATTGAATTTTAGCTTACGAAAAGTTGAATTTCTCGAGTCATAGAGGCCGCCCACGTGGAATATTAGATGCAACCAATCAACTGAAAAATTCTACGGTGTTGAAGCCAAAGATTCTACTCTCTAATCCCACATGGAAGGAAAATTCTAATTAAAATTGGGATTAGTCGAATCTAAATCAATAATATAAAAAATATAATACACTTATAATGTAACAAGTGTATAGTTTAAAAAAATGACTAATCATATGATAAATATATTATACTTATTTTATAATTAATATGGTTCGACCAAATTAAAAATTTTCCCATATCCAATACTTGATGACAGGTTTTTCTTCGTCTTTGTTCAACTTTGAGGTGGATTGACACCAAACCCTTTTCCTAACAACCTCCCTCTCTCTATATATAGACACATATTTATCATCTCATGATTCAAGATTTTCAGACATTTCGCTATTTCTAGCTACTCAAAATTCTGGTATAGTTGTCATGGGAGTTACAAGCATCACTCAAGAATTTAGCAGCCCGGTTGCTCCGGAACGCCTCTTTAAGGCCTTGATCCTGGACTCTAACAACCTAATACCCAAACTCCTACCTCAATCCATCAAAAGTGTCGATTTACTGCAAGGAGATGGAGGAGCCGGAAGCATTGAGCAAGTCAACTTCACCGAATGTAAGCAGCCTCAACGCTCATCTGTAACCGTTAAATCTTGACATCAACTCAATTAATGTTGTAATTTTTTCTATTTTTTCATTACAACATGAAGCCAGCCATTTTAAGTACGTGAAGCATCAGATAAATGAGCTGGACAAACAGAACCTCGTGTGCAAGTACACGATGATTGAGGGTGATGCATTGGGCGACAAGCTTGAGTCCATTGTGTACGAGATCAAGTTTGAGGCATCCGGCATTAATGGTGCAGGTTGTGTGTGCAAGATGACGAGCGAATACCACACCCTCGGAGGGTATGAAGTTAAGGAGGAAGAAATCAAGGGCGGGAAAGAGAGTGCGATGGGCATATACAAAGTTGTGGAAGCTCACCTCTTGGAGAATCCCCATCTTTATGCTTAATAAGCTTTATATTCTTGTCTGAATCTGTGTTCTCAGTTAATTCAACATTCAAAGCTTCATTACAAGATAAAGTGTAATAATTCATTCATCCCACATGGGAACTGCAGTGAACAAGGAGGGGTACGCGTTGGATATAAAAACGGCCGGGCAGGCCTGTTTTAAAGCATACCTTTCTCGGCCTTTTGGCTAAGATCAAGTGTAGTATCTGTTCTTATCAGTTTAATATCTGATACGTGGGTCATCGGCCCACATGATATTAAATTAATTTTTTTAGGGGGAAGGCCCATTAAGGTAGCTTGCTGCCTGGGCCTTTGCGCGCGTCGCCCATGCGTTGCACTATTGCTCGGCCTGGCGCACCCCACCAATCCTATCTAGATAATTTCCGTTGTGGCAGCGGTGAATGGTGTTCTAAATTTTTTTTAAAATGCATAAGATTAATAAAGATATCAAGTCTGTTGGTAAATACAATTTTTTCTACCGAAAGGGATGCTTACGTAGTCGGGTTTTGGACATCCTAAATAGGCACTAAGGAGGCAAACATAAGACATAACACATAGAAAAGAAGAGATTCTTTGCATGCCCCACAATGCACAAGTCTGCGATTATTCCCTCTCCATATATCGATTCCCCATTATCTGTCCCCGACAACAAAGCAACTCTTTCTAGTTTCTCTTCTCCATCATTAGCTGATCTCTAATGATGCTTCCAGATATGAAGGTATGTTCTATCACCTCATGTACTCATCGACGTAGACTAACAGATTTAAGTGTCTGCATTTTCATATCCCATCATATGGTGTAAATACAGAAAGCTCGAGTCACGGTGATAAAAGTTCGAATGGATTGTAACGGCTGTGTACGGAAGATCAAGAAAGCATTGCATGGGATCACTGGTAATCAGTTTCTATGGCTTACAGCACGATATGTGTTTAACGGTTGTATAAAGTGTAGTGCGTGCGCCTATAACACAATGTTTATTCGCCACAGGTGTTATGATACCTATATTGATTTATGTCAGCAGAAGATAACAGTAGTTGGGTGGGCAGATCCTGATATAATAGTCAAAGCCATCAGGAAAACAAGAAAAAGGGCGATCATTTCTTCACATTCAGAACAGTTCGACCAACCAACATCTGAAGGTGGGGCCACTAATGGAGGAGCACCACCTTCCGAGTCCACCAAACCGCCAGCAGACACAACACCACCTGAAGGTGGGGCCATGGATGGAGGAGCAACACCTTTGGAGTCCACAAATGTGCGAGCAGAGATGACAACACCAGAAGAGCCATTGAAAGAACAAAAAGACCAGGAAAATCTGTCATGTGAATCTGCTATTGCCACACACAGTCGCTTGACTGAATGTTCTGAACCAAAAGATCGGGAAACAACTCATGTCATACACCACCAGCCACCCAACTACGGATATCGATATGCCTACAGTTATAATTATCAACAGGAGGGCTATGGTGGACAATGGCACGACTCCCATGGTAGTCCAGGATTCCGACAGGAGCAGTCTCAGCCACCTCAACCTGTTGGCGTGACTCATGGTTACAACACATACAAGCCATCACCCTATGTAACAGAATATGCCTATCCAGTTCCCAATTCACAGCCGAGGTATCCACCGTATAGAAGACCAGACCACTATAGTCAGGATTACTACAGTGGGAACATTGGCAATGGAAATATCACATCAATGTTTAGTGAGGACAACCCAAATGCGTGCAGGATAGTGTAAGACCCATATCGGTTAAAATTGAATCCAAGAGAGCCCATTGCCGGAGTTAACCAAGAAAAATAACCAAACTCGAAAATTTTCATTCACAATGATACTTAAAAGAGAATATATTGCCATTTCTTAGCAAATAGATTCCTAGCTTGTAAGACCGGACAGCATTTATCCTAATACTACTCTACATTAAGATTAAGGATTGATTCAAAGGTACCTAGAATTCCTTCCATGTGCAAGCATCCAGTAAAATTCATATTCAATTACCAAATGACTATAAAAAAAAATACATCCATGTTCTTGTATATAAATCATAGTAGTCTCAGAAATGGAAGGTAAGGATCTAACTAAATGTCCTTTCCTTGAAAGTGATACGAAAAATTCAAATTTTATCTGCCTAAACAAAGTACAGAATCGCCGTCACAATATGGAAACTCGTATATCTACTTTGTGACTGAATAAAGAGAAACATGCTGTCAGCATAGCATACAACATGATATTTAAAAGGATTGCTTGCTTTTCGATCTAAAAATGTGTTCTGGCAGGGAAATTGTCAATAATGAAAAACCTTGGGCGATAGAGCCGGAAAATACAAAGAAGATAACGAAAAAAATGGAGTGCTTACTTTCTGTTGCAAGGACATCTAATCATCACTATCACTGTCTGTCGGACAATCTTCATCAACTCCATAAAGAACTTCATCAACATCTTCATCTTCACTTTCATCCTCTTGCACATCACACTCTAAGACCTGCCTTCTGTTATTCGTGGCCTTGTCAATCTATTCAGAGAGTAAACCTCATTGAGCAACACACAGAAAATGTCATAGAAATTTGCTTTCAACTAACATTCTAAAGGAATTAACCTGAGCTGACACAAGCTGCAAACGACCAGACAATTGGAATAAAGAGTTCATGGCTGGCACTTTTGATTTGGCAACCTAAAGAAAAAAAACAATAAATTGAGTCATATATACCATTAAAGACCAAATATTACGGAAAAAGAAAAAGAATACGTGCTTAGACTCATATTTTCCATCTTTAAAATTCTAATCGGGGTAGGATGTCCAGAGAGGGTTGATGATAAGATTATTCCACCAATTCTTCCAATAACAATATTAGCCAAAAACTCGGCCATTTTCAGATGTCAGTCTAGCAACCTATTCTGCAGCGCAAGAGGCATTTTAATTGTAAAGCACCATTCATCTGAAACTATGTAGGGCCAGCAGGTGGGGCTATATATCAATAGCTGGAAATGATAATTGAGCAAAACAAACACGGATTACTCTATAAATTCTTAGCTCTCATTGGCCTGATTTCAGCCAACATCATAGCTATGCAATGTGAAGCAGTAGAACTCCAAACATGTAACATCTATTCCACTAAGAACACAGAATAAAATAAAAGGCAAAGAAGCAAAACTAGAATGTAACTTTCACCATATCTACCTTGTACAAGAATCAAGAAGTTTGGTTCCTGAGATTTAACATAATCGCTGTGATATACTAATACAGCATATCCAAGGAAGAACATGCTTGGCACTCTGAGATCTGGCAAAAGAAAAGTTGATCAAGGGTGAAGATTGAATGAGAAACAAGAAAAGAAAAAAAATCACGTGCCTTGACAAATAAATACTGTTTGCAGTTACAGACCCGAAATTACAACATCATTGCTTCTACTCCATATGTAGTTCTCCATTTGAAGCAAAAAGTTGTACAGGCTTGTTAAAGAGCTTGTAAAGGGATTTTAAAGAACAAACCTGGATTCCCAAACATCAACCAAGCCCTTCAACAGGTTGAATGCATCATTAGGTTCCATGGATGAGACAGTTGCTTTCACCTATATAGACGGGGAGAACTTTTTATTTTCTGTATAGAAACAACTCTGTTACTCTATCAGGAAGACAAACCTTCTTATGTGGCATACTTGAATCAAGCTTAATGCCCTCCAATATTTCAGAATCCAAGGTTGTGCTAAGATCATTACTGCCAAGTATCCCTAAAGATCTCAGCTGGTCTTCCATGCAAAGGGTGACAGAGTCCAACTCGCCTTCATCTGCATCATCCCACATACATGAGTCACATGACCTAAATTATTGCTTCAACTAGCAGTAAATACTGGAGATGCATTATGCGTCCAATCCCCTTAAATAATTCACCAAGCAACTAGCATCTTGCAAATTGTTTTAGGAAGATCCTGACAGTTGAAACAGCCAGAGAAGACTAGTATTGTATTTTAAGACACAATAGTAGTCATCATTTTGTAATCCTTTGAAAGAAATGGATATCATTAATATAAGAGACAATGATGTACTATTTTCACTTTGAATTGAACTGTACAGGGAACGGAAAATTCACAAGATGACTCTATGTTGCCATTAACTATTCAATTTGTTTTGTGGAAAGAAAATGATGTCACTCAACTTACAGACGTATAAGCAACATTTGTGCACAACATTATAACAGCAGACCATTTAAGGTATTTCTTTTAGAGTCAAATCTGTTATGCATGCAAATGACAACAAAACACTAATTTTCCATTGATGGATTTTTATTCTAAATTCCAATATATCTTACTTGACGTGCATATTGCATGGAAAAATTATTCCTCAAGTGGAAGGCAAGTAGATATTTGCAGAACGAAGATGGTATAATGTTTTTGCACCAAGACAATGAAGTAGTTAGAAGAAAATATAAAGAGGGCTCAATATTTCAAGCAAACCTGTGCCTCCGAAGGCTTAGTTCCACTCTTATCATCAATTGGATCAAATATCTTAGGCACGGGAAGTAAGGCACCCTCCGTATTTGAGCGATCCAAAGCAGTTACTGTTCATCATGACAAACAGTTATCAGCACAAACATATTCTGGATAAGGTAGCTAGAAAGTTAAATATGGCCTCAAACTGAACACTAGCAAGCAACTGCATTCAAACGTGCCATGCGTTTTCCATTCAGCACTTTGAATCAAATGGAATAAGTGTTTGCAATTTTTTTTAAGAGCTTATAAGATCTCAAAATAAGATGTTTTGGATCTTATAATTCTTTAAAAAAAAATTTAAATTTCCTAACTTTTTTTTATAAGATCTTGCAAGTTATATAAAATTAATATGTCATAAGACAAGTATCCCCATTCATACCCCCCTCTCTCTCTCTCTCACACACACACTCTTTCACTCTCTAGGATTTAAAAAACTTTTTAATACTATTTAATTTTTATAACATTAGAAAAAGAGAAAATACTCAATTGTTTAATAATAAATTATTATAGTTAAATAAAAATAAGATTGGTATTGATATTATATTTACTGAAAAATATAATTTCAAAACATTATAAATTATAAGACTAGAAATAATCATTGCATTAACAAAGAAAATATAAACTATATCTCTATATATTAATATTCGACTAGCATTAATGTACATATATATTATTTTTATAAAAAATTTAGGTAATAATTTGTTATTTTTTTATTGAAAAAAGATTTTCAATAAAATTTTATTTGGAATTGAACTAATGTGTAATATTTATAAAAACATTTTAAATTTTATTAAAGCAAATATGTCAAGAAATAACAACTTATTTGATTAATGGTACGTTTTAAAATTTTTTAAAAAGCAAATATGCCAAGAAATAACAACTTATTTGATTCCATTTTAGTCATTCCAATAAAAGACTTTATTATGCCAAACACCCTGACATCTTATAATATGTTTTCACATGTTATAAGCTTCAACATCTTATTTTATCCAAACACTTTAAGAGCTTATTCTTAGAATAAGATCCAACATCTTATAAGCTCCTAAAACATCTTATAAGATGTAGGAGCTTATAAGAATGTTTTAAAAAAGCTTAGCCAAACATCCTCTTAATATGATGCTTATTTACTAAAGACGTGTTCAAATTTGAGTGGTTATCAACATCTTATCATCAAGAGAGAGAGAGAAAGAGGGAGGGGGACTGGGGGAACAAAGAAGGCTGACTTGCCTTTACTCCTAGCCTCTGATGCTCTTTCAGATTTGTGCGATTGACTGATAGGTCGAAGGATACCATCTTCTGAAAAATTTAACTCTATGTCTGTCCCAGAGTGCACCAGAACTTTCTCAAATGTTGGTTTTATAAGCAAACCAAAAGCAAGAAGCATGTGACCACATGCAGGCTCGGAAATGTTTTGTAGTTTTGCAGCAAATACATTCGGAACTGCCCCTTGTGTTTCTTTAGAACTCCACCATCACAAGGTACATTGATTTTTGTGGGTTTGGAATTCCGCAACTCATCAATCGTCTTTGCATGCCAAAAATAGCAAATACCAATTTCGGATATAGCCAGAACAGATAGACCAGCATCTGCATCTCCACTATTGGTGCATCTGCTATCCAAGAAGACAGCAGGGTGGTCCATTGCAAGAAACACAGAAGATGATTTCTTTTTGCTACCATCAATTTTCCACACTGCAACATATCTTCAACTAAAGATGATGAAAGCACATATTGACCATCTTCAGAGAAAACCATACATCTCACAGCACCCTGTTTAAAAATGGACAAAAATAAAACTATGAATAACTAATATACTGCAGAACTGAAAAATTCTCCAATTGTTTTCATAAGGCAAAAATTGGATCAAACAAACGCTACTCAATGACATGACACCAAAAAAGATGTCAGAAATCTCACAGGATGGCCAGAAAACTTCTGCAGCTTTTTTTGATTTGAAGAATTGAAAATCTTCACTTGACCAGCCGCAGTTGCTATCATCTTCCCATCTGAATTGAAGCAAAAGCCAAACAAGAAGCCAATAAGTAGGGAAAAAAAACGTTCCAATGATAATTTCTATATAAGAACATTGAAAAAATTACAGAGTAATCCTCATTCCTCCATAAAAATAATGTTGGATCATCAAATTCCAGAAATATAAAGTTCATCCATAAATCTTTTTCTTTAAGAAATCTTAATGTAAGATATTTAGTACATTGTCTCTGAAGTAAATAAAAGTTAGCCGAATCTGGGGACTCAGTGTCAGTCTTTATCTGTTAAGGCGAATTAGTACTAACAAGAATGGTTGATGTTCTGCTGCATTGAAAGCCTGTAAGTGTTGGCTACTCATAATTCAAGCACAGCAAAATGGTTGCACTGTTCTATGTACACTTTATTTTTGCAGGCCAACTTTGGTAGATAAACTAACTTCATGCAGAAAGTTACCCACAAATCATGAAGCAAACAGCAAAATTTATCGACACTAAAACTAGCGGGATGCAAGTATCATCCCATCCACTAAGCAAAACGTAATCAAGCGAACAGCAAACTTTATGGACATCAAACCAGCAGGATACAAGTACCATCTCATTCATTGAGCAAAGAAAATCAGAGCAAGCAAACAATAAAACTTTATCAACACTCAACATCACTTTGGTGAAGTATAAGTACATAGAGTTTTATCAGAAAGGATGAATGCAGGACTAATACCTGGGGAAACAGCCAGAGAAGATATTGCCCTTGAAGAAGCACTCAACTTGTTCAACACGTTTCCTGACATTGAGTCAATTTCACAAACCATTCCATCCGCACCAGTAGTGTAAATGTGTGAACCATGTATGGGAAATGAAACAGCAGTGACACCCCTACACATTGGCATTGAATAGGGCAAAAATTATAAGTCTACTAAGTCCCAAATTCTGCATGTTTCCTCACACAATTTCTACATCTACATAAAGTTATGAATACTTTGATAACTATATAAGACAGTGCAGAGAAATAGGTCCATTATATTTCCTTGGTCAAATTGCAAGTAAGAGAATCATCATCTATACTTTCTTAGTTCAAGGGCAAGGCCACCACAAGTATTCAGATCAGACATTTCTATTCATGGTTAAAACAACTAAGTAAAACAAACAATTCTTTTTCTGTGAACGATGCTTACACAACATTAAAAGATTTGAAGTACAACATGATGTGCATGTCTGCCGATACACTTATAGGTTGGCAAAGAAGATAAAACTATTCTATTTTGAGATGAAATTAACCGTGTCATATTCGTAGGCCATGGAAGTACTTTTTGCTCAAGATCCCAAGAAAATTGAGTACATTAAACATTAAAAAAAGCTGTAAATCTGCAAGCAGTGGTCTCACGCAACAGAACTCACCCTGGATGACAATTGTTAACCCTCCATTTCAACTGGCCAGCAGATACATCCAATGCCAGAACATCACCACCGCCGGTTCCAACACCAATAGGGAACTTCCAAGTTTCCTCTTTTTCTAAACGCATCCATTCCAACAACGTTAGGGCTAATTCAGAAACTAACATCTGTTCATAGATAATTGAACAAAAAAAACTGATCTGAATATATAAAAATGTCAAATTTCAAAGAAAAACCTTTTCATACTAATCCATTGTAAGGTGACCTTCCCGATTCCCAAATATACTTGTCGTTTCCGTTGAAGAAATATCTGCAAATTCAGTCTGGAGCTGACCCTTCCCTGTGTCCCATATCTGAAAATTTGCCAAATTAAATCACCTTGCAAATCTGAGACCTGGCAACACCCCATCTTCCAAACAATACTATAACTTAATATATTTCACTCTTTAACTTCTTAGTTACCCCTTTGGCTCGCTCTCTCCCTTCCTCCCTCTCCCTCATTCAAATAAATTTCGATTTCATCAAAGAAAAACAAACTTTCATCTCAAAACTCTTTAGGTATTTCCAAAATAGAAGTTCATAACGTGAGCCCATTACAGCTTAAAAGAACAATGACAAAAATTTTGCACAAAATGCGTTTCTCACCAAGCTAGAAGCATGCTAGTTAAGAACCAGAACCCAAAGCTCGAGGCACCAAAGCTATACTACAAATAATAACAATAAGAATAGCAGCAACAAGAATACTCCAGCTCTGAACTATCTTTTCAAACTCTCAGCAATTTTCTAAGCAGCGAAAGAACGCACCTTTATTCGACCATCACCAAGAGTGATTGCAAACAAGTCCAAAGATGGACTAAACGAAGTCAAAACGTCCCGGATATTTGATGACCCCATCTTATTTTCTTGAGAGCTTAAAACCCAGAAAAGAAAAAATACGATGAAAAGCCGAGTAAGCTGAAGAACGTAAAATGGGGTATTCTTTTATTTCTTCGTGGTTGTTCCCTTCAAACCGAGTAGAAGGAGCGGTGGTGCAGCGCCGGAGGTGGCGGTCGAGCTGGCGGCGCGAAAACTGCAAAAATCAGCGTTGGGAGTGTGGGTGGGCTGCATAAATTTGAAGTAATACAAATATTAAATGGGCCGAACAGTAACCAATGAGCCCAATAGTATTGGGCTCACCCATTTGTAGGAACCCACATTTTCAGACACAGTGGGCCCACCGGCAAAGTCGATCACGGGTTTGATCTCCAGACAGACAGCTTACTTAATTAACTACCCCAGTCCCTACCCTACCCACCCCACACCGTCAACACCCGATAACTCCTCCACCGCCACTTAACGTACGCACTTCACCTTCCTTTACCCAACGCAAAGCACATTCTCACTTCCAAATGACCATTCTATCCCTCCATTATAAATTTATACTGGCATTAATTTATATATATAATTATTTCAGTAGCAATATTTGATTTTACGATAACATTAATGTATTTTAAAATTGCAATAATTTTTTATCAAAATTAAAAATCGCTAATTTTATAGTATTTAAATTTCATACAGACGTATCAGAAAATTAAACTTACATTTATTTAATTATTAAACGTTTATGACTATATTTGAGTTCTTTAGCAATTATAAATATTTACCTCCTATTTTATAATTTTGTAATTTATAATATGATGCAACAAAAAATTATTTAATTAGTCTTTCAATATTTAAAGGTAGGAAAGTATTTGAAATAGAGAGAAGGGTAGTGGCGTCATTTGATGATTTGGGTTGGAGCTTTACTCTGCTTCTGTTCAGTTCCTCACTTCCTTGTTTGTGTCTGCACAACACAAACAATTGCAAATACATAATCAATCAACAGATTATTATTATTTATATTTGTTATACATATATACAAGAGTAGAAACTTCCGCGTCTTAGTAATAATTTCTTCGGATTATGTGTTTATATATAGGTGTACAGTGATTTGTGAATTTTTTCTTTTTTATTGTTGTATTGTGTGAAGGGAGATACTCCGATGGCAGCTACGACCATGGCGACGGCAGCCGGGGCGGTGGTGCTGCTGTACTACGTACTGAGCAGGCGGATTTCATCGGCTGCGGAGGGAGAAGATTCCGGCGGCGGCGATTACTCGAAATCCAAGAGTAGATCGGAGAAGAAAAGGTTGTCGCGGAGGCCAGCTCAGGCGCCAGCTACTTGGCTGGAGACGATTTCCACGCTGGCGGAGACTCTGAGGTTTACATACTCGGAGACGTTGGGAAAATGGCCGATCGGTGACTTGGCTTTTGGAATTAATTATCTTATTCGGAGGCAGGTTAGGGATTCTCTGCGTTTTTAGTTTGTTTTCTGTGTCGTATTTGTGGTTATTCTACATAGACTGGATGTGTCCTACTACATTTTCATCAAATGACTGGCGTTTAATCGATTATAGTGTCCGTAGCTGTTTTGAGTACTGAATTTAGTTATACTCGATTTCTCTCTTTCAAAAATCACAATATTCTCTCAGTGACCGTAACTTGTGGAGTTTAGAGTAGATTAGCTTAATTTGGATTAATACTTTTGTGCAATGAAGTTGTATAGTTAGGCATTTCTGTCTGTAGTGGATTTGCCTTCTTCAGAGATTGCAAATGCTGTAAGCATGTAATCTACTTTTCTTCACTCAGAACAAGTTGGATTTATAGTTGCAGGATATTTTTGCTCCGTTGTACATTTGTGTCAATGCAGAATTAGTTGTCTTTTCTCAGTGCTCTTGGATGCAGTTCCTTTTCGTGTTTATAACCTTCACTGTAAGGCTTTTGCCAAGATATGTGATATTGATTTTACAGTGTGTAACAAGCTAATTACTCAGATAAACATTTGTAGCTCAAAATCTCAATGCGGAACTTGTGCCTTTTATCTTCTGTCATGATCATAACTTAGTTTTGGCAGTTGTGAAATTTTAGCAAAAGTTGAATGTAAAGGGTATAATTATCTTGCAGGGTAATTTACAAGTTGCAAGAGTGTACGCTGGTGAAAATTCTGTGCGACTGAAGGGCCCTGAGATCATTGATCAATTGTATTACTATTTGAAATTGCTAACTCTATGCATGCTTTTCTCCAAGAAGCCCTTTCCAGTATTTTTGGGATCTGCTGGATTCTCTGAGGCAAATGTTCTTCTTCAGAAGCCCAAAGCAGGGGTATGTGATTGCTAACATATATCTACTGTTGTTACTTATCTCGGCAGGTTTTGATATTTAAGTTTGTTTTTGCAGATTCTGAAGCCTGCCTTTACAATTTTACGTGATGAAAACTCAAAGTGCTTCCTTCTCTTGATTCGTGGTACTCACAGCATTAAAGATACATTGACCGCAGCAACAGGTGCAGTGGTCCCCTTTCACCATTCAGTTTTGCATGATGGTGGCATAAGCAATCTAGTTTTGGGATACGCACATTGTGGGATGGTTGCTGCAGCTCGGTGGATAGCTAAGCTAATTACTCCATCTTTGGTCAAGGCTCTTGAACAAAATCCTGACTATGAGGTGAAGGTAGGGATTTCTTGTTTCTTCATTCTCTATTTGCTAGGACAATCCCCCTACCTGCCTCACACACACACACATGCAGCCGTACATATGCACACTCAACTCAACATTAGAAAGCAGAAGTCCAGTTTTTGCTGATTTTTTTCATCACTGACTTCTTGGTGCCCTTGGGCATCATTATTAGCTTTTGTTCTTCCAAAAGTTATTATGCCGCAAATACATGCATGCATACATGCTTTAGTTTCCATCCATGTGGACAGACTCCTGTTTATTTCTTTACCAAGTCCTCATTTGATTTCAGATTGTTGGCCATTCACTTGGTGGTGGAACAGCTGCATTGCTAACATACATTCTTCGGGAACAAACTGAATTTTCTGCAACAACTTGTGTTACTTTTGCACCAGGCATGTTGTGACTTGTTCTTCATTGTTTCTTTCTCTAATAGCCCTTATTTATATAATTGCTATAATGTGTTCTATGATATATTTTTATGAATTGCCTCTCTTACAGCTGCCTGCATGACATGGGAGTTGGCAGAATCAGGAAAAATTCATTACCACAATAATCAATGGTTCTGATCTGGTTCCTACATTTTCAGCTGCTTCTGTAGATGATCTTCGTTCAGGTATGCTGATTCTCATCTCTATCAGAGAAACATATGAAAACTGACTTCGCATTTTAGAATGCTAATTTCCTATGCATTCTTGGCCTTTAAAACTTGCAAACCCTCCTATTCATTTATTATTAGGTAACAGCATCGTCTTGGTTAAATGATCTCCGTGATCAAGTTGAGCGCAACAGAGTTTTGAATGTCATCTATCGATCTGCCACTGCACTTGGCTCCCGTCTACCATCAATATCAAATGCAAAAGCACGGGTTGCTGGTGCAGGTGCACTTTTACGGCCAGTCTCAAGCAGCACTCAGGTAAGATGCTGCCGAATCTCGAGTCCTTGGCTTCTTCATAGCAGAAGTAGGTTCTGAGATTTTTCTTTTTTTGAAGAGAATTGTCAATTGACTTACTAACCTATGCTGTCACAACTAAGGGTAATTTCCTTTTTGTTTACGCATGAGGCTGAAAAATGGACCACATGTGGGTTGTGTAGATTTTTCCTTAATTTTGCACCATGAGAGCTGATCTCTGTGCTTGGTATAATAGGTTGTCATGAAACGTGCACAAGATGTAGCCCAGGCGGTTGTTAAGACTCGCTCTTCTATATCATCATGGACATGCATGGGTCCCCGACGACGTGCTAACGCCCCTTCATCAAATTCTGTAACAGATGACTTGCCTGAGCTTCCTCTTATCACTGCGAGAACATCAGAATCTCTTGTAACTGAAGTAATAAGCATCAATTCTGACATAAATAATGCAGACTATTGTTCTTCAAGCGGCAGTGAAACTACACATGATGAGACTGAAGAAGATGAAGATCTTGTTCAGGTGGATAAAGTAGTTTCCACATCCACAGTTGAGGAGATTACTGAAGGTCAGTTGTGGTATGAACTGGAGAAGGAACTCAAGAGGCAAGGGAGTGAAGTTGATGCCCAAGTCCAGGAGGAAGAAGAGGCTGTGGCAAAGGAAATAACTGAGGAGGAGAAGGTATTTGCAGATGCAGTTGAAAGCCATACTCCCATCTCTTCATCCGATGTTTCTGACAATCACCACTTCTACCCTCCTGGCCGAATTATGCATATAATCTCTGTACCTCCGACTGAATCAACCGATCAAAGTCACGATGATCTGGCTGAAGAGCAAGTTGGGATATACGAGACACCAAGAGATTTATACAGTAAGCTCCGACTGTCAAGGACTATGATAAATGATCATTATATGCCAATGTACAAGAAAATGATGGAACTTTTGATTAAAACAGCTAGAAGATGAGTTAGATTCTGGTTATGTGGTGGATAGATGAACCCAAGCATAGATACATCGGTTGTGCCTGCAATTGGCAAGTAGAAATTGTTGTATTACTGATTGTATGGGGGACTGTCTAGAGTATGTATATCCTAATGTGAAAGCTGGAGTGCTTTAATGGTCCGCGCTCTGCAGATGGACGTATACCTAAAAGGCTATTGGCTTTTAAGCTGATTTTTTGGATTTTTGTAGACAGTCATTTCTTCCCATTAACAGGAATTGGACCTAACTACTCAGACAAAATTAGATAGCTCTAGTTGCAAGTTTCCGCTTATCATATTACCTTCAATAAAAATGGAGCATTTGGATTCTAACTTCCGATCTAATTTTTCGGAGATTGCCCTAAAAGAAAAGAGCAGCATAGAATTCGTTGAATAAGCTGCATAAGATAGTCAACATCTCTGGTTGATTTCCTTGAATTTGAATAAGTTGGAGAAGAAGTCAACCCATCAGGTTGATTTCCTCTTACGCCAAAATATCTCAAGGCAACTTCAGACAAGCTAGTTACAAAGAATAGGACAATCTATGTTACATCTGATCAACCGATGTAAGTTAATACAACAAAGTAAATAATTGCCGAGTTTCTATAATTTCGAACAAAAGATGCTCCTAGATTTTTACTATGTGCAATACATCAACATGCTAGCTTTAAGTTTCCACCGACGCATAGAAGAGAAATTTCATGTCAAACAGCCAAATATGTGTTTTAGCTGTTGAGGCGGCTCCTCTTCCATTATGCCTGAACCTGTAGTCTGAAGGTACTCACGGATGGTCGTTTTACGATCCCCAAGGAATGTATGGTCCAGGAAGTTATCGTAGGCAATGTGATGTAGGTTCTGTCCTGCCAGGACACTGCAGAACAATATCCTCGTATTGATCAGTGAGTGTTGACAACTATAATACTCGGTAATGGTATGTTAATTTCAATGATGCGAGGTATACATACAAACTTCGCCATGAGGAGAAGCAACATGCAAAATATAGTTGTAGTACTACCAGTGCCGGAGATAAACCCGACAGGGTAGTATGTCGTCTACCCAAATCTTGTGAATGCCATATCGTCCATATCGCTGAAAGAAGATCTCTCTGCTTCCTGCTCCAGATGTCCCAAGATTATTAATCAATAAACTTCTTGCCTACGGATGTTATCCAAATAAAGGACAATGCCAAGTTCATTCCTAATCTTCGCCTTCTAGAATAAGTCTTGGCTCTATAGTGTGTAATTGGTCATCCTGGCTAGAGGGATTCATCTGTGAAACAGAATCTTGAATAATGACACCTAACAACTAGGGAACTCATCTGATAGATGAAGAGAACAAACTTATGAGATTGAACTTTTTGTATGCTATCTGATCCCAAACAAAAATTCCCATATAACAAATATAGAATTATCTTTGCTTCTCAGGAAAGTGAGAAATCACCTCTACATCTGTTTACCAAGTATTCTTCATCACTGTAACGGGCACATAATACCTGCACTTGGATGAATGCAGTAACAGATTGTCATGAAACAAATTAACAAGATAGTTACGTTATAGAGAACCAAATCCAATAGAGCAGTCTAATCTGGCTCACCGAAGGAGTAGTGTAAAACAAACCATTAAGTGTTTCTAGTGTCACCTAAAGAGAAAAAAAAAAAAAAAAAAAAAGCAACATTTATTATTATGGGCAAGCAATATTTTATACCTTGACTGGAACAATTTAGAAAAGAAACTAATAGTATCCAACTTACAGCCAGAAACGGAATTCTTGCTCCCTCTCAATAAAAGATGGTATCTGAGTTGAGAAGCAAAACCCAAGTTAATATCATTTTATCAATGTAAAATCTAAAATTTTAGCAAAAAGAATCACCTGACCTCTGATCTCAGTATCTCAAAAGTGGCAACTACAAGACTTTCACTTTCACATGGCTCCACGCTCAATTTTGATATTTCCTGTTACATAATTCATTTATTGCATCATTCACAAAGCACTCAGCCTAAAATCCTACAACTCTTGCTAAAACCCAGGATATGTAAAAAGGAAAAGAAAGAAGAAAGAAGGGGGCCCTGCATAATACCGACAATACTACAAAGTTGTGAGTTAAATATTGGAATAATTTCTCCTTTCTTGAGGTTTGGTGTAATTACATATAAACTTCTTGTCGTTTGGAAAATTACATCAAGCACCCCTAAGCTTTGCTTCCATCTAATAAATAAGCCCCTTCGTTAGGCAAAATTCACCAAATTTGCTGATATTAACAAAAAAAAAATTGAATGGATATTAACAAAAAATTGAATGAAAATTGAATAAAAATTGATATTTGCCTTTGATGGGCTTAAAACCGACTTATTACAGATCAAATGACAAATAATTCAGTTTTAAGTCAATCAAACGTAAATAAATTTTCATTCAATTTTTTTGTTAATATCAGCAAATTCAATAAATTTTAACTAACTGGTTACTTATTCATCAAACATAAGCAAATCTCTAGAATGCTAAATGTAATTCTCCAAACCACAAGTGATCCACGTATAATTACACTAATTTCAAAGGAGTTGAGTGTAATTATCCCAAAATAGTACTTCAATCTTCCACTGCATGGAAAACTGCGAGTACATACAATCCAACCAAATCTTTATTTACGATTTAGAAGTTTCTTAAATAGCCCATGAAAAGGTTTTCAGAAAGTAAGATTATATTAATACGAATTAGCAAAGTAAAAAGAAGCAGCACCTTGGTTTCAGGTTTAGCTATGCCAAGCTCGAAGAAAATAGGAGCAACATGAGCAAATACTCTCCTAAATCCACTCAATTTCGCCAATCTAAAATTTATCAAATTTGGGAACATACTCCTCGCGCTCCTCTCTGCATAATCATCATGACAAAGCATTTGAACCAAAAATCCAAAGGAGAAACGAAGTTCAAGTGACATATATATATTTAAAGAAAGATTCTTATATGACTAAGTAAAACAGCAGACAATAGTACGCCTTAGAGCAAGCTAGAGGCGCCAAAACAAAGCAATTTCCAACATTTGAAGTTGAAGTGAGTGGCGACATCAATCTCATCAGAAAATTAAAAGGTATTTCATTTTCGTTGATTCTGAAGGAAACAGGTTAGTGATACGAACCGGAGAGGAGAGAAGCGTAGTCGCATATAGACACAAATCCATCGGATACGATCTGATCAAAATCGGACTCAGTTTGGAGCTGGAAAGGCGTTGTCTTGGGTAGGAACATGGCGGAAGTAGGGCAAAAGGTAGGGGCAGAAGGGAGGAGAATGGTGAGAAGAAGAAGGATTGATGGAGGGAAGGAGCAGTAGAAGTAGTAGAGCATTAGCATTAGGCATAGGAAAAGCTCAGCTTTCGTGAGAATCATATGCTCTTAATACTTGAGAGTTGAGTTGAGAGGGAAACTACCCCGACTCCTACCCAACCCCAACCCCTACCCCTACCCCTACCCCTACCCCTACCCACATTCAAAGGGAAATTAAGATAGCTCTTAACCTTATCTATTTATTTATTTTTAATGCAAGTTACGACCATCTCCCTTACACTTTAGCATAATTATAAATAATTTTTTATTATTTAAAAAAATATCAATACTTTTATATTTGATGCGTAGTATATCTTGAATAGAAAATTCAAAATTTGTCAATTTTGTATTTTTTGTATTTGGGAAAATTGCATTTTATTCTCGTACAACAGGGTGTATTGCTCATTTAGTTTCACAGTTTAGGATTTAGCACATTTAGTTCCATAAAATAAATATTATAGTATTTTTTTATTTTATTGAATAAAATTATAGCATATTTGGTCCCATAGTATATAAAGTTGTGGCACATTTGATCGCATAGGATGTATAACATTGTTTATATCATATTGAACCAAATGTGTCATAACTTCTGTCGTATGGGACCGAATGTGCCAAACTTTTATCCTATGGGACAAAAAATGCTACAATATTATCCTATGAGGACTAAAATTAACTAAGCCCGTAAACTATAAAACTAAAATGCAACAAATCATATCGTATGGGACTAACAAGTGCAGTTTTCCATTGTATTTTTTTGTTTTTAAAAAATTGTAAAAAGGGAAAAAAAACTTCTTTAGTGAGGTGAATGAAAAAATTGCCTATCTAGTTCATATTTTTTTTTAAAAAAATTAAAAAATTAAAATTTATATTCTACAAGGGCATATTGACAAATTCATCACAAAAGTGGATAAAAATTTAATAAAAATAAACAAATTGAATTAATTATTGAATTGGCGTACGATTTAAATCAAGAGTATAGATTATAAAGACAATTTCTTACATTATTATTTTTCTATATATAAACTATCCATGCCATTATTTAATATAGTAAGATTAATTAAAGAGTTCATCAAATATAAACTGAACACAACAAATAAATATATTAGTCTTATTTATTTCACAAAGTAAGTTAGAATTACAGTACTCAATATGTTCAAACATACTAAATACACAATAATCTTACTTTTTGTTAGAAATTCCAACTTCCTCAAATGATCTATCGAGATGTTTCTACTATCCAACCTAATTTAGGAAAGCGGCCTTCCGGGCCTATTATCCAAAATTTCATCGAATGGGTTAAATCTAACAGTTTTATAAGGGGTTACTTCAATATATCTTGTTTTGCAATTCTTTTAAATGCCTCATGGGATTATATGTTGCGGATTAAGATTTGATTGTCGAGAATCATGCTCCTCATTTATTGACGCGATGACGTAATCCAATTTACGATTCTAAGCACATTATGATGACGTAAATATTGCTAACTCAAATCTCCCTTATATCACAAACTTTTTTTTTAAAATAAGAGACAATGATATAGGTAAACAAAATTAAATATATATTAGCCAATTAAAATGATAATGATAATTTACATGACAATTTTTGGCGTAATTAAGAAGTGAAAAATAGTAAGGTTTAGAAGAAGAAAGAGTAAAGCATATTGTGGTAAAAAGTTGTTTGCAGAAGTGCTGCAAAACCTAATTAAGGTGAAAATGTGGGAAGTTAGGGATGTAAAAGGACATCACTGATAAATTCTTACTCAAAATTCGATTGGGTCTAATTTGAATTAATCACATAACATGTGATTGGTGTATAATATTGAAAAAGTGATCAATCACATAACAAACTTTATCACACTTGCTCTGTGATTGTGATTGGATTGATTCAGCCAAAATTCAAGTTCAAGTAAGAATTTTTCAAGATCACAAATATGAGGTTTAGAAAAAGACACTTTTCATTTCAGACAAGATTTTTTTCTCAAAAAATAAAAATATGGAAATGTGGTCATGTATTATTCCTTTTCTTTTTCCATTTGGTCTATTGATTGCTTGAAAAGGTGACTTTGACTTAGACTCAAAAAAATAGAGATGTAGAATGCCTAAAGTTAAACAATCACATAGGTGAAATATTGTGACGCATAATAACATCACATAATACAAATTTATAATAGGGACAAATGATTGGGACCGACGATCTAATATCAGTCTGCATACATTGAGCAAATATATCCATATTTTAGCTGCCATCTCTTATCTCAGCACCGTATAATTATGCACTATAGCTAATGTGATATAGGATTGAAGATATCATGTATTAGATTATGATATCTAACTGTAGAAAAATCATTGTCAGGTATTTAACTTTTGTTTAGAAAAGAGACTGGATGGTGACGATACATATACAATCTGATTTTGAGTATGAAATATGTCTGAGTAAGACGAAGTGCTGCGCAGACAGTTCTCACGACATTAAATTAATTAGTAGTTGATATATGCACTATGTTCTCCTTTTTTAGACAGCTTAGGATATTGAATCTGCTTTACTTGTTGACATACTGAACCAAGATTAAATCACAAATTGTAATGACCCTTTAAAATGTCAGATAACACAGAGGTAATAGAACCCACCAAAAACATACTTATGACTATTTTGTATTCACGATATTATTAAATACAACAATATTTCAAGTTCAAGAAAAAGATAGACAATTTCATTCCGACAATGGAAAGAAAATCAATCACATCAATCCCAAGTCGGATCAAATCAAAACACAATAGTTGAAGACTAAGTTTTATCATTGACACAGTGAAAATCTGTGATAAAACCATAATATTACCATGACCCTTGAAATAATATAACATAAGATTTCGACATATAATTGTAAATTTAATGCTCATACATAATTGAAAAAATAATATAAAAACCCAACCCGATGAAGATTGAGTAGCGCAGCTAACTATCATGGTATTTTGCAAGTCTACTCCATTTTGGGTAGACTTGCAATTTTATTTTTTATATATAAATATACTAGATTAACAACATAGTATTAATAGTGAAACTGAGAACTAATTAAGTGATTTGTTATTATATCAGGTACTAAAGTGATATTAATAATAAAATTCAAGTATTAAAGTAAATTTTACTCTATTTTTGTTTGATAATTACATGTTTCATACTGTACATATGAAACATTCCTGCAACTATACATGAGAACAAATTTGTTTTGTGGTTGGGATCTTAATCCAAATCAAGTTCGTCATGTCAAATCAATTAAAAAACAAGTGTGATATACTCGTAATGTAATTGATCACTTTCGTTGAACTGTCCACCGCCATAAGTATGTTTTACTTGTCATATAATTGGTTCAAATCCGATGAAAACTCGATTTGGATTATAATTTTCTGGGGAATTAACTTGATATGGTCTCGACAATCTATACTTCTTCAAGAAATAGACTAACCATATTAATTTCAATCTGTCGCGTCTTTTAATTCGACAGAAAATGTGATCAGGTGTGTGAACCGTGTTCATCATTGGATATTTGAGCTTTCAAACACGTACAAAGAAGAAGTTACGACCAAATGCGAGTACATACAAATATCCGTAGAGTGTAGAAAGTTCCTGATAGAATATGTGTTCTTCTTAATTCTAATTACCTGCTACACCAGTTCATTGTCCATCGATATAGTCTATAGAGCAATAAAAATGAGCCCATTTCCGACAATGACTTACACACACTAAGTATAATCCATGTATATACAGACACAATAATTCAATTATTTCGACCAGGTATATAGTTTAAGGTCGGTCTTCTTCAGAAGTGCAAGAGCGAATGAGTGCAAAGAAGAACAGAACAGCTGAAAGTCGTCCAAGAACCTAATTGATTTCTCTGGCGTGTCCAGGCACCACAACTGGCTGTTACACCAGCCTCTTAGAGCAATGCGCCCTTTCTGGGGTCGTAATGATGAAATAAATAAATACAAATAGTAAAAATACCGGAAGCAATTTACTTCTATATATAAAGATCTGCAATTCTGAAATAAAGCTTCCGATCTGAAGAAACTTGACTAGGGTGGCTTAACTAATTAGCAGCGATGCAACGATCCTGATCTGCTTCTTGATTAGAGTTACATCCCAAAAGCCTGACAGTTTCTCAGGCAACACACAACTCAGATCTCATATTATAATAGCAGAATTCAAGAAACACTTTATGAGTATAACGCATGCACCGTTACTACCCATCTGTAGCCAAATTGCGAATTTCTAGTCTTATGAGTTCATGCTTCATTTGTTATAAATATTCGGGCTCAGAATTGACACCGAATTCTTTGTATGTAGTAATCACCCTGAAAACTCATCGATAACGGCGTGAAGGACTGAGATACCTACATCTGTACTCTGCACCGCTATTAGCATCAGCAGCACTTCTATGTAACATTAGTGGATCGTCCGGACAAGCGTTTACCCTTCCGTTTACACAAAACCGTGGTGCTATAGTGTCGTTTGCTCGTCGTCCGTGACCTAGATACTAAGACCAAACATACAGTATAGAACTTCTAATGTCTAGTTGCTCCCAGTAAAGAAGGTAAAAATAAGAACATGAACGATGACTTTCGATCAATCAGAAATGTAAAGTGCACTGGACTAGAACGCTGGATCAGGAAAAGATAGAGATGCGATGAGCTATAAAACGCGTTAGACTTATGTGGAGTATAGTTTAGTTTGTTTATCCGTAATACGCATAATGACGCTAGTAGTTTCGTCATCTAAACCGCATCTCCGTCGGTGCCCCAATCGCTGAATTCATGACAGGATCATTTCTCGGTACATTGACCCCGAAATTTGACCACGAGAGGGTCTTCGCTCCTATAGTTCTCACTGCAAATCTATAGATCATCAGATCATCGGCGCTTGAAATTGCGAAAAGTACTAATTCCTAAAATCTTCTAGATACAAATGACGTTATGTCATATTAGTACGAGATAAAGAAATTCATGATAAACAGGTACCAAGGAATCGATGCTTCTTACTAGCTGCGACATCTGATACAATGTCCCGAAAAGTTCGTTTGCCCACCGACATAGATAAAATTAGACGAGGGTCATCTGTGGTATTTGATCGCTCCGAATAGTTTACTTAGGATTCAACGAGCAGCACGCAAGTCTTGATTGGAAGGATTCTTCCACTAATTAATTTCGAAATCATTTAGCGCGTGTACCATGTTCTATTAGTTCACCATAGCTGTACATCAATTGCATCATTGTTCAGTTGAAACAATGAAATCTTAACCATGCGTATGCACAGACACGAACGCTGCGAGTGACGCGAATCTCCTAATGGCATTTTGTGACCACTAGCCTTATCACCCACACCATCCGGTCCAATGACCGATCAAAACACCCCAGAAAAACAATCTAAACTTGCTTTTGGCATTCCAAAACTCATAAAGATCAAAACGAGTCCTGGAAGAGTATAACAACATTCATAGAGAAATATTCGGACAGATCATAGTGAGCTTGATACAATGCATCCTAATACCTGCACACCACAAGGAAGCGCCTGATTAACCTTTCTTCCCTTTTTGGCGAGAGTGCAGCAGCCACATCTCTTTGCTGAGTTTCTGGCTCAGTTCAGCAGACACCAAAGCATACGTCCAATAACATCCACTAGTTTCATTGCCCCTTCTTTGCTTTTCCCGTTGTCCTGGTTGTTTGAGAATATGAATTTTCGAAGACCTCTTCACATGCCAAACTGAGCGCTACTGATCTATCTTTTCTTCCCTAAGGTCCAGCATGTGATCGCTACTGTGAGAAACCAGGTGTTGAATAGCAGGTACTAAACTTGCACCATTCTATCTTCAGTGAAATTACCTACATGTGTGCGACGCCTGGCGTCCATGCCAAAGATCAATTTGCGGGTGCTTCATTTAAATCAGATTATAGAACACGATAAAGTTATTGCAATGATCGGTTTTTGTACCCTGAAACTTCGTAGTTAGTTCGTATAGATATGAAGTTCCTGTCCTTAGCACACTACATGAACAAAAGAAAGAAGCCGAACTTTTTAAAATTACTTAGTAGCAGGCGTGTAGTTTCAGTTATTTAGAGTTTCTTGTAGCTCCACTTTGTATAACACCTTTTGAAGACACTTAGCTAAAACACCTCAACAGAACCAATCTTGCTTATTGTTTAGCTATATAAGAGGCTAAAAAGAAAACTTAACTACAAGCAACAAACTAGCAAACGTTACCCGGGTTCAATAAATTACAATGTCTCCATAGCGTCCATTGCAGTCAAGAGAGCAGTATGATTTTTGCAGCAGGATTTAATTAGATACTTCATTCATCGCATCTATTATCTGCACAGAAGGAGTTATATAGTTGAAGAATAACACCTTCTTTTTGATGGATACGTTTGTATTGAGTCAAGATAAATCCTGTAAAAACTCTGTCCGTAATTTGTTTCGCAATCTTACCAGCCAAACTCTGTGATGGCCGTCGTTACGTAAATGTAATTACAACCTACACAACATGTAAGAGCAAGTTGTATCCCACAGACACCTTATTATATGTAGTGCGATTCTTATGGACTCTAAACCACAGTAGGGGCCTGAGTACAGACAACAATGGATATGCATGCCTATGCTGGGAACCCTTTAAATTACATAACCCCCAAAATCAAATGCTACCCACTTTTTTTTATTAAATGAAATAGCTACCTCTATATTTCTTCAAAATATTACATTTGACTCTTACCAAAATTCAAATAGATGAAATATAAATGAAAGAACTAATGTTATGTATCTTCTTTTTGCTCACTTTCTTACAAATATATATTACAACCCTTAACAACGTAATTTTCTTGTTGGACGAGTTAAATAGACGCATAAATAATAAACTCGGGTTTGATAATGATTGACGAGGAGATATATATGACCGGAATAAAAAAGATTGGTTAAAGTTGAAGGAGGCTATAGTTTAAGATATCAGGTTAATAATGACCAAGCATTATTACAAGAAAATCATATAGACTAATGACAGGTAATTATCGGAATATGACATTTACATTAAACATTGTGTCTGGATATTATATAGTCCTTGCAAATTAACAATAGTATTTTGGTGGTTCATAAACAAAGTAAACAAAAGTCGGTCGTAGGTTGAGCAGTTGATAAGAATTCTTAATCTTATCATTGTATTAAATTATAGTATACAATGTTGGTTTTTGTATAAGAGAAAAAACTAAGGGAAGAAACCATGCATTGTTTGTTAACATAAATCTAATGGGGTTGATTGATGATTAATAAATCCCAAGAAAAATCGATGATCATTTTCCACCACAAGTGGCCCTAAATTTAGAATATCTAATTAGGGTGACAGCATTATACCTAATCTCTTGCCAAGGCCGAGGTTGAGGGTTGTCTTGTTGTAGAGATTATATTGGTCAAGAAATTGTAAACCTGGGCATTAGATTACATTGGTCCATAGTGGACAGCAAATGACCACAGATTTAGTCAACTCCACATTATTTATTACAGCTGCAAAATCATCTGTATAAAAATTGTAGTGCAACTTTTGATTGGTGGATTTAGATAGACAAATGCATTATATGTCAATTCTTGAAGCATTATAGTACCAAGAACATGTAAAAATTTCATGAGTCTCAAGGATAGTTGAAGGGTCCATCTCAAACATTCTGGATAACATTAAAATATGCTGGCTAGACAGTGATGTCCACCATGGCTCGTTAAAGTGATTGGAAGCAAGCCACATTAAACCACTCTGCTGGGATCAGCCTCATGCACAATCTGATTCTGATTTACTAACAAAGGAGCTGCAAATTGAGTTGTATGAAGTTAGTATTGATGAATGCAAAACATGTAACTTCAAAATTTGGGCTGAGAAGTTCTTCAGCAGTGAAGTATCGATGAACTTGATATCATCTATTATAAAAAAAATTAACGTAGTTTTACATTGAAATAAATGAGTACTAGCAAACATAAAAAGGGACCAGGGCACGGTGAAAAGCTGGAGCAAGTCGGCAGCATTTAAGTGAACTTCTCTTACATTTTTAATGAAGTTCAGCTGGTCTCACAATCATGTGCATTCTGGATGAACTTGTCATATAAATTTCTATTTAGAGCTTTAAAAAGTGAAGTATGCATTCATTTTAGGAGGCCAATATCCTAGATATGACTAATTCAACTCGATGTCATACTTACCTTTGGCAGGAATCCTTGCATTTTAACCATTTCGTGTACTTATTTGCTCAGCTTGAAACTCCCTCAGGAGCTGCAGTGACTGACGGTAGAGGTTAATGTCCAGTCCATCTACAATTCTACCCACTCGAGCCCTAAGAAATGCCTGAAATTAGAAACTGATCCAGTAAATCAGATTAGAAAACACAACAGCATATTCTATCATCATCACAACTGTTGTGTTCGAAGAAAGTCCCCCAGCAACAACAATGACACAGTCACCGACACATAATGCTACAAGGGAGATGGTTTAAATGGGCCAATCCATGCTATCCATAACAGAATATAAACTAGAGACTAGAGAGGGTAGTACATGCTCATAAGCTGAGGCAAATTTCAACATCTCAGAGTAAAATATGAATCATGTGTACCTCATTATTAGGTTCATATGTAGTTCTCGATGAACTGATACATAGAACCAGAACGAAGATTGAGCTTCAAATGCTTTGTATCAACGTTTAAGCTAGCATCTCCATCAACAATCACAGCCACTGCTGTCTCCAAGTCATAGTCTTGCAGCCTAAAAAAAGAAGAGGAAAATAGCCTATCAAACTCCATCGTAACTGCGAAATGTAGGCTATAACAAATGAAACGCGCTTAAAACAAGCTATAATTTCTTCGTTTACCCGTAAATCAAAAAACAATTTTTCTCGCTTACACATGATGGAAAGCTAGCTATGACTTATGAGAAGACTCCAAAGCAATTATTCAGCCAGCTATCCAATAACCAGAATCTAACACTTTTTTTCTCGTAGCAGTCACATGAAATCAAGCACCAAACAATCAATTACATTCTTTGACAAATTGACTTCAAAATACAAATGCCCGTTTCGGAAGTGGTTTCATATGTTTGTATTAGATATGATCACATCACCAGGAATCCACATCAAATAGAATGACAAAAATAAGCAAAAGAGGAGTTGAAGTAGTAAATTGAAGTGAAAAAAGGTTGGTATAGTAGTACGCACTTTCCAGTAACTCTAAAGGAGGCACCTTCCCTGAAGTTGGGGAAGACGGATTCAGTTCTTGTAAAGTAACCAATGCTCCCGCACTTACTGCAGATGTACCCATTTCAATCACTTCCACTTCCACAGTTGAAAATTTGAGACCTGAAAAATCGAATATCACTACTTACCAAAAGATGAGAACTAAAAACCAGATTGAAATGAAATCTCAAGTGTGTGTGATAACAGAGAGAACCCATTCCGAGAGAGGAATTGGTATGGAGAAGGAGGTGAGGTCGGGCACCTTTTGCAAGCGCGGGAACGCAGAGTAGCCACCAACTTTCAAGTTCGCCCACAATAACAATTCTTTTTAGGGTACGAAATTACGCTAAATTATATAAATATCCTATATTTTTTATAAAATTATAATTACACCTCTAAATGATGCTACTGTAATATTTTTCAAGAGATATTATGCAGTTTTTTACTTAAAAAAGTGTAGTTATAATTCCAATTATAAACTCAAAGAATGTATCAATAATTTTATAAAAAATAGGAGGAATTTCATATATTTTAATTTAATATCAAGAGTGTCTGTATCAAGTACACTACTTTTTTTTAGGGATAATTACAATCTCATACCCCGATTTTAGTATAATTACATCTAAATCCTCTGTGGTTTGAAAAATTATATTTAGTGTTCTTGAGATTTGTTTATGTGACTACGTCTAACAAACAAGTTCATCCGTTAGTCAATTTTTTTTTAATTTACCGATATTAATAAAAAAAATGAGAAAAAAATATATTGACACTCAATTGACTTATTACTGTTTTATTGCAAGTTAAATAAATCTATGACCATTATTACTTTCATACGTCTTTACGCATTTATGCATGTGAGGAGCTATACATCCACCATCACAAGGGTAGTTTAGACGAAAAAAATTAATTTGACTTGCAATAAGTCAATCGAGAATAAATATCAATTTTTACTAATTTTTTTTTTTTTTTTGTTAATATCAGCAAATTCAATGAATTTTAACTAATAAAAAAATTTAATTATTAAATATAAACAAATCTCAAAAGTGTTGAATATAATTTCTCAAATCACAATAAATTTAAATATACTTACACCATATCTCATGAAAAGAGAGTGTAATCATCCCTTTCACTTACGTACCATTGCCCGTAGAAGGTTGAATCCAAGACCAAAAGCCCAATGTAGTATTAATATATATTTCTACTTATATGAATAATTGGATTATTGATAACTATTGATTTGATCATCATCATATTTATATCTTGGCTGCGCACCTCTTGACCCAAACATAGCATGTAACTGATATATATCATCATACTCATAATATTTCAATATCTATCTTCAGAGCAAAAATTCATTGAAACAAAGACTACAGAATTACCACATGTCCAAAACAATTGCTTTTTATTTTTCTTTCGGGTTAAAACAATGAGAAAATATTGTTCCTTTCCAAAAAAGAAGGAAAAAGAAAAGAAAAAAGGTAAGAAATCACGAAGAAGAATATCCCTACATAATTACACACCTTTTCAACTTCCTTCCTCTTAAGCCTTAACTAAGTACTTCAGCTTCGGTGTTGGTTAAAGCACATAAATAAATCCTGTGGCATGAATGGAAAACCTCCAATTATTAGAGTGCATGGACTGCTCCTCGTGCTTAATGAAAAACTTGAGGTGATGCATAGTATTCGCTTTCATTGAATACAGGTCTCAAGTCTTCTTTGCACATAAATTCCAGAGGATATGACACCAGATGTCCCTTCACACATTCTAATCTTTCCATTGGATCTGTGTCCTTAACATCTCCATTTACGTATGTTTCTAATTTCTTTGGGGCTATTCCTAAATCAATGGTGGTCTGCCCAACCTTTTCTCTCCAGAAGCTCATCCCTTGTCGGAGTGCGGCCCTGTATGCAATCATATCAAGTGAAACGAACTAAAAACTTGAAAACCAAAGCAAGTAAAGCTAGTAGCTTAGCCACCATACCTTGTGTGTATGAGATCATTCGGAATACAGGAAAATACGTCTTGGTAGATCATTGTATTTGTCTGTCAAATTTGAAGTATTATTTGTTAGATTTGGATTCCCCATGGGAAATTCAGAATGTTTGATGCGTTAGATTCCAAACAGTACTAATAGTGTTTGTTGATGATATGACTGCTACATCATATTATAATACTCAGTTTCTCACCTTTGCAGTTGCCATCCATATGTCCTTATAGGTTGAATCAATCACCGGATCTCGAATTTGATTAACTACAAATGGTAGGAGATAGTGTGTCAAAGCATGAAGACGAACTCACAGCCAATGTATTTTCTTAGGATCAGTATAACCCTTGACTAAGAATTCAATGCATGGACAGTATTTCTAGCTTTGTCTATTGATGAAATTCAACCTCTCCAGCATGAAGACCAAGGTGCTCTGACCATAGCGAGATGCGGAGACTCGAAGCAAATTTTCCAGCTCTCCAATAACTGCCTCCCATCAATGAATTAACATATTCTTTGTCCTCGATAAGCACACCAATCTGGAAGAATGAAATCCATTAATAATCAAGCTTTTTGCCTCTTTTAGTCATATCTTTATGCACAGATGAAAACAGAAGAACTCAAGATGGACAACCAAAGGGGAATGAGCCTAGGCCCAACTATAATATGTCAGACATGCATTGAAATTAGAGTAACACCACCAATTCGTTATAATTCAGGACAACGGTGAGAGGGAGTGGGGGTGGTGGTCTTCAACTAAGTAGTCTTGAGTTTCAGCAGCCAGGTTAGCAAAATAAACGCATGAGGTATGGTATTGTAGCCATAAGGGGAAGACAAGCCCCAATTACTTTTTCTGACTTTGGACCCCTCTCTGCAAATTCTAACACGGGTTTCTCAAGGCTAACACTGGGAACTCATCTAATTAATTGGAGAAGTTCCATTTCAATTCGTTCAGCAATTGTGGTAACTTCAATTTTTTGCAGCTCTTTAACAAAATTGCCTTCATGTCTAAAGGAAAGCAGTTCAGAAAGAATTCAGTCATACCTCAGAATCTCTAGAACCAAGCAAACTTCTGTCATTAATATTAGCAGAGCCCATCAATGTCATACGATCGTCAATAATCATGATCTTGCTATGAACATACACCTGAGAAAATCCAGTAACATCAGTATCCAGGTTATAGATACATCCATCCCCAAGTGGAAAGAAACCCAGGAGCGAAGAGGTCATAGGAGAATTAAGTTTGCAAAATTTGCAGTCTTCTGTTAGAAAGAGCTAAGATTGATATTAGAACCTCCGTATTTTGATAACCGTACAAGTTTCTATGATTCTAGAACTCAGTAAACATCTAAACGGCCAAGTGGAAAGGAGTTGCCGAAGAAGCGTTAGGATTTAGGAACTGGATTTCCCTGGTCAGGAGGAAGAGAGAGATGAAATTATATGTACTATATGTACCTGACTGGTGGCAACAGGGCCGCCATCAAAAAGTCTGCCATATGCTCTGAGACCATAGAAGGATATATAATCATGCACTCTAGGCCCAACAAGGTCATATAGATTATGCAGTATCGAATTATGTCCTCTGCATATTGTCCGATATTGCCAATGCATAATGGCTCTGACAGATGCAGCACCAGAATCATCCACCCCACCCTGTCGAAATATTTAACAATTAGGAAACGCAATGAAATAAAACAAAAAATAGATCTGACCCACAAAGAAAGGTGTACCTGGAAACCTGGTAGAAGAGGTATTACAATAATAACTCTGAAACACTTCTTCTCATTGTGAGCTCGCATGAGCTCGCCTATATAATGCTTCTAAAACACGATTGTGAATCAGTTCATCACCTGATAGACCAGAGATGAAAAATTGATTCTGGAACCAATATAAGAAAATAGCACGTCAGGAGAATACCTTTGATGCTTTATAAGGCACCAATAGAAATTTTATTCTAACCCCATATTAAATTTCATTCTATGATGTGGCTTGAAATTTCTAAAGTAACAAGCTTATTTTATTTAGTCATTCGGATAAGCCATCTCACTATGCATCTTTTACTACAACCTAAGACGACTCACACGCTTCTGATTGACCAAAGCAAGTAGATCAGTTTTGTCCTACTGTCATTCTTGTGAACAAAGCAACAACTTCTCCATGACATACTGAATGAGGTATCTTATTAAGTCATTAGCTTTCACCGTCTGTCTATTACCATCGCCTGTTCTTGATCCAAGTAAAATAAGACTTAAGTTATCCCACTAGAACAAAGTGGGCAGGTTGACACAATACAATCTAGAAGAAACACAATATATCATTCCACAAGTCTAGATCTGGGTTCGAGAAAATAGAAAGACTAAAGTACACACAAACAAATGGATCATTGGATGAGAATCACACATTAGAACAGTTCTATTTGATTGAGGATGGAAAGCATAAGAATCAGCAATCATACTTGACAATAATATCCACAAACAAAATAGGAAAGAGCAATTCACCAAGTTATCTACATTCCCTTTGCCAGACACATTGACCACAATTATGTTGTTAAGATGTTTTAAAATGCTGGGATTAAGTGCAAGAAACTAATATGTCCGAAATTAGGACTTTGAGGCAAACTCAATTACGGACCTCAATGTAGACATAATGTTCAGCTCTTTCAATAAGTGAACAGTAAGCATTGTGAATACTTTCTTCAATCTGGCTTGTGCCAGCTGACCACTGACTGACACTCCTTATAACCTGAGACCAAAGTCCATCCATGATATTAGAACAAAGAACAGTCAATTTTGCAAATGATAAATTAATGTTCATAGCACCTTACTCGAGCATTTCAGTATGTAAGAACCAGACAAGAACCCAATAACTCTGTCGATTTTACTCAGAGTAAATAGCATAACAATCCCCAAGTCATGCTGATATTTTGATATAATGAAGACGCAGATTCATAAGCTTGGGCACCCACAAGATCAGAAAACAGGGGAAGTGGCTTCATCTAAATTATTCGGTCCTTAAGCAATGCAATGAACTACTTGTCATTTTTCTCCCTAATTTACTAGAAGGGCAATGGTTTAGTACATCTACACCTAATCAGGGACAAAAGAACATCTTACTATGAAGCAGAAAATAGAATGATGTAGCAAGTATTACAGAATAGCATTAGCCACATAAAGAATAATACAAAATAATAAAAAAATGGTCTCTGTACGAAGTATCCATGCCATAAGTTCCTTTACAAATAAGAACAATAGGGTTAATTAACATGAAAACATTCAAATTCTTCATCACAGAATATTTATGAGCAAATTACTAGCAGAGCGAGCGTCTTTATGTGCAAATAAACATGACTAATGCCTTAAATTGAAAAGGTAGAACATAAGTTAAATTAAATATGTTAAAGATACAGCAGAGACTGGTTACGTATCTGTGACTTGAAAGAGCACAGCAGATTGTCGCAACAAAGAGACTTAAGGAGCATAAGGGGCTGAATCTCACCTGACAGCTGCATGAAACATGAGGACCCACTTGTCCAGTTTCATCAGCAGTAAGAACTTGATTGCCACGTTCTTGTGTTTCCCACCAGTCTTTTCAGAAACTTGCATTCCGAGCTGCATCACATTGGAGGAGAATTCACTTTGATGATCCGAGGTACCGAGATCATCTGCAAAATCCCTCAGAGGCATTTCTGGGACTAATGGCTCGATTCTGGACTTGTGGAAATAGAAAGGACTCCTATACCTCCTGCTTGGATGATCATCATCATGCAATGTATTAGACCCATTTAATTTTGTGCCTCCCTCTACATCATCCAGTCCACCAGCCTCTTGTGGCATAAGCAAAGGTATATCTTGAGATGATGCTCGAGAAGAAAAGGAGTCATTCCTTTTGATGTCTGTATGGCTACCATTATTCATATGACCAAACTCTATCTCTTTGTTCATTCCCAAGTAATGGGGAATAACCATGTGGTGCTGAGGCAAGAGCAATGGAATAGCTTGTTCATTTGGGGCCTTATTTCTCTGTCAGATTATAAGAGAAAAGTATATTAGGAAGAATTATATGCCAAGAACACAATTTACGATATTTAAAGGGAAACGATTCAACCTTTGCATAGTTCCATCTCTGTACAAAATGCCGGGCTAAATCACTGCATGGGGACCCCAGAGGGCACATTGGACATCATGCCATGGCATACGTGGATATCTTTTTCGATCTAGTTCATCCTTCATCATATCCTCCAGGAATTTGGTTCTGATTCCCTGAATTCAGTATTTACATCAAGCATTTTGCATTAATTCAAAGAGGACTACAAGTTCAAATATGAATAAATCCAAATTGCAAAGAAGCAAATTCCAGTTGTCATTCAATAACTGTTGCTGCTGTGTATAGAAAATTATCATCAGCTACTAACAAGCTTCCTGAGCATGGTACAATTGAAGTGGCAAGGGTGATATTTCAAGTTTACAGTAGTAGAAACTCATAAGTTTCTGGATATTGTCATCAGAACAAGATTCAAGAAAACAAGCCCAAAATAAACACAGTGAGAAGGGACGCCATAACTGATAACAGGCCTATACGGATCAGCAGTGGAGCTTTTTGTCTCAATAGAGATTATTTATGATTGATTTCCTAATACACCAAATTACTGTCATGCAGCAGTGACATAATTAAATTCTAAAATTGTCAAACACACCTTGGATTGTAATAATCCTTGCCAGGCCATATTTGAGCAGGATGATCACCCACCTTATGTTCACCATAGTCATACCGGCCAAAGCACAGATCAAGGCCTCCAATAAAACAAATCTGGTGATCCACAATGACAATTTTTTCATGGTGGGACCTGCATAAGATAATATGATGTATCAGCGTGAAAACGGTATCAAAAAAGAAGTATAAGTTAGGTTGAGAAACTTCTCTCCACGATGGAAAACGTACCACAGATAGACACCCGTAGAAAAATGATCAGGATATCGAAGTACTCTGATATTCTCATGAATGCTCAATAGCTTTCTCTTGCTATGGACACTGTTAATTTTGAGAGCTAGAGCAACCTCCTTGTATAGGAGAATGTATACTAGATAAATAAGAAAATTCTAAACTCAAAGCGTCCAATTGAGTCATAAAAGAAACTATAAGATGAATGAGATCATGAAACTTGTGATGCCAATATAAGACGTAAGAATCAGAAGGAATCAAATTCAGGGGAGAGCTTTTGAAATTATTAGTCATCTAGGATTAGATGTGTCGAGTTTACAAGTAATGTTCGTTATTTGAAGAGATACTTGCCACAGCAACTTAACCTCCTAGTCTAGAAATTAACCCATAAAGAAATTAACATGTCAACAAATCACATCATAGGTATATAATCTGCCCACTTTTCACCATACCAATCAATCTCTTCCGTGCTGTCTTTTTTTCCCCAATTGTGTTTTTTTTTTTTCCTTATTTTATTTAGTTATCAATTTTTTTTTGTTTGGGTTAAGGAGCATCATATTTTCTCACATAACCTCTAAAACTATTGCCATACTTTTTCCTATTATAATTTTGGAAAAACATAAAAATTGAAAAGAGTTTGTTACTTATGACTAAATAAAGAATTATTGCTTTCAAAATATTAAGCAAATGCATCAAATTTGCACACTTTGATAATATTCTGCGGTATTGTCCAATAATAGCAATGATGAACCAATGATGATATCTGCCAAGTTGTTTTTAGAATATACCAAAAAACACAAACTGTCAACAACCAGATGTATATGGATGCATTCAAAATATGTATGCTCTGCAGTTGTTATAGATGTAGACATTCTGATATTTGAACCATAAAAGTGGTCAATTATAACTAACAGTGAATTACTCCTAGCCATCCAAGTGATGTTTGAGCAAACAATATATAGTTTACATTTAACTACCTGAACACCTTGCTTGGCTTTAGATTCCAGCAAAGAATCAAGCCGAGAGGATGCTTGGGCATGGAACGGACGCTGCAAGTATAGTTCTGGGCACAACCACCAGCCACATATAAATATCTGCACCACATGTCCAATCATTTGCTACCAGAATCTCAAGTAATCAACCATTATGATAAAATTTCGAGAAAGCAAAGGTTAGAGTACAGACCTCAGATTTTGCTTCCTCAATAGCCAGAGCAATAGCTTTAAATGCAGCACGACCATCCACAAACCACTGAGCCCGACTGCCATCTGCAGTCAAACCCCGAGGAGGAGCAAAGGAGCCAAACCGATGTGAGTGACACCAACCTTCAGGTGGCCGAAGACCAGCATCATTGATTGCCGCAACCCAATCTTTAACTTTGGCATTGCTTTTGGTTCTAAGCTTGATGCTCCGAGTGCCACAAGTTACCTACAATACAATTTGATTCTTCAAGAGAGACTTTTACATACAAATCGACATCTTCATAAATTTAGTTTGCACAAACAATAGGTGTGGGAATCAGATGAAAAAATTTGACATAGACTACATGTTCCTTCTTAGCATTCGCATAATACACCCACTAGCAATGATCACCAAATAACTCAGAGATGCCACATATTCACACTCTAACCTTTCAACATTAATCTCAGGTCGATTGTCAAAGAAAACCAGACAAGAGCAATATCAAGGTGATTGTACAGCATCAAAGCTCTGGCACAACTGATAGTCATGATTGGATACAAGACCAAATCAAAAAAACAAGTGGCAAGCAAATTCACCGAAGGCAGCTGTAAGAATACAAATCGTTCTCTCATAGAAAAACTTTCGTCCATGCATGGTGCACCCATAAGGAATGCTGGCAAACAAGTTCTACCTTTTGCAATTTTGGAAATAAACAAGGGATGATTTCTGAATAAGTACTTGGTAATGCATACGCTAATAGGCCTAACATCAATCCCCCCAAATACTTGAGCTTCTGTTGAAGCAGCAAGTGCAGTGAACTCCAAGGTCAAAAATGATATCAGACTACCACTCGACACTGGCTGCTGTCGAAAGGAGCACCAAAATATAGAATGCTTCATGAACTAAATGATTTATACATGACTTACCCTGAAGTAGTGGCGCAGAGGATTGTGATCATTCACTTCTTTTGCCAAGAATACTCGGCCCTCTCCATTACCATCTGAGGCTGGTAGAACATCAAAAACAACAATGTCTAAAGGCTTCAGATCAAACGGGTGCTTAAGAAAGGCCAGGAATCCAGGTTTCAGTACAGCCCAAACCTACAAATTATGAATGAATATTTATCCATTAGATAGCTACAGCATATTTATCCATTAGTAGCCATTGTCTTGAGGATTTATATATAGTGGATTATGCTTATATTACACTTCTGAGAATTCAAATGGTTCGAGAATGAAAAGAAAAAAAAAGGAGAGATAAAGGAGCAAATGCAATGAGGCCAGATTAGTCAATACAAGCTGAAACCAAAAAGAAGTAAAAGAAAAGGTTGTAAACCAAGTATGCAACATGAAACTTATGATATTAAATTATATATCACAAAAGAAAGGTCAATCCACCTTTTGCCAATTATCCCTGCAACAACTGACCCATTGGCATGAACAACATCTTTCGTCATCATCATTGCCCAGAATTTTTGGTAAATGCTTTACCATAATGTAATCTTCCTTCAGCTTAGGACCGTACTCTGGTGAAAAGATAACTTGGAAACTTCCAAAAACTTGCACACCTGAAATGTACAATTTTTGCCAGAAAGTCAGGGAGGATTTTCCAGATTTACACCTAAAGAAAAGGCAATTGAGATTGAAGAAAATGCCACTTATGCAGGACCAACAAGCTTGATTCATATAAGATATGAATATCAGTTTAAGACAATAGTTATTACAACTTGGACCTGGAAAATGTAACTAGATCAACATAAACCCAGAAAAGCAAGTTAAATTCAGCTCAGCCAAGTATAGGCAGTAGATAAGATAAAGGATACGATCTAGATTTTGCTAAGAAAAATGGGAATCATACATGAGGATGTTTCCTCTTCCTAACTTTTTCGAGTTCCACGTTTACTTCAGCTATCACCAATAGTTTCAAAATGAAATATCTGATGAGCAATCTACCACACTACTCTTTAAGAAAGATAGGAAGGCGACAGTATAGGCCCAAGGGGAAGGGTGGGGTTGGTCAATCCCTCCCTCTCTGGTTTCCCATAACAAATATAAGACAGAATCTTTTTAAAAAAAGAAAGGAATGCAGAAGTTTCGAAAAGTCAAGCTTTGGTTGCACTAATGACAATAGAAACCACAATACGAAAGAAAATGTCAATCCAATAAATTGATATCCCCACAATACAAGGAAAGCCTTCAAGGTTGAGGATACCACCATGGACTCACCTCTTCGGAATTCACGATATCTATATTGCTGAGGAAGTGATTCAAGTATCCTTGCATAGCTCCTCTTGCTCGGTCTGACATTGAATGCTGCCTTAAAAGCGCAGGACGGATAATTGGAAGTGCAGCACTAGAAGGAACATCTCTGAACAAAAAACCACCTGTAAGATATATATAACTTTACAACAGGAATCAATGTATTTCACTCTTTTCAAAGATCTAACATTCCATGCTTGATTAAGAAGCACCTGTTCTTAGCAATCTCGTCATTCCGTGAAGGAACAGCCTCATCATCTGGTTCTTCATCATCAGGCATAACTGGAGCATGATCTCCTATTCCTAAATTTTGAAGCCATTCTCTAACCTTTGAAAATTGGAGTCAGGACTAAATTAATAAAAAATAAATAACGAAATAAAGTATAAATATCAAAATGGTAGTTCATAGTAGGCAATCGTTCTAGTTCCAAGCATACGACAAAAAATCGGAGGAACAAAAAAGAGATGTCCACAGTCAAACTTAAATGACATCTACCATTCCTTACGGATAGCAAGTGAAGTACCAAAAAACTGAAGGTTTTATGCAAATATGACAAACTAATAAGCTGTTTAGGGTAAAATTACCTGCTCCTGCTTCTCATGTATCTCCTCAATAAATTTCCGCTTCTTCAGTGCAAAGTGTAAATAGAAAACTTGCGAAGCTTGTTTCATTAACTGCCACTTGAACTAAGGAAAAATAGTATGACAATCAGCACTTTATGAATGAAAAGAAACTTAACATATCTAAATGCAATTATCATTTCTGTCAAATTTGCTAGAAACTTTTGAGTTTTGCAATTGGGAACAGGGTCCTAATCTAAATAATGACACTTAGTAAAGCAGTGGAACTATGAAACTTGAAACTTCACTTCATTAATTCACAGTGTCCGAAAAGGACAGCTGGACTAGAGCTCCAAAAGTATCACAACATCCTTGCTATAATATTCAAAGGTCTATAAACAGTTTCCCTACAGTATCTGGAAAACCTCCTACCTTCCTACACCTTTCACATTCTTTAATAGAAGTAACAAAGGAACAACCATAAACTTGTATCTTAATTCAGACTGCCAACTCGGCAAAGAAAGCTCTAAGGAAAACCTTTCCCTCGTCTAAAGAAAGACACAAAGAAATGCCAGTCGAAACTTAATTACTACAGACATTAATTTATCATTTTCTTAATCTTATTTTAAGAGGACTAGACTGCATCCAAGAAGTTCTAGCAATTGATCCCTGAAGGAAAATAAGGGAAATATAGTATTTACTGATTTCACTTTCCTTTTTCACTTTCTTCAACAATATGCTCCAAACAGAGTGTTAATGAAACTCTAGTTAAGAATATCCAAGAAGAGCCTTGGTCTCTCCAAAATTGGCAGTTCGTTTTTCATAAACATGGTTAGATTGAAGGTGAAAAAGCAAATTGTCTTAACTGTCCGTTAGTTTAAAATTCATTCCAAGCAGTTGACCACAAAAATAAAATTTCCTTTTAAAACCTTAATTCGGTAACTTCAAAATACAACCTCGCATGAATCCCCAGAATTTTTGCTACAAAACATAAATCTCCAACAAAATAACGAAAAACCGTAAGGCACCATCCTGTTGGACAGAAATTTAACATTTAAGTAATCATCCTCAAATATCCCAGGCGAGCTAAAGTTCCACCAAGAAAAACTCATAAAATTCTCAGAAATGGACACATCAGAAAAAACAACAGATCGCAAACATCAAAAACGACAGTGCGCACCTCTTTGTATTGGAATTCAATCGTGTAAGTGAGCATCATGGGGCTAATATCAGCGGCATCCGGGCGCGAAATCTGAACGATAGTAGCTTCTGGCAACTCATCAAAAATCCGGGTACACTCAGCTTCCAGAAAATTCTGCTGATGAAAGGAGAAGTACGTTGACCTCGTCGACGGCGAGCCCCGGGGCCGTGCCTCCGGTTGCATTTGCACGTACTTAGCCCTTCCGCCCATGAATTGCTCCGCTGACGCCATTTACATATAAATTAAGCTTAACAAAAAGAGGCAATCAAGATTGCATAGGTATGTGAGATCCAATAGAGATTGTGCACAGAGAGAGCGTTTGGAGAAGGAAAGATGACGAATGGAATTCGATTTTGGTATGGGATAATTACACCAACCTCGCCTGGGGAATATACAAATTCCCCTCTTTTACTATGAAAATTAAATAAATTTATCATTTTAGTTTATTACTATTATAAATTGGTCCCTCCATTAGTCAAAATAACCTTTAGATGTATTTTCTATCAGTATTATCAATTTGTGAGCCTTCAATATCTTAAAACCAGTCACGATCGATGGTGAAATTCTCACGGTGGTTGTTGCACAAGGAAGAATGATTTTTGGTATGAATGGAAGGTTTGAAGGAACAAGTAAGAAAAAAAATATAGAAAGACTTCTGTCAGGCGATAAAAACTTAAGGGTGGTTTTTTTCATTTCAACTATTTTTAAATTTGCCTAATTATTTATCTATATTTTTAATTTTTTAAGTGGAATAAAAGTGTAAATTTTAAAATTCCGCCAATCAACATTAACCGTGGTTAGTCAGAGGGGTGTATTTATAATTTCTAAAGTAAGAGGGGGAATTTGTATATTCCCATACTAAGAGGGGAATTCCATTAATTGTCCCTTTTGGTATTTTTAAGTACCTCAATGTCATGTTACTTATTCGATTTGTACTCTGCAGTTGCCACTCTTGTCTTATTTTTCTTTTAAATATTGGATAATTAGGCTCTCCTCTCGGTCCTATAATTATATATAAATCTTTTATAATTTAAAAAATTATATTCAATAAATAATTTTTTTAGTTAATTAAAAATTTATCAAATTTATTTATATTAAAAAAAAAAAAAACTACATTCACTCTCGATTGATTTATTATTAATTTATTGCAAGTTATATAAATTTTTTTTATAACTAAATTATCGTTTTCACGTGTTAATGCATGTGAATAATTATTTATTCACCGTTATAAGAATAATTAGTCGGACAAACTATTGACTAATATTTTGTGTTTGAACAAAAAAATTTGTCTCATTGTCTTATAAATTTTTCTATCAATATCAAAAATTGAGTATCTAATAATCTTAAATTATTTAATCAGAATTAATCATTAAAAGTTCAAACAAAGTGTTTTCTTCACATAATTACGTTTTTACAACTTTAATCTTGTTCAAATGTTATTAAACCATAATAACTGGTAAAATCTAATATTACATCTGAGGATCACAGGCGCAAATCTAATAAGATTAAGGTATTTTCTCAATTTTAATTATGCAATTAGTGACGAAATATGTTAGTTCGAGTAAATGACAGCAAAGTGAAGTCGCCGGGACGATATCGGCACAGTTTATAATATTCTGCCAGATAGATTTCTCGAAAGCAGAACAATGAATTATTGGCTTTCTTCAACCCCTTGATGCAAAAAGTTCATAGACGACAGTTCAAGAATCCATTCTCAAGTCTAAAACCACAAATTAACAAATGGAGAAAGTATTAAAAATTTGGCAAAATTTTGCTGCTTAGCTCGCAGGAATACAAAATGCGTAAACCATAGGAAACCAAAAACCATTCTTTTTGTCATGTTTGTCTTCAGATTTATCCTCATGGCTTTCACTTCTTGGCTTTCTTGGTTACCCTGAACGATCCAACAAAATTTGCCATCACATTTCTGTTTCATGTGTTACGAATAGAGGAAAAGTAGTAACATCATTTACCCGGCAGATTGAGGCGCAGGTGTAGCTGCTGGTGCTTTCTCCGCAGGTCCCTGTCCCATCACAAAAATAATTGAGATGGGCATACGTAAATGTCAAACAAGGAATTCTACACTACAGACGTGTCTGGTAATAGGTCATGAAGTGGGGGCATACTTAATCTCACTTTAAGGACCTGACGTCCACATTAATTCAAACTTGGTTGTTCAAGAATGTTTTCTTTGAAATGTTTTCCTACTATTCTAACATTTCCAGAGAGATGCATGTTTTGCTATCTCGGAAATGGAACTCAGATCACTGAATATACTGGCATATTTCACAGCCTTCCAAATCAAAAGGTTGAAAAAACAAGTTGGAGTGTGTACCTGAGCCAATCGTTCCTCCCTTCTAGCTATCTTTCTCTCTCTGCTTGCCTTGTTCTTGGCACGTTTTGCTTCAAACTGATCAGAAAGTGTCTTCTCTCTTGCCTTTTCGGCCTTGGACTTGTGGATGCTCTCCATAAGCACTCTCTTGTTCTTGAAGACATTACCTTTCACCTTCATGTACATATCATGGTACATATGCTTGTCAATTTTCTTTGATTCTCGGTATTTACGGAGCAAACGTCTTAAGACACGCATTCTCCTCATCCAAAGAACTTTAGTAGGCAATCTAGCCTCCCTCGTACCCTTCCGCTTACCTGGATGTTGATATTATCGTTAATATATTTATTTTCAAAAAAATATGAAAGAAAAACAGCAAGTGCCAAGAGCCAGATAAAATATATTTGAACGAGAAAATAATATGGAGAAGCTGGTATATATATTAAGCAAGTTTGAAAAGCTAAGTCCCCAATGAATTCGAAGGCCACATTGCAGTGATAACAAGTTTCCAATTTGAGATGACAAGAGCATAAACACCGATTACGGGCAAAGGTCACAGTAATCAGCTTGAATGATAGGGCTAGACAAGCACCGGCTGAAAAGACCATAAAAAGAAGCAAAAGTTACTGCATAAACATTTGACTATTGGGGACAATGGAAAATTCTGAAAAATTAAAGTGCTTTTACCAAAAACATATAGTATTAACAAACGGATAATAAAAAATAAGTAATGCTCGAAAACACTACACATGTTTATAATTTTAGGACAACCACAAGATGCACTTAATTGGAGGTATTTAAATGAGCCAGACCATATCCTGAGTGACGACCCTTTCTCTTGGCCTCCTTCATTCTGCGAGCACGAGATCGAGAGTGAATTTTAGTGGGTTTCCTGATGATGAAACCATCCTTGATCAGCTTCCTTATATTTTGACCTGCATCAGACAATTTCACAAAGCTGTATTAATGGATGTTAAGTTGCTTTTTAAGCAAACACATCGAGAGGACAACAGACAGCGACGATCATCTTTAAATTACATCATAATCAACACCTGTGAATTCAGTAAACATTCCTTTGAAGTAATATAATAGCTAACAAACTAGAAGAGAATATGAAAAGCAGGAAGATTACGATTAGCACTGAAATATTAAACAATGTAAAAAGCCATCCATATCTTACATCCAAACCAGCATTCTGCACTAGCAAGCATAGAGCAACCACAAACTGAGTAACAAGCAAGGAAGCTAAATCACAACGCATCTGTAATTAAGCTTCATAGCCAAACAAAAATAACTATCATCTAAATGCAGCCTATCTCATAATTACTAATCAGTCACCAAATTCAGAAAGTGAGTGCCAATTCACTCAAAAACATCATCAAAAGGAAATTCAATTTAGGGCATCCATGTATAACACAAAACAACCAATTACAACAAAACAACCACCAAGATATCACAAATGCGGCTCTTCCTTTTCATTCCTCACAGAATTGTCAAATTGCAAGACACTAGCGCTGATATACGTAAACAAAAAGTTACACAATTGTGACATAGTAAATCTCTCTCTCTCACACACACACACATAAGTGGGTGAGAGTGGGAGTTTGTGAGGAGAAAGTAGCTTACGTGAGTTGGCCATGGAGATTTCGCTGCATTCATTAGGGTCGAGCCACACTTTGCCTTTGCCGCAGGCGAGGACGCTGGCGGCGAGCCGCTTTTGGAGCTTCAGCGACACCATGGCTCGGGTCCACTTCTGTCTTCCTCCACCTCGGAGACGAAAACGATGGCCGCTTATATATATGGTGTAGGAACCGCGACTTTACGCTAGGGTTTGTATCTTTGCTGCACTCTATTTTGCTGGTTAATTTTATTTATTTTACGCCAGGCCGGTCTAGTTTACAGAAATTATTCTTCTTTTTTTTTATTAATTATACATATATATTTATCTCAATATTATTTATAAAAGTTATCTTTTCTATAAATTCTACACAAACTATGATGAAACTTTGATTGCTATCAGTAATTTCTATAATTATACAATAAATATGGGTAGTTTATATAAATAAATCCTAAATTAAGAGATATAGATATAATTATATTTATATAGGTAGTAATTTCACGTTAGAAATGAAACCACTCCAATTTAGGAAGAAAAATATAAATGCTAAATCTATCACAACAAATATGACTCTAAAATTTCAAATCTTTGCAATTTGTATATTGGTTCTCGTATTGAAGATGAGACTAATCGTATTTTGGAGAGAGCAAATTTGCATTAGGTTCACCTCACTTGTCTCCGACTAAAAACTTGTTAGTAATTACACATACTTGTATGGATAGAAAATTGGTAAGTGTTTGTAAAAGATTTCAGAAAACACTTTGCTCATGACTTGAATAAAAACGAGTATTTAAAATATCAACTTTCACTTTTAAAATTTATACAATAGCACTTTAAGTCAAAGTTGGAAGCACCTTGGCCGTATTTTTATATATAGATGTATATATTAGTATCAGTTTTCGTGGCACGCCATTCATATATACATATATAAATAATTATTCATATTTAAATTATATTTTTAAAAAATAATTTAAGGTATTATTAATGTAATAAAACAATTAGCATGTGTTTTTAAATAACGTGGAGTCTCTTCTCTCTGTATAAAAAAAGGCAATTACGTTACAATTAAATGATCTAATTAGGAGTATGAATAACATATTTAAAAATTGTTCCGGTGGTATCACAAACCATCATTTACATAATAGTACGTCGTTTTTTACGTGTATATAATAAATATTTTTAAAATTTTAAAATATATTATAATAAAACAAAATATATAAATTAATAGATTATATTAAAAATAGGAAAGAAAAAAAATCAATTCATTAATTAACGTAAATTTTAAAAATTTAAATAGGTTAGTTACTTATAGGAGTGTATTTTTATTAATTTATGTGATAATCAGCCTTCTTTTGTGGCCTAAATACTCATAATTAAGTGTCATATTACAACATTAATTCATTGTGGAGTGAAAGAAAAAAAATGGAGAAAGAAGTCAAAAATGAAAAAATTTACGCATAACCTGCGGAATGTGACTAAAAATTGAAAGTCCGAGACACGAATTTGGAAGATTTTGAAGATGATTGAGACTCCTTTTATTGATTGAGCTGCATTTGATGGAGAAATTTGATTAGGATAATAGTTTTATTTTCTTAGGACTTTTAGTTTAATTAGGAATTCATATTTTCCTAGTCATAATAGAATTAGGTAACTTGTTAGTATAAATAAGTGATGCATTTCACATTAGATACAATTTATGATCTCTCATCTTGGGGGATATTCTCTGCATTTTATAATATTTTCTCTTTTTCTTCTTACGTGTTTTTATTAGCATGCTAGGCTAGTATTTAATTTCGATTAAAGACTTGATGAATGTTCAATTTCAACGAGTTGTGAGATATAACTTATGCTTCCTACTTTCATTCATATTGGTATTTGTGTTGTTTTATGTGCTTTTATTACAAACCATTTGATTTATGATGATAGATCCACTATTCATTATCAAGAATATTTGGCTAGCCAATTGAACTTGCAAATTCGTAAATATTTGTTTAGTTCAATAACTAGTGTAACGCGATATAATTCATTATATAAAGTTTTTGATTATGTTGTGTGAATGCACAATCTAACTCAGATAAATCATCGTAGGAATTTATTAGTTAGAATTTGATTTTTTTAGTTCTTAATGCTGTTTGTAGATTAAATCTTAAGAACGTTCCCAAAGTTGTTTACTGATTAGGGATTTTAGTCAACAAACGTTCTTTAACTATCGACAAGGTAAGAAAATGTGAGGTTGTTAGATCGTATTAATGATCATAACCAATTTATCTATTATGAATAATTGTCATCTTTGCATCTATGGTTGATCGTGGAATTGAGCATGATCCTATTTTTAACTGAAATATTTTCTCACATCTACGCTCTTTTTAATCGTTTTATTTGCTTTAATTTTTACACTTAAATTTTAATCAACCCCCTTCCTCTCGATCTTTTGTTTTTATTGAAGGAATTAGTTTAAAACCAATATCCGTGGATTTGACCATACTCATCAGTTTCACAAGTTTTTAGTAGGAATATTTTTATGGATTAAACATACATCAGTTACTTTATCGATTGAACGACTATTTTGTTTTAAAAAGATTAGTACAATGATATCATTAATCACTATTCATGAATATGAAGGATTTTTTTTAATATTATAATAGATAAATTGAATTTTCATTTTGACTATTTTACCTTAATTATAATAATTTCAATTTAAAGTTATCCTTTTTAATTTACTAAAGTAGGCAGGCCCAAATTTCAAGTGAGTGGCTTGGGCTGGCGCTGGCAAACTAACCCAACTTGAAACCCAATTTACCGGCAAATTTAAATAAGAACAAGAAGTTTCCTTCCACAATTTCAGACCTCAAATTCGTCGTGTTTTAGAAAAATCTTCCCAAATTTCCCCACCCATCTCCAATCCCTAACCCTAAATCTCTAATTCCTTAAATTTTAATGGAAATCTCTGTCATTTCCGACGCAATATCGTCCATCGCTTGCTCAACGCAGTCCTTGGGCTTCTCAAAATTCATCCTCAATTGCCCGCACGACGTTCTTTCTCTCACCGACACGTCACCGGATCAGCCGCCACAAACGTCGTCCCCGTTCCATATTTCTGCCGCATCATCGCCGCCAACGAGGACTCTGACGAAGCCACGCACCCGCAAAGCGCGCCGCGTTAGGCGGAAAATCGTACTCGATAACGACGGTGAAGAGTGGATTTTTTGTTTTTAGTGATGGAGGGGATTATAACAGTGGTGATGGATATTTCGGGGTGGTGGTGGGGTAAGGGGTGGAATTTTGGTGGGCATGGAGGAGCAAATTGGGAAGAATTTTCAGACAATTCAATATCCGATCCGGCTTTTGATTTCGTTTATGAGATTTTATGTTGGATTGCAATGTCGAATTGCTTGCATTTCGCTTTCAAAAAGGTGGTGAGGATTGTTGCGGATGGGTTTGGTGATCGGGAAAAGGTTCCAATGAGATTGACTCCAGTCTGCTGAATGGTAAAGATTGATTTCCCTAAATAATAAGTCATTAAAGTTAAGGGTTACTTTCTGTTTATTAGCTTGGTCATTGATGTAAATAATGATGTATATATCACATGATTGAGTCGGTAGATTATGTAATTATATTGTATATATAGAACCTCGTCAATGTCATTATGATGGGTTGCATTTCCATTATATGCAGTCTGTTCATAGTGGGTGCTGATTAATTTTATCTGTGCTCTAAGAAGGCTTAAGTTGAGATGCAATCTCCTGCCTATGCGTCCATTCATATAAGGGTATGTGGTGTGCAAAGAAGACATGTGGATGAGCCTAATGTTATGGTTTAATATAGCACGTTTGCGCGAGAGAGTTGAAGCTAGCGCCGTTAGAATAAATATGTGAAGACATTTCATCAATTCCAAATATATGACCCCAGTTTCCGTGTCCAATCCAATTATAAGGGTGTTCATCACAGGAGAGGACCCCTGATATGTTGGTCATGGATGTATGAGTGAAGTAGAGTAGTGATGTTATTGACTTTGTTATCAAGTTGTTGTCATCCCTTGCACCTTTCCTTGGATCTTAATCTGCTGATTTGTTTGTGGTTCATGCATAGGTAGTTGACGTGGCAGGATGGAGAATATTAAGCTATTTGGTCCATCCAGCTAAAATTGGACTTTGTATCACAACCTATTGTTTGTTGAGATGAAATTAGGATTTGAGAAATCATAGTGGTGCTTATGGATTCCTAAGGATTTTATCCGTAAACTGACTTTGGACAAGTTGGTAATGAGTTAGATTTATTGAATGTCTCCTTCCACGCGTTTCACATATCCTCCTTGGAATTTATATGTAAACTGTCTGCATTTATAATTCTAAGTAATAGAAGGAAACTGCTAAGAAACGGAGTTAGGCAAATGCTTGCCCATACACACACACACACACACACACACATATATATAGTGGAGGCTTGTGCCTTGATGGATTTGGCTTTAATTCTTCGGCTGTGATTAGAAAATAAATGGCCTTGAGGCTTTTTTTTTCCTTTAATTTTCTTTTTGGAAATGTGTCGCTGTATAATAATCTTTAGAAGCTAGAGATCGACGGAAATTTTCATATATTTACTTGTATTCTAATTGCAATCTGAATTTTTTTCTTTTTGGGGCAATGTCAGGTAATTATGTAATATTGAATTAGGTACGCAGTACTAATGGTAACACCAAATTATTATCCTATTCCTTGAATATGCCTCATTATTAATATGGCCAACTTAAGAAATTTTATTACTTATTCTTATTTGCCCTTCATGATAAACTTGTTGCTGATCAGTTGAATTCATAGCATTTTGGGTGGCAAGTAAATTACAGTGGTTGATTAGTTTTGGTTTTAAAGCTTAAGGATTGTACACATGTCTTAAGAGTTCAAGAACTAAACTAGTAATAAGTTGAAAGTCAGAGGCACAAGAAAGCAATATATCTGCAAAAGGGTATAGAAGGAATTCTTAAAATGCCTTGAGCAAACCATTGTCTGTATGTCTGCTACTGAATTTGATTTGGTTTGGTTGATTGATATGCATATGAATGACTTTCCACCAAGATTACCTCCAGCACTTGAGAATAATTTTGACTGGATTACCACTAAATTAGGAAATTAATTTAGTAGATCAAAGGATAAGGGCGTTTGATTCCTGCATAAGGTCCCACTTAGATTGCAATTTGCTGCACCATTTCAGGGTTCATGCATCTTCCCTTTATTCATCACATTATTAATTTATATATTAATCCCCTGTTGTAGCCTAGCTCCAACTAGGAATTGTTAATTAAGCTACTTATTTTTTAGTTTACTTCGTACACATAAATCAAGTTGCTTACCTTAAACACTTGTTTATTAATTTAATGTGATATTTACTGGTCTTTTTCATAGTTTTCAACTTGTCTATAGATTTCCTTATCCTCACATTATTTCAGATGCCATGTTGTCACTGTCTTTGTTCTGCTGCTGTTACTGTATTATTAAGCAGACTTTGCCCATGAAATAGGAGGTGTTCTCATGATTGTTCAGAATTAAGATTTAGTTGTTTAGTTGCTTTTATCAGTTTTCTTCATTAATTGTTGAAATTGGACTATAGGCCTGCTACAAAGCCTTCTTTTAGCTGTCTGAGATGACTTGTGTTCGGAAAAAGTGATAAACTTTTAGAATATATTGAAGACATAGTTAAAAAGAAAAAATGAAGGATGTTTGGAAAATATATTTAGATGTGAGAATAAGTTGAAAATTGAGCATTTGCTAGAGATATGGTTTTAACTTTTCTGAATTTAATTATACAACTACTAAAACGATTTGGAAAACATCTCCTCCCTCCCTTGGTGCTTTTTACTAAGGAAAAAAAGTTGGGAACTTGAAACTCCATGTCAAAATTTACTTGGGAGGTGAAATGACAAATCAGAAGGAGTTCTTGAATTCTGTTTGATTGATTCAGCTTTCTTACAGTACTTTTTGAAATATTTTACTGGTGTGGCTGGGACATACTCCAAATAGGAACTGGGCAAAGGATGTCACATGTGGATTTTTTTTCTTGGGGGGGGGGGGGGGGGGGGAGCAGCCCTAACTCCATGCACAAGATCTTTAATGTCTGATGCGGATCCTGTGTCACTTTTTCCTTCTTGTCAAATTTGTGCTTGTGGTGCATGTTTGAATTCAATCTATGTTTGCTGGGGTCACTTTACTGGAAAAAGACGTCCATTTTGATTTGTTCCCCTCAAAGTCTTAAGTGAGCTCCAGAATCATTATTATGCTGATTGTAATGGTCAAGTATACTGGGGTCTAAGTTCTAAATCATTCTCACTCTCTCTCTAACTTTTTACCACCAAACCTTAAGGTCCAAACTTTACAGTAAACATAAATGAGTAACATGATCACTTTCTCTATAGCATGTGTTTGAAATAAAAATGACTTGAAACTTACAAGTGTTTCCATGTGAATTCTGCACCATTTTATCATTCTTCTATTGCAGTATTACGTGTATATATACAACGTATGTCACTTTGTACATAGAACTAGTTAAAGATCTCTATTCTCTTTTGTTCTTTTCTTAACAGTTTCTTTACAGGAGATGATGTGTTTGTGAATTAAATAATTAATGTTCATTGGAGAAGTAGTGTTGTGTTTGAAAAGTGTTGGTGCTTACGTTTACTATCCACAAATTGGTGATTAATTAATCGAAAATTGGTCATCATGAATTATTGGAGCCTACCATAGAGGGAATGGTGCACCAATTACTTCTTGGATGCACAAAAACTCTCCAGCCCTTGTCCCATCTACCAAGTTGAGAGAAGCCCATTTCTTTATGTTTGTAACCTCCTATGATTAATATTTTTAATTTGATCATGAACTGAATGATTGTGTACTTACTGTCTTCTCAGCACTCTCTTTCAATTTCTTAGACATAATCTTTTATTTGCAAGCAACCGTCATCTAATAAATTATGAAATATTGATTGGATTCCTCATTCATTGATAGATTCTCTTGATATACTAAATCTTCTAAGGTAGTGTAATCTTGAGGCCTTTGAAAATTATTGGAGGCATTATTTATGTAGTAACACATGTTGGTTGACGCATCATACAAACATACACATGTGCACGTATATATATATATATATATATATGTATATAATCTGGCTAAAACCAAAACAAGAATGACAGTAAGTTAGAGCATAAATTGAGAGTTGTAAGTTATGAAGAAGGATTGTTGCAATAGAACATCCACATCATGAACACCCCCCAAATCCCACCCTCACGCTTCCCCCTCACCCCACCACACGTACACACAGACACAGGCGGAGTACGGAGAGCTGTTACAGTAGAATATATAGTTACCGTTGGTAGGTGGGTTGGCATCGTTTGAGGAATTAAAGCCCCAGAGCTCAGAGATGGTATCGAGTTCAGCCCAGAACTCCTGTGTGGATAACTTACCCCTTCTTTTGATGATTGGGTCATCAGAGATTATTGAACCTCCACACATCCTTTTTTATTTCTCAAGTTCTTGAAGAGGAGGAGAGAGACAGAAATGTGTAGCATAGGTTGAGAGAAGAGAGAAACAGTGTGTGTGAGACAGTGAGAGAGAGGAGAGAGAATGGGGAAAGGGGGAATGAATTGTGTTGATTTATAGAGAGAGGGAGACGGTTACAACTAATGAAGAAAGAAAAAGGACGAATTTGTCATTCTTTTGGAATTTTCTGATTAACGGTTCAGACTGCACCACCTAATTTTCGATGGCTGGATCTTTAGGAGAGGTGGGGTCCTGCATCACTGCTAATACACGCCGTTGATTGTCTTCGGGACCCACCTCCTGCAACTTGGTGGAAAGAGAAATACATATATTATGAATTAAGATAAAAAATATATAATATTTTTCACCAAATATATAGTAAATGTTAAAAGAATAGATATTTTCGTTATATTACAAGTTCCACATTTTAAAAACTAATAATAATTAACTGATTTTACGGCTGAATTATAATCCTAAAGTTATATATATATCATTTAAAATCCCATCACGTCAAGTAAAAAAATTCTTAATTTATTTGTAATGATTTTTGGCATGTATTTCATTTTTTCACTTTTTGTCTTTAATATAATATAATAGGATGACATATTATGCAAATCGACTTGAATTATAAATCTTTCTCAATATAAAAAAGAAGTAATGACATTTGTCATCTTTTGTCATCGAGGTTAATGTAATTATAATTTTTATTATTAATTTGAAATTCAAGGGGACATACCAACATAACTATTGCTTTCTTCCATACTCCATAGTGGGGATTTCATGACATTTATTTTTGTTTAGCTTTGGTTGAATTAAATCAATTATGTGTGATATACTTAATATTAATTGATTATTTTTTTTATATTAAACACTGATTATATCAAAAGGGTGTTATATTTACCATATAAATGATTTAAATTCGATCAAACCCGATTTGAATTAAAATTTCTCAAGATTTGAGGGCCTGTACAAGGTTATAAGCTGAACCTTAATCCTAGGTTTGTAGAAAGAGGATAGATGAAATTCAGTTGAGGGATGAAGGTGAGTTTGATGAAGTGAAGGTGGGATCACACGTGACCCCAGAAAATACAAGAAAAGCCGCTTTAAGGAAAGGAAAAGCAGCAAAATGAGGTAAAAGTTTGGAAGCAAATGCAAAAAGGTTGTGGTCTGCTCCTCCTCAACGCCACTCTTCTCATTCTTGTTATGAACCAGTCCAAAATACAATACCTACCTCCTGCTGCTTTTATTATCCTTCTTGCCCTCTGCCTCTGTCTCTGTCTCTGCCTTCGCCTTCTACATCAATTCTTGCTCACCATTGTTGTTTGTGAACACCACAAAGTTTGAGAAAAAAATTAAGTAATATATGAGGATATCAAGTAGATGAAAATGCAACACTACAGAACCAACCTGTTGAGGGAAAAACCGTTCGTGCGGGGAACAACAAATTGTGTTCAACATCGTTGTCTTAACAAAGGTCTAAGAAAACAAATGGGCAACTTCCCCGCCACACTCACTATGAATTATAGCATATTCTGCTTGTAAAGGACAAGATTACAAACGTACAACTTTAGAAAGAAATAATCATACAGTTTCCGAGATGCTGAATTCAGAAGGTGGTGATATTCTGGACCACGTATGTGTAAAGAGATTAGAGAAAAATATCATCAGAAAATTCTCTAGCCAGCCATCTTAGTCAAGCGATGAATGGTGCTCCTTGCCACCCGATTGCCAGGGTCAAGTTTCATTACAGTTCTGAGGTCTTCAGCCCCGAGCTTGTATTTCTCCATGCTCTCATAAAGGAGAGCACGTTGTACTAGGACAGACACATTTTTGGAATCATGTTCCAGCACCTGCACAAGATTAATGCAAAATTCAGGCATTTTCTCTACTGATAAGCAATTCAACACCAAGAAGTCGTATGTCTCCATTGTTGTACATGAAGGTATCCGCATGTCTTAGCAACAGATAAAGGTAAAATGAAATTGCATCAGGCCTTCCACAATTTCGCACAACTAGGAAAGACAAACTCCAACAAATAAGATATTACTTAGTGCAAAACTGACTTCCGATTAGACATTTATGAAAAGATCAGGTATACTCTCAGCCAGTAACCATAATCCGAGATGTCACTGCATCAACCCTCATTGCAAATAGACAACCATAAACCCCCTTCGCATTTGTAATTTTGAGGGTAATCATGGATGCTAAATTGCAAATAAATAACATCAGAGACTACAGAAGACAAAAATGGAAATCAGAGGTCCACTTCATTTTATTTCATTTTTTTGTGTGTGGGCTGGGGGGAGTCAGAGGTGTGATCTGGAACATCACACACACAAGCAAGCTCCAGTGATGAATTTGAAGGATAGGAAAAGGAATAAAAAGGTCAGGAAAGTTGGTGATAGTATAGGAAATTTTCCTACCGTTTCATATTAGGTCCCTTGAAAAATCAACTATGAGAGCATACTTAATCCTTATACCAAGACTGTAATCAGAAATAAGAGATTTCATATTTTCATATATGTTGGTTAAGCATAGATGGGGTGTTCGATTATTTAGAAGTGGCGAGAAAGATGTACTGATATCCATTATTCCTAATACTTTCATTTGGAAGTAAGTAGCCTTGCAACTACTTGCAGTGTTAAATCAGCAGAAATTTAGTAATAACGGCACTTGAGCCATCTAAACTCAATTATCATGATAAATACTATCACCAGGTTCCGTAGTAGAACCTAAGCAATCAAATAAAACTTGGAAATCGGAAGAAGTTGTACCTCTGTACAATCAGCGACAGCCTTCTTGTACTCCCCAACTTCCTTATAACATGAGGCTCTGCAGATTAAAACCTCCATTTTCCCATCACCGTCACCAGCCCTCTCAAGAAGAGTGACAGCCCAAGACAACCATTTGATGGCATCAGCAAATTGGCCTTGCTTGTAGTTGTCCATACCCTTGTTCTTTGCAGATGGAGCAGTAACACCAGCAGGTGGGGGAGGAAGGCCTTCAAGCTCAGTTGTCCCATTATCATCCCCTCCTCCAAACTCTGAATTTATTCCCCAGTCATCAGTTCCTGTGAACTGCTGGCTGGTAAACCCTTCACTCCCCCTCACGCCACCATCAGAAGATGAAGAAAACAATGCATCAAAATCATTTGTTGCAGACGATTGCACTGAGGGCTGATTTTGACTGTGAGTCTGAGCATTCAAAAACCCAAAATCATCCATGGGGTCACTGTTACCCGAGGGAATAGCACCTGATGAAAATGACGAAGCACTAGCCTTCGGGGCGGCATTTTGAAATTCCCCAAATGGATCATTACCAAAATCACTCTTATCATTTTCTTTACTTGCTGACTTCATACCACCAAGCGGCTTAGACCCAAAATCAACCAATGATACAAAAGGGTCCTTACTCGCACCCATCCCACCACCTCCTATCCCACTTCCGGCCATACTTTTCATTGATGGACCACCAAGATTTGGGTTTCTATTATTGCTTCCCCCCAAATTCACATTCCCACCACCAAGACTTGAACTCTTGTTAAAGTTACCACCAAAATTCACATTCCCACCGCCAAGACTTGAACTTTTATTAAAATTACCACCAAAATTTACATTTCCACCACTGTTACTGACATTAGATCCCCAAGTTCCGCTGGAGGAATTACCAGTTTTAGGCAACGAATCAGCCATTCCCCCATTGAGAATGTGCTCCTGCTCGCAGCTGGCGCAGCAGTTTTCAGTGGTGCATTGCTACTCTTGTTCGTGCCCATCGCCGAGCTCAGTAGATCACCAAACAGATTTGGGTTCTTACTATTCACAATCCCAACACCCGAAACACCGGAATCGGAAGTGGCAGAGGAATTCCAGCTCTTCCCAAATATATCTCCCACCATTGATGTCGGGCCCGATAAAGATCCGGCCATGCCCGACTGAACCGAAGTTGCGGGTTGATGGGTCCACGCAGGCTTGTTGGGTTGATGAGTCCAGGACGACGATGTGTTTGGCTTTTGTCGAGCTGATGAATACGAGGGAGTCTGATTTTTCTGATCATTCATGGACTTCGAACGGCCCGAACCCAGGCCAAGATCGAAATCGAAGGCATTGATTGAGCCCGATTTGCTGTTCGATTTCCCGTAACTCGAATTCATGTTTCTTCAGCTATTTTTCAAGTGGGGTTTTTGGAATTGTTGAGAAATGAAGGCAACTGAAAACTGGGTTTTAGCAAAAGACGATTACTTTAACACATCAAATGACATGAAAAATGAAAATTGCAGATCGCAACAAAGGAAAGCGAGATCTACAAAAATCGAAAAACGTACCTCGATGAAATGGGATTGGATTTACAAGAGAAAGCCTGCCAGATGTAGAGAAAGATTTGCTAACCTACGGCGTGGTGGGGACAGTTTCTGGTCGAGAGGAGCTGGAATTTGGCGTTGATGGGGGTTTGGGAATTCAATGATTTCCAAAATTAGACAGTATTATACAGGGAAGACGAATGGCAGGAAATGTTATTTGAAAACTTATTGAAGGGTAGTTTCGGGAATCAACAAAATTGTCTATTATTCTTCCTTTTCTTTTGAGGTAATTGTTGATGAAAGTGTAATAAATATTATGCTTATAAACTTTTCAAATGGATATTGCAAAATATGTAAAAGAATATTAAATTATTGAACGTTGGATAAGAAACTTAAAAGATGAATTTATAAGCTTTAAAAATAAAATATTTAAATTTCTTAAAATGAGATATTTTAACGAGTATCTTCAATTTTATTATAAAATTATAAAATGATCGCGGCTAACTTTTTGATAAATTACGATTTACCCTATTTAGAATTTAAAGAGTATATTTTCTAAAAAAATCTGACATTTAATAAAAACATCCGATCATGTAAAAGATATATGCTTAGCATTTCTTGAAAATTGATTTCTAATAATCAGATTGTAAACAATTGTCTTGAAATTAACAAATAAATGAATTGAGTACATATCCAAATACAAGTCATGAAATTAGCTGTCACATATGTTTGTGAATCTGTAAGCATTGACAAGAAATCATTCAAGACAGTTTCCATCTGTTGTTGCATGCACATATAGTCATTAACACTGCTTTCATCTCTCAGATGATGGTTCTGAATTTTTTGTCTTCTTTGTTTGAGTTGCAGAGCATCTGGAGAAAGAAACATGATCCATTTCTGATCTTCGTATTGCAACAAAATAGCCCTTTTGTCTGAAGTTTATCAGTCTTGTTTTTCCTCCTGATGATCTTCAAGGTACATGCAGTAGAAGCACTGAATCAGCAAGCCTGTGGGCTTTGTAGACCAGTACGTTGAACTACTGCGTTAGTACATGTGGACGAGACTCTCACGTTGCTTGTGTGCCGCAGATTAATGTTGTGGAATCGTATGTTTTTGCAGGGTTCCTGCGCGCTGCACTTTAGATTTACGGCTACCGGTGATATTGTAGTCCCTCTGATGTTTTGGTAAAACACATCACTGATTTTCACACGAGACGGCTACATATTTCGACAGAATATTTTCTTTCAGAATGAATGCTTATGTTTTGGGATTTATTCATAATATTGATTGTGTAGAAGAAAACCTTGGTTGATTTGGAGCCGTAGTTCTGGTCTATGATGATAGGGTTCTTCACCTTTTCCATGATGATGTCCTTGAATAGCAGTCCTGAAGCTTTGCTTGGGCCTGATGCTGGAAACGTCTTGATTCTTAAGCCATTTGTTGTACCTACTAAGGTGCAGTTCTTCACTATGAGCCCCTGCACATCCAATTCATTTTGTACCTTTCCGAGACTTCCAACGCTGGTAATTGCACCATCAGAAAGTAATAAGACGACGGTCTTAAGGGAAACGAGAAGATTATTTGAATTCTTGATGAGTTTACCTAATGCCATGTCCTGGGCCGCAGGTTACTTGGTTGATGGTGACGTTGTTTGATCCCTGGCCGATGGAGATACAATCGTCCCCTGTTCTGAAAACACTCCTCGATACTTTGACTGTGTTGGATTTGCTTATGTGCATGCCATCAGTGTTTGGGCCATCTTCAGAAGTGACCTTAAGACTGTGGAACCTAACCAGATAGCTGTTAGTAATGTGCATGTGGAATCCCATGCTGTTTATCAGATTGATGGACTTGACCTTTGCGTTTTTCACTTTCGTCATGTAAATGCTCTGTACAACAGAAAAAGAATGACGAATGATCGGTCGTTCAACGGAACATGCTAATTTTTTTTAAGGATTAAATCAGATTTAGGTGCTTACAGCTGCTAGGTGAACGCAATTAGGATTGGTCTTGCAGTCGTCATATTTCCATACATCCTGGCCTTTTCCATCTATGGTGCCTCCACCCGTCAATATTAGACCATTAACCTCATCAAACGAAATCCATCCCTTATCAGGATAAGCAGAAATATCAGAAACTGCTTGCAGGGTTCCTTGAAGTAGAATAGTTATTGGAGTTCGGCTTTTGCATGGCCCTTGGAATATGGTCTCTCCTAGCTTGTAAACCCCTGGTGGAATGAGGATCATGGCTTCCCGGTCGAAATCGCAAGCTGCTTTCCATGCCTTAAAGAAAGCCTGTATCGACAAGGAAACGTATATGTACATGTTCCTCAATGTTTTCTATGTGTTCCTGATTACAAAGTAATAATAATATACTTAAGAATCTCAATAAATTCGATAACCTGGGTGCTTTCTTGTTGCTTGCCAGGTTTTGCACCGTAGCTCAAGACGTTAAACGTCGTGACAGCAGCTCTGCCTGCCCGGCCACCTGCTGCATGGCAAGAGACCAGAGCTGAACACAAGATGAGGACCAAAACTGTACTGTCTCTGCTAGTCATCATCCAACATGAGCTACCCGCTACACAATTCATTCTTCCTTTTTTATTTTTATTTTTTATAAGTAAATTTAACTTATATATCCTACTCTAATCTTGTTTTTACAGAAGAGCAAGAGCTCTTTTTTATGTTCTTTTGGGTTTTTCGTGTTGTCGTAAACAAGATAAATATTGTCATGTCCAAAACAAAGGGTTGCCTTAATTTAGGTGCCTTAGTTTAATGGTGTCTGAATTCCTTTCATTTTACAGAATTGTTTGCCTCTCATGAAATTCCCATTAATAGGTACTTAACTCCCTAAACACAGTAAATAAACTTCACTTGGCTATTTTGCAGGAAGATTGTTAGGGGACTTGATGATGCTGGTTTCTTTTAAAACATCTCCCTTTCATTTACTTTTGGTATACGGAAATCAGGTTTACTGTCATAACAGATTCAAAGCAAATGTCTATATCAAAGATTTATACTGTTTCATGGTCTAACAAAGAACACACTGAAAAAGCAGAAAAACATTGTTACTTTCATTATCGACAGAACGGCTACATTATAATCCCATACGTAAGACCTGCAAAGTAAAACTGCATATAGCTTAAACCTTCACTTGGCTTTGATCTTTAACATAGTTCTCCAGCTAGCAAAACTAGCTTACGTGCGATATTTTCTTCGGCCATCCAAGACTACTATTCCACCATATTTCTTGGCAGCCTGGTAGGTATCAATAGTCTTTGGAGTAGCAAAGCTTCTCCAAACTGGATATGTTTTCTGAACTGGATTTTCATGCGGCAGGCGTTCAGGCCTCCTGCTTCGGCTGTAGAACTCCTCAACTAGAGCGAAACCCTCCTGGGCAATCTTCACAAGGTTTTCCTGATGTGCCATGTTAATTATCAACGACTGATAACTATACGGATCTAATGTTTGCACGAGGCTTTGGTTTGATGACAATGTGGAGCAGATCAAAGGTCTTTATATAGGGTCAGGGAAAGCTCTTAGAATCCCACTTTCTACATTCCAACACTTTAAAGCAGTAGAGTTAGTAAACCTGAACTGGAAACTTCACTTCTGTGGGTAGGCATGGAAGTGTGGTTTGTGGATAAGTACCTAACTAGTATATCATATTAAAGCTCTTCTTTATGCTAGATTAATTTTTCTAGCTGGCAGATATTCTTTAGGGAAATCTAACCTGATTATAACAGATGAAAATTACTAAACTTTATTCCTTTAACATCTTTAATTATCTTTATTAACACCAAAGATATTTCTGTGATTCCCAATCAAGATTAAAGTATGCTTCTAAAATATATAAGCTATATGGGAGCATAACACTTTTAGGACCATAAGCTACATAATGGCAGCACATCGTCGTTAATAATGCAAGAATTCTTCTAAAGTTGGATTAATCATCGGGCAAATATTCTTTCAAGTAGGCAGGTACCATGAGAATCGAAAGAATAAAAATGGTTCGTGTTAATTCTTGGCTTAAGCTGAACAAGAATCAGATCATTACAGGTATTTACCAAATAATTGAGACTCCAAGATTGGCCGGTGGAACAAGAAATCTGGATACGGAAGAAAGGCATTGAAAATAGAAAAATGGGCATCTTTCTGGAGGAGCATATTAACATGGGGTCCCAGAATGTTAGAAGATGCAAAGAACTTACCGAACTAAATCTTTTTTAAGTAAAGCAATGGACTTGAAAGGGTAACACTTGGCAAGCTGTGACATTGAATTGAATAAACGATTTTCACAGATACTTCTAGTTAAGACTTAAAAGCTGTAAAACATTCATGTACTAATGATATATACAGCGTTGTTCTTTGGAGAAAGAAAACAATGTTGATGTGAAGAATAACAGATGTATTTGACCAAAAAAGAACTTTTAGCGAAGGAAAAAGAGAAGATATTTACGACAAAAAGTGATTGTTGTTTCTAGCTATGTATCGAGGTTATTGTTTCATTACAAATAAGGCTGATATACTGATTGTTTTAGGTACAGTTCGGTTTCTCGTATTTGGTGTAAGGACATAGATTTCTCAGATGGACCAAATAAATTTCATGCCTTAGCCAGAAATGAAATCCTTACAAACCTGCAAGCTGTAGAATTTTTCTGGAGAAACAGAGAATCTGTAGATTACTGGCATGACTGTGTTTACTTAAAGAAACTCTGTTCAACTTTTTTGTTCTCTTGGGAAAATCATTGAACCAATTGATAATAAAGAAGAAATCTCTCATGGAGTTTGGAACATCTCCACCTGGTCATTCAGGCGGTTGATGGTCCACGTTTTATTACTATATATACATGGACATTTGATGGATAAGTCTCTTTTAACTTCTTGACAATTTCTTTCTGGTATGCCATTTCTAGGTAGCTGGGGGATGAGAACTTTTTACCTCGCTCATTGTCTAGAGGAGTTACAGCTCTTTCACAGAACTAAAAAAGAGAAGAACTTTTGTAGTAAGCCCTAGAGGGTAAAAGGTGGCTAGAAGATGCAACTATAACTTTGAAGACACCCCTCAGTTGAGAATACTTCCTAATAGGTGTTATGATTTGTTTAATTCATAAGAGAATCATTTTGGCAAACTTGCACGTACGTGTCCATAAATATATAGCACTGCCTTTGCAAGAAAAAAGGAAAGCAAATTACAATTTCAAACAAACACATAACAAGTACGACATTTTCTTATACTAGAAAGTAGAGAAACTTTTGAGATTCTGCCAATCTTGAGTTATTCTTCGAATTGCTTTTCATTGATGTACTACTTCTTGCAAATACAGAGTAGATAGACAAAATGTAGATTTTTGAATGGTAAACAAATCAATATATCTTGGCCGCTATTTAAAGGATTGTCATTTCCCCCATCTCTGGTAGATATAATGCTTCAAAATAGTAAGTTTTTGAAAATTTAACCAGCCAATTGTAATCATATGCTAGTTAATTTGTTAAAGAAAACAGTGCATCAATGGTCGAATATCTAATAGATTAGTTATATCATTAGAACTGCATAAAGAGCTATAACTTAAGTTACAAGCCTGGCAGTCCTAGAAACCAGGAGATACTAGTGCTATTTCACATTAGTGGCATAACAAAAGTGCCTTGCATAATGTAAATTTACAGAGAACAAAAGCACGTTTAGAAAGCCATGCGCATTGGCTTTCCACTTGAGAAATCCATAAACACTGCACCGTCATGCATACGAGCAGCTTCATAGTCCTTTACAACAGTATCTTCTGCAGAAACTCTCGGTGCATGATAAACATGAGATTCTTGAGGATGATAAATGTAGTGGTTGATTGGTCGACGCCCTTTTACTGCTATGTTCCTTTGCATAGTTGGCTCAGGAGTCTGATGGGCTCGAGATTTTTGAGGAGCATAGCATTTGCCACCCCTTTTCCCAAAGCACGCATCGATTATTGCAAAGCCCTCCATGCCAATCTTGACAAGGTCAGCCTCATGAGCCATTTTTATGTTGCTGTTTCAAGATATGTTTTTGGTGTTAGGTTGTTTAGGTTGAGAAAAATGTGACAGGGTTAAGTGATTTATATAGTGGAGCTGGAGGAAGGAGAATATGAGGCATTTGCCTTTGGCTTTCAAAAGTTGGTGATTCCTTTCAGATAAGTATATTCTGGTGGCTATCCAGTAAAAAGAAGTCATAAATAGTGCAGGGAAATCATTTCCGAAGCAGCTGGTCCATGTTCAATAACTAAGTTGAATGAATGAATTCATGAACAATTACACTAAGCTGTAACTTGAATAGGAAGCCGTCAAAGAGAAGAATCTTCTAAGTGATAGAAATGGAACGAAATTATGTGTCTACATGACATACATTGTGACTTGGAGGACATAATAATGCTGACGAACTGATAGACATGTCATGTGGCGGTGCATAAATTGGAGAAGAAAAGATTCAGATGACTGATCAACTTAGCATTTGTTCTTTATGTTTAAAGTTGGTGAAAGCTGATCCTTCCTATCCAGAAAACCGATATTTAACTAGGAAGTTGTACTGTTGAATAAAATTTGATGCGAGTCCATGCAGCAAAAGTGAAAGAAAAACTGATTTTCCAATTTCCGTGTAAGTTTATAACGGAATTTTTTCTCAAGTATATTTGATGGTATAGTTGAAGAGTCAACTGTGGCTGATTCTTAGTCATATTGATGAACAAAATTCTCAGACTTCGGTTATGGACAAGTGGGCAGAAAGGCATAACTCAAGATAGGTCTAGTATCAATTACTGATGTGGTACTGTTCTGCTAGAAGAAAATTCGTTTGAAATTTCTTTCTTGTTCTCCTTTATGAATAACTATCTTCTTCTTTTTTAGAAATTTTGGAAAAAGTATAAGTCAAGAATGATGGAGAACTGGACCTTATGCTCATCAATCATGACAGGAGTGGAGAGCTCTAAGTTACAACTTTCCTATTTCTGGAGGACTTGGTTGCTAAAGTGTCAAAAGGTTTAGGTTGGAAATACTTATTTTCAATTTTCTTCATTTGAATTCGTCTTCAAGTACACACGATACCCCACAGAAACACTATTGACAGATTTGGATAGCTCAGAAGCAGGTTCAGGACATACTGTTAACAAAAGAACCATGAATGGTGGAGGATGAAAAACATTGATGACAGGAACCTAGGACTTAGGAAAATATTGCTATATATTTATTGGTAGTGTCCGTTCCAGAAATCTTTAAAGAAAACATTGCAACTGGGGAAAATATAGACTAGAGACTAGTTCTCAGTTTACTCCACAAGGAGCAAATATGCAAGGCAAAATGAATTCAGAGCAAAATGTATTAATTTCAGATCATGTTATGTCAGGATACTTCTTACTCTGGGAAGGAAGGAAACTGTAAATTTTCTTGTGATTATGGCATACAACTTGGTCTTGGTTTAGCGCAAAATTGATCAAGTATGATATATGCTAGTCTAGTGTTGATTCCAGACATCATGGTATATTGCAGCAACTAAAGTTTGCTGCTGACTAAACTTTGATCTTTTGCTAGAAAAAGTAGGAGGTTATTGCAAGACTTGCAAGACATGGTTCATACTCAAAACTGAGAATGTTTAGTATTCACACATGAAAAGTGATACAGACTTGAAATCTACATGCCCGGAACTGCTAGTGAATTACATGTTGAAGTGGCTTAGCCAAATTCTACTATGTGCATGCACAGATACATAAGAGTTTAATAACCCATAGCTCTGGACTTCCTTTTAGAATAGTCCACTGTCGACGCTCCATCACGAAACTGCACCACCTGATGGTGGCTGTGAATCATCTCTTCGGCAACAGAAACTGATTTCACCTGATAATAATGAGTCTGCTGGGGCTGATACTGATAATGACAAGCTTGGCTCGGCACACGTGGAACTGCCTGCCGTTGTCGTTCAGCAGGCTGTCCCTTTTTTACTATGTATTCATCGATTAGTGCAAAGCCTTCAACCCCTATTCTAACAAGGTCCGTCTTAGATGCCATTCTTTCAGATGCAAGAAACAAGTTTAGAGATGTTAGAAAGATGTTTTGTGCTGTATGTGTATCTGGTGCAATCCCTTTATATAGAAGAATAACTTCAAGAGGTGAAAAAAAATAAATAAAACAAAGAAGAAACAATCTAAAATCGTGGCCTCTCGTTTCCCAACTTGTTCTGATTCCTTTCAGATGGGAATTTAATGCTTTCAGGGTACAAAAGCTGTTGAAAATCAAGAATCTGAATGTCGGCTCTTTAACCTTTGCACAGCGCCTGGTTACTACTAGTCTACTACTAAGAACTTCATGTAAGTGTCCCTTTTATTTCTATGTAAAAACAGGTTTTCTTCTTGTGATCTGTTCAGTCGTCTGGCAACCTCATCCATCTGAGAAATTCATTTTTACCAGTCAATTACGGTGCCTTCATCCTTGATCCAAAATTTACTACATGCCTAGAACTAGACTTCAATTATTTACATGTCTGAATTAAATTGATAAACTAAATAACGATATAATTCTGGTACTTAGGTAACTAAAAGCACGGTGCCTTTATATCCGGAACGGAAGTCCTTAAGGTGGCAGGCCTGTCTTGCATGATCAGTAGCCTGAAGGTATCCTTCATCTTTTCTTCCCCAAATCGTTGAGATTCCAAAGCAACTTGTTCTGCCTATTTTCTATAAAACATTCTGTTAAGCTAGTTAAAACACACTTTTTTGCCCCTAATTTCAAAAAAGCAGCGTTAAGATCCAGGGATGCTGTGGTATATTCTGAAAGCATTAAGCTTTCTGCATAATTTTAAGGTTAAATATTTACATAGATCAACAAAATGTTAATGAGTATTTCTCTTTTAGCTCTATCAACTGGAATCTGAGAACAGTACAGTATCATAATGAGTGCATAATCATGTGACTAGCATAGGATCTTGAATATGATATTATTTGCTTTCTGAACTTCTTTCATATAATATTTTCCATCTCTCCACTAAGATTTGTTCAAATCAAGATATGCCAGAGCAGATTTTGTTCCAAAGTACGGCATAAAGGAAAGAGCGCATTATTATGGAAATCATACTTCTTATAGTTTAAAATACGCATACCTGGCCTGTTAAACGCCACTGAACATGCTCAACTACACGAGTTCATCTTCAACTCTTGGTGCTCTCTTTGATCACTATTACCTTTAGAATTGAACTAAGGCTTGGTTTTTATCCTTGTTACTCGATTTCTAGTAAGAAAATTATTCGTGGATAGGAGAATGATAGTCTCCACCCACCGTTTCACTGTCATTTAACTGTAGCAATCTAATGAGTACTTTTACAGACAGCCATCATGATATATGCAGTGCCTTGTAGCAATTCAACTTGGTTTGCTCAGTGTTTATCTGTTCCGTTTGGTGGAGTATGTGAAAATTGGAAAATACAAACCATCTTTATAGCCGAGAAAACTCTTTATTCACATATTAAAAGAGTTAAGGCTCCACCTACAGGCCAGCAACTGCTAGGTTTACATATTCAAAGTAACTCCATATTAGGATTACAAAGACGAGAATGCTTGGCCGAGGGAAATTCTACTAAGTATATCTAGATATAACAGAGGATCGATGTATCTAACTAGACAGCTGCAGATTTTCTCTTAGAATAGTCCATAACAGACACTCCATCACGGAACTGTCTCACCTCGTAATTGTACATCATTTTTTCCTCTGCAGACACTGGTTTTAGCTGATAAACATGAGCCTGCTGAGGCTGATACTGGTACAGACAAGCTTGTCTGGTGCCCCCAGGAACAGCATGTCTTTGTGGAGCATATTGCTTCTTTTCCATGTATCGCTCGACTAAATCAAAGCCATCAATGCCTATTCTAATATGATCTTCCTTGGTTGCCATTAGTATATGCAAGAAATAGAGGATAGATTGCTTTTCCTTGATTCAAAGCATATCAAGCGAACACCCTTTATATAGGAAAAGCTCAATCTGAAGTGGAAGAACACAAGTAACTGAGACGGAAAAAAAATCTAAATATGTGGCCACTAGCTTTCCAACAAGTGCCGATTCCTTTCAGATAGGTATTAGGAAAAAGAAACGTAAAGAATCCGACTTTCGTTAATTTGTAGCTTAATGAATGACATGTATACCGTAGTTTTAACTAAGGAATCATGTATTCCTTTCACTGCACAGGAAAATAAGTATTTGTGCAAAGATGTCCGCTTACTAGTGGCTCATCCACGCGATAGATTCTATTTTCTAGAAAAGCATTTTCTACATCAATTGACTCAAAGAGGTAACTATAGCACGGTTTATCCTTCAGTATAGCTTATAACAGATTTGGTTTCTTACACGGGAAAGATAAAACGAAAATCAGGTTGCTTCTTGTAGCATTGTGGCAGTATGTAATAAGCTAGAACTTAGAAAGCAAGATACTTTGATCTAAAACGTCTCCGAAACCTGCTAGCTTATAATTGAAATGCATGCATGCATGCTAATCTGAAATTTTGAACTCCAGAAGGTTTTCGGTGTTTGTCCAAGTGTTGGACGGACGATATTATGGTAAGAAAACGTCGTTACTCAGCTGGTAGTTGCACATGAAAGAAGATGGGAATAAAGTTCACAGGGTCCTCTCCTTTACTACTCATGAAGTTAATTAGAGTTATTAACTAACCAAAAGATCATGGAATCTGGCAAGCATTTGTTCGTTAATATCTGTAATCATTGAGCTTAATCATATGTGAATCTGATCCCTTCCTTAAACTATATATTTTCGTATTAGTTTAACTTTCATTGATTCTAGGCGACATGTCTTTCGGTGGTGGAAGAGGTAAAGATGCCGAGGTCAAGATTTCATCCTAAGACTGTCGTAACAGTAGTTGAGGTACTATTGTTCTACATCCTCAACACAAAAATATTATTATTAGGGTTAAAAGCATACACCCCCTAACCTTTGGGCCGTTTTGCACTTTGCTCCCAACCGTTTTTTTTTACAAGTCACCTCCCAACCTTTTATTTTTGTAGCACTTTGCCCCAACAATTTTTTTTCGATTTCAAGCGAATCTAATTGGAATATTCCGTTGCGTGAAATGCGCGCACATTTGGGCAAGTTAGGGCTGGGCAAAATTATAATTTCACATATCAATTTTAAAAAAAAAATTAAAAAAAAAACCCAAAAACTTCCATTGTTTAACTCCTTCACCATCCAAGCCACCGCCTACCTCCTTCATCGTTTCCCACCGACACCCACCTCCGACGGCTACACACCACCTTCGCAACAACAAACCTCCTTCACCATTGCAGCCACCCCCTTCACAAATGGGTTTTCTTTATCAGAAAAAAGAAAAAAAAATAAAAATTCAATATCATCTTCTTCCTCCACCATTGCCGACCACATTCACCGCTGCAACTTATTCATCCACCATTGCAGCCACCCTTATCAATTGCACAACCATATTCACCCACTTCGCCGCCCCCGCGCCCCCCCCCCCCCCCCACCAAAAAAAAAAAGACTTTACCTCCTTTGTCCCTTCAAGTAGCCGCGAACCCTCCGCCGCTACAGCCATCGCCCACCACTTCGACCCCCTACAGCCCCACCCACCACCTTTGGCCTCTTCCCCTTAGAGCCCCAACCACACTCTTTTGATTTTTTCAAATTTTCTTGTTTTTTTTAAAAATTTTGGGGCATGAAAAAATTAGATCAAGAAATTTTAATTTGGGGAATGAAGAAATTTTGGGAGGGGATAAGGTGAAATTATTTAAATATCCTTTAAAAAAAGCCTAAAATCGCGTGCATTCCACACAAGGGAATATTCCCCCAAGATTCGCCGAAAAAGAAAAAAAAAAGTTAAATGCTATGAAATACAAAGGTTGGGGGGTGACTTGTAAAAAAAAAGGTTGGGGGGCAAAGTGCAAAACGACCCAAAGGTTGGGGGGTGTCTGCTTTTAACCCTTATTATTATTATCTAACTTAATTTTGATAACATCTTGAATTAATAATATGTGAATTGCAAATATTGAATTTAGACAATCTTGTAACAAAGTTATTAAAAAAGTTCATTAAATATTATCTTGTTTTTTCATTTATGAAAACTATGTCAAATATCAATGTAATTTTCTAAAGCAAAGTGAGTTTAATAAATTAAGGGAAAATATAGATATACAAATTTTAATATGGAGCGATCTCATGATTAATTTTACTAACATGAATAATTAATTTTATACCCGAATCAATTAAAAATAAATGTTATTCTCCTATCTTACACTATGTACATTACTCAGTATTTTTTGAATTTTGAACTTCTTAAATTATAGGATATTTACCATCACTTTCTAAATTTTCTAGAAAAGATCAAGAGATATTTATATATACGAACAACTTCCAAAATGACTTGTATTAAAGGAGCCTATGAAGGTATAGAGGTTGCAGCACAAAGTTAAGAATGTTAAAAAAATTAGCATACAATATTTTCATTAGGATTTTCCCGTTGAAATCTTTTACTCATCTGCACATTAGTTCTAGGATGGGGAAAGAAAAAAACAATTAATATTAAAATATTAAAAATTACACATCAAGCATAACGCGTGTCTAATTTACTAATTTTGTAAGTCGCATTGTTCAATTTCTAAGCAAAAATGAGATCTCTGGAAAACCTCTGGCAAAAGAATAATGACTGCCGATTAAAAATCAGGACATGTTATCAGAAAATGCATAAACTTCTGCCCGGATTCGACAAAATCCTGTCGGAATAAGCTTGGATTATCATTCCTGATACTGAGAATGAATTTTAAGCTTCACATTTTTCAACTGCCGCTGACCTGTTTTGGGTCTTTCTATTTGTAGCCTCAGTATTTAGATGGACTCTACGTGGTTTTTGCCTAAATCTATGGCCTGCCAATTATTCTTTTAACACCTACTGCATAAATATACCTGTCAATTTCTTAGAATTTGTCACATGGACCATGGTGCAAGGGTCTGAATATTAGGGCCTTGCACTTTCTACATTTTCTCTCAATCTGTAAACAACGAAGATGGCAGCTAAAAAAGCAGCCATCATTACCATGTTTGCCACCCTCGTGGTGGCTGCGGTGGTGGCTGCGGTTATCATTGTTCAGAAGAAAAACCAGGGCAACAATAATATAAATTCATCACAGAAAGCCATTGTGGATCTCTGTCAAAACACTTATTACCAGGAAAGCTGCGTCAGCAGCCTCTCAAAAGCCACAATCTCCTCTGACACCAAAGACCTCATCAGAGCTAGTTTCCAGACGGCCATGCAGGAGATTGGCAATGTCATCAAGCAATCAGCTACCCTCCAGGAAGCCTCCAAGAATCCTGAGACGGCTAAAGCCTACCAAACCTGTCAAAAGCTCCTGAATGATTCCATCTTAGATCTCCAGAAAACGTTGGAGAGGACTGAATGTATTGACATTTCCAACTTGAATTCGTTAATAGACGACATCAAGACCTGGCTCACGGGTGCCTTGACGTACCAAGAAACGTGCCTGGATTGCTTCGAGGATGCAGAAGGAGACGCTGCCGGGAAAATGAGGGAATTTTTGAAACTGGGCCGGGAGCTCACAATCAATGGCCTAGCCCTGGCCAATGGATTCTCCAATTTGCTGGTACCAAGTGATCACGGCGCTGGCAGGCGGCGGCTACTGGCCCATAGCAATAAGATGGGTTTAATCAACAAGGTGGATTATGTAGGTGAACTTTGGCTTAATCATGCTACAAGAACTCGTAGGCTCCTCCACGCCGCCCCTGGAGACATTAAACCACATGTTACAGTGGCCAAAGATGGATCAGGCAATTTCATGACCATAGGAGAAGCCTTGAAAAGTGTTCCTCTCAGATGTAACGACACATATATCATTTACATCAAGGCAGGTGTATCAGGAGAATGTTATTGTAGACATCGCAATGCGGTCTGTCATGTTCATAGGAGATGGCCCAAATGCAACCAAGATTACTGGAAACAAAAGCAAAGTTGGGGTACAGAAACATTTTGGACTGCAACTGTTGGTAAATTTGCAAAACTATAACTTGCATAGCATATTTCTTATTGATATATTCATGATCAGAAATGTATATCATATACCAATATTGTGTCCTCATCCCTTGTTTCCTCCACAATTCTTTCTATCCCTAAATAATAATGATAATTTTTTGATGATCGCATTGAACGATGCAGGGGTTGATGGGGACAATTTCATAGCCAAAGACATTGGATTCGAAAACAGTGCAGGCGCCAGCATGCACCAAGCCGTGGCCCTCCGTGCATCAGGCGACAGATCCATTTTTTTCAACTGCCAAATAGACGGGTACCAGGATACCGTCTTCGCCCACAACCACCGCCAGTTCTTCCGTGACTGTACCATTAGCGGCACCATTGACTTCATCTTTGGCAACGCCAGGGCTGTGTTCCAGAACTGCACGTTATTAGTCAGGAAGCCACTTGAAAACCAAAAAGCTTGCCTGGTGACAGCTGAGGGTCGGACCACGATTAATGAGACCTCGGCCATCGTGCTCCAGAACTGCCGCATCCTGCCAGCTCCCGAGTACCCTATCAACGACCCCACGTATAAGACTTATCTCGGCCGGCCCTGGAAGCCGTATTCCAGGACTATTATCATGGATTCTCATCTGGATTCTCTGATCGAACCCGAGGGCTGGGCGCCCTGGAACGTGACGGCGGCCCACCTCGACACCTGCTGGTATGCTGAGTTGAACAATAAGGGCCCTGGTGCAGATCTGTCACGTAGAGTTGCGTGGCCTGGAATCAAGAAGATCACGGTGAATGAGGCTGACGATTTTACGCCTGGACAATACATGGTTGGTGACTCCTGGATTGCTGGGAAAGGGATACCATATGACTCCGGCCTGATCCTAGCGCCATGATAACAATGCCAACTCCGTTTCTACATGCAGTCGTCCCCACGGCCTTTCTGATCATGGGGATTAGTGGACTTGTCTTCGTTGTTTATATCTGACTTCATTCATAAGCTTATCAGCGAACTCTTCTTACCAGAAAATTTTAGAAGAGAAATTAGAGAGAGAGAGAAAAATGAGAATTCATGTGATTCATCCCTATACTGTTCATTTTATCCATGCTTCTTTATCATCTAGTGAAATAGGTGATAAAAAAGCATTAAGTCAGACTCAGTAGCAAGGGAAAAATCAGGCTACACCTAAAATCATTTACACCGTAACTGCAATGCATTTATCTCTAGCGTTCACAAAAAACGATCAATACAATAAAAAGTGTATCACAGTTGCTATATTGTTGTTTGAGTTCAGCTCAATCAAATTTGAATAAAAATATTCAATCTTTGTGCTTAAGCCGATCTTTATATATTATTTATACTATTAATTAAGTGGATCGGAGCCCCTCATAACTAACTTCGGTAGGCAAAAATGTGCGTCAACCTAAATATTATTTTATATTTAGAAATTAAAAGTTTAAACCTTTCATTAATTCAACTTAAGAATTCATACTTCCAGGCACTCTATTTTGTACATTCACTAAAATAATATTTTTTCACTATGGCTAATTAGTATAGTTAAAAGAAAAAAATCGTGACAAATGCAAATCAACCACGACTTCGCACGGTTGTCAGTTGTTTTTGTTGGAAATAAGCTTTAAAATTTTCTACACCGTCAAATTATTTCCAACACTTTATTTGATCTTAATGTGCCAGTTTAATTTGATATTTATTTGAGATTTATGGCCCAATTATTATAATGATTTTATTATGATTTATGAGGTTTAATGAGTATTTGACCGTTACATTTTACATATTTATGTGGCCTATTTATAATTGGATTTATTATAATATTATGAGTTTTAATTAGGCTACTTAATATTTTATAACGGTCAAATTCTTACAACTATTTAAAGGGCCATTATCCATCTTCATTTGGCACATTGAGAGAGAGAGAGATTTTATATAGTTTATGAGTTGAGAAATATTTTACTCTCTCCACAAGTGATTTTAGTGTTTGGCAACGTAACTGTGGACTGGTTCCTAGTCTCCTTGTGGTCGTGCACATGGGATGAGACACTGCTGAGAGCTAATGGGTTTTATCCTGGAGTCATGGTCAGCCGTTAAAACCTGCACGTAGGGAGGCAATCATGGCTTTAGGTCAGCGACAAGTGTCGTGACTCTCCATCGGTGCAGCTCTTCCAATTTCTAAGTTTATTTAATTTATTTCCGTACTATATACAACTGTGATAATTTATATAATGATATTTTATATCTGAAGTTATTTTGAGATATGAATATAAACACAAATCACACAATTTACACAACAGTCTAAAGCCATGAAAATAATTGTGATTTGTGTTTAGTTCAATGTATGATTGTTCTAATTCTTGATTTGTGTTTATGCGAGGAATGTTTCGACAAAAATGTATATTCCATCGAGGATTTGTCAAAACAAAAATATGTAATGATGGAGAATTACACTAATCTTCTACACCGGATGATCATATAAAAAATGGTATGCTGGTATTTCTTTTACTCCGATCAAAGGTATGATTTCTTTCTTCTACTATGATCTAACTACAGTGTCTAAGGTGATATCTATGCCTCTAAATAAACAAAAAGAAGAATTATTCTTCTTGTTTTAATTTTCTTGTGGCCTAGTTTAATGCATTACTTGCATAAGGCTATACTTTATGTGGCATGGGAGATATAGTATTTGATAATCTATTAAGCCTTTGGCCGAGTTTTCATCAATCATGGAAAAAAGGAAAATTGATACTATTGCCATTAGCACACGATTTTCCGATTCGAAGTAATTGTAAAATTCAACTACCAGGTGCATCTCATCAATGTTATTCTTTTGGTTGTCTCAATAAATTGTGAGGACAATTAAGAATTTTAATTTGCAGAATTTTGATAAAGTCCGTGCGTTTAGAATATAACAATATATACAGTTAATTAGTAACTAATCTATAATTTAGCCAAACCTTAAGAAGACATTTTATTTCTGAAAATATTAAGTATATAATAATGGTGGAGAATAGCTTTAGCTATTGGCTTTAACATTGCATAAATTCTGGAATTTAATTTTGCATATTGACCAATAACTTGGTATGATTTAAGATTATCATTTTCAGTGCATGATTATTTTCATATGGTTACATGTGATTCCAATGTGAATATTTATTAAATTTATCATTATTAGTATTGAAGTTACACTACAACGGCTAATGATATTAAAATATTATAAATAAAATAAGAATATCAGCTAGTTAATGAGTCAAAGGTATGAATGAAGATTTAATTAAGCAATATGTGGTTTTGACCGTTATTATTAATTAGCCAAATTTGTCATGACCAAATAGAGAAACGGCTAGCTGATTTATGAATAATAATAAAATATAAGTTTTAGATATGAATGATAATTTATGATTATTTATGTTAGTGTTGAATTTTATATTCAATCAGGTACTAACGAATAATGTGCAACATAATTTTGGAATAAATAGTTTCAAGAATATGAAACATGGTATATCAATACACTTATAATGATAAGTGATACAAGGAGAAATCAAACAAAGAAAAGAAAGTAGTATTTGATATATAATTGTAACGATATGATGCTAAAATACTTTGCAACATAAGGTTTAATAGTGTGGCTAATTTTCATGCAATAAGTTATTATGAGAATATTTATGTGATATATGAATTAAATTTCTCTAACAGCTAGTTGTGCACCATTGATTAGAGAATAAATAAATTTAATGAGTGCATTAGTTGTTTGTTTTCAATATGTTATAAATTCTCTATCTAATTAGTGATGATAATTATTTTGTGATTATATCAAATTCTATTGTGGAGTAATTTTAAAATTTTACTATTGAAATTATTAATGAGTATGAATGTGCCTTTAAATATCATATTCATGATTTTGTAGCTACCATACATATAAAAAATGCATTTGTCATCCATCTATAAGGGATTTATAAGATGAGATTAGCATTTGATAAGCTTATTTAATTTCTATAAAACTAAATGATTAGAAAATGCATGAGATACCCACAAATATAAGCCTCTACAATCTTATATTATTTTCTATATATGAGTTCACAAATCAAATTGTTGGATTTATATATTGAGTTTCAAATGATAGAGTGCAAATATCCATGCTCTACAAGTATTTGCATAAACAATAATTTCATGAGATTAATACATTGAATGTTAATTTACATACCCATGTCTAAGTGATCAATTGTATGGGTGAAGAGTATTTTGTTTCGGTGCACAAATTTATTGACATGGATTTGTGTTCTATATATGCATGAAAATGTGTTAGTGAAACTAAATTTATGGTATGAGAATTGTCAAATCATGCAAGGTATGTCTTAATGATTTATATTATGATATGCTTGATATAAGAGATAGAAAAGCTGAAAATCTTGATAGAGTGTGAATACAACGAAATTTAATGTTTGTTATGATGGTCACGAGAGTAAGGAAATTATGAGTTTGAAAAAAAAAAAAAAAAAAAAAAAAAAAAGAAAAGTCTTGTATACTCTTTTATAATAATAAAAGGAAATGTGGGGGTTGAAATAGAGTCATGAAAATAATTTTATATAATTATTTTGAAATGTGAATGTGCAAGAGTTATACGTGAAATAAAGAGATGAGTAAATTGCTTTCATGGAAAATTTAATGGAAAAATTATTTTCTTGAGGAATAAATGCAGAGAGAGTATGCAATAAAAATAGAAAGAATAAACATCTGTCAATTATTATTTTGTGGAGTTTTCTTTTGAAATTCAGGTCATGTGCTTGACAAATAATGAGAAAATAGACGAAATATTACGAAAAATAAAATAAGAGGCATGTGATATAATATTCCATGTGATGGAAAAATTGCCTCGGGGACTAGCGTAGAGGCTAGATCCTTTATCATCGAGGGGGATGGGCTAAGCCTGTAAGGGAGTCACCTCCGGGAGTAACCCAACCTTTGTGATTGGAGACCCCATGAAGAAGGTTCAATGGGTAGGAACAACCCGCACTGCGTGACTTATATATAGCACGTTATTTTGAGGAGAGAGTATTAAAATAATAATAAAAAATACTATGATCTCCTTCCATCCCTAAGGTGAAGTTATAAAATGTGATGTTAGGCTGGGCTTTGACCCTTAATGAGACCAAATGCGGGATTTCCGCGAGGTATGGGTCACACATACCTTTGGAGGGCTCACCTAAGTGAGAGTTGCCATGGGCCGTGGCTATGGGTTTGGGCTAACCCTAGATCAGACCTCACTAGAATCAGGATCAGAGCGTAGGGCCATTAACGCGCTCACCCGCTATAACCATGTCCTAAATCAATATCGTGTGTGTGGTAATTGAAGTTTGGCTCAAGGGGCATAATTCAAGGCGAAGTCCATTATTGCTCCTTCAAATGAATATTTCCAAACACTAAGTGTATGTTCAAGCCCGGAAGGCACATGCACCGATTGCACGGTATAAGTTGCCATCTATTTCATTTCATATTTAATTCGAAAATTTTAAACCTTGTGGGGGATTGTTGGAAATAAGCTTTAAAATTTTCTACACCGTCAAATTATTTCCAACACTTTATTTGATCTTAACGTGCCAGTTTAATTTGATATTTATTTGAGATTTATGGCCCAATTATTATAATGATTTTATTATGATTTATGAGGTTTAATGAGTATTTGACCGTTACATTTTACATATTTATGTGGCCTATTTATAATTGGATTTATTAATATTATGAGTTTTAATTAGGCTACTTAATATTTTATAACGGTCAAATTCTTACAACTATTTAAAGGGCCATTATCCATCTTCATTTGGCACATTGAGAGAGAGAGATTTTATATAGTTTATGAGTTGAGAAAATATTTACTCTCCCACAAGTGATTTTAGTGTTTGGCAACGTAACTGTGGACTGGTTCCTAGTCTCCTTGTGGTCGTGCACATGGGATAAGACACTGCTGAGAGCTAATGGGTTTTATCCTGGAGTCATGGTCAGCCGTTAAAACCTGCACGTAGGGAGGCAATCATGGCTTTAGGTCAGCGACAAGTGTCGTGACTCTCCATCGGTGCAGCTCTTCCAATTTCTAAGTTTATTTAATTTATTTCCGTACTATATACAACTGTGATAATTTGTATAATGATATTTTATATCTGAAGTTATTTTGAGATATGAATATAAACACAAATCACACAATTTACACAACAGTTTTTGTAGGCGTGGCCAAAGCATTAGTCATGGTCAAAACCATGACAAATATTTTGACTATGATAAAAAACCATGGCTAATATTGATTTAGAGATAAAAATTTAAGTTTTGCTTTGATTTTATTTAACCGTGATTAATAGTATTGATTTGCCACAATTTTTTAACCGTGATCATTTATAAGGTAGCGAAAACTCAAACTGTCAATCTTTTCAACAAAGTACTGATATTATTTCTAGAGTTTTATTTAATTATATATATAGTTATATTTATGTGCCGTTACTGCTAGTTATATTAATAATTTTTGTTACATGCTTATCCCGTGCTTCACAAGTTGATTCATTATTTTGTTAAGAAGATAAACATTAATGAATATGCAATCTAATATTTTCATGTGTATAAAAAAAGTTAACATCAATAATTTAATTTTATTGGTTTAGGTTAAGATATTACATTTTATCTTTTTCTTTTTTTTTTGGAGTTGCAAGAAAATGATTTTTATTCAGCATATAATAAGCTTTTCAAAACTGATTTGTTTATTTTGACGCACGTCATATTTATTTAGAGAGAACTAATTATATTCTTCCGAAAATTATGAATAAAAATTATATATTTTTTTAAAAAGAAATGTCTTGAATTTCGTATTTATATTCAACATGATTAATATACCATATTATTTTAGAACATATGAATCCCTTTTTGCTTTAATTAAAAAATCAATTTAGAAACAATTCTTTCATGAATTTATATATGTTACACAAAGCATATCTACATTTACTCAAAAGAAATAAATACAAATTATAAAGAAAATGTAATTAAATTTAGGTAAAATTACATTTTTGGTCCTGTAACTTTAGGTCGTTAGCACTTTTAGTCCTGTAACTTACTTCATTTACACATTTAGTCCTTTTTTGACGAATTTAGTCCTTAGCATCTCACATTTGGTCCTTTTTTGGCAAATTTAGTCCTGTATTGACAATTTTTGTCCTAACGACTCATAGTTACAGGATCAAAACTGAGATTTATTATAGTTTGAATAGGACTAAAATTGTCAACACATGACTAAATTTGTCAAAAAAGGACCAAATGTGATGCTCAAGACTAAATTCGTAAAAAAAAGGACTAAATGTGTAAATAAAGTAAGTTACAGGACTAAAAGTGCTAACGACCTAAAGTTACAGGACCAAAAATGTAATTTTACCTTAAATTTAACTTACATTAATCAAAAGAAAATTTTAAGAAATAGTAGTGAAGCCGCTTTCTTCATGCATCATTTCATTACACGATAATTAATTAATATATATAGTATGGGTTAAACAAAGAGAAGAAAAAACACATGATCAACAATAAAGAATTATAATTAATCCCAATTTAAAAAAATGATAAATTTCAAATAAATGCATAATAGATGTGTAAAATTGTCAATGAATGGTAAAATTGAGGCAGGATCACAATTTATATTTATATTTATATTTCCACTAGCGGGTACGTAGTTGTGAATTGAAAACCAAAGTAACTTAAAGAAAAATATTCCTAGAATAGTAGATTTAATTACTAGGTTGGGAGTGCTGAATTTATAATACCAATACCAATTCAAACTGCTTTTTCTCAACTGAATTATATTATAAGGAGACGGCAAACAGCTCCATCCATGGATTTGCATGCATGAACGGATCTCCTCATATATCATCCCTACAAACTCTCACAGCCTCCCCTCTTCTTCACTAATTTTTGTTTCCACCTCTCAAACACCTACCTATAAATGCCTTTCCCATCATCCTCCATACATCACTTCATTAGTTTCAAGAAGAGTGTACTAATAAGACAGAAATAAGTAGAAGATAGAATAAATTAAGGGAAAATAATCACTGAAAAATGGGTGCCAAGACGAAGAAGATCGCTGTAGCCAGCCTCTCGTCCGTCCTCCTGCTGGCCATGGTCATGGCCGTGGCCGGGGATGGCAGCACCACCGCCAATAAGGCCGGGCATGTCCTTTGCTCATCCGTGGACAAAATAACTGTGAGAAGAGCCTGTCCGGTGCCAACACATCCGACCCTCAGGAGCTTATAAAAGTAGCGTTCAACCACGCCATCACAGACCTCCAGGAGGCCATCAAGAACTCCACCCTGTACAAACAAGCCGCCTCGGATCACAGAACCAAAACGGCCCTTGAGGTGTGTGAAGAAGTGCTCGACACCTCCATCGACGACCTGAGGAGATCCTTCGACAGAGTCGGCAATTTAGAAATCACCAAGCTCAAGCAGTACATCGAAGATGTCAAGGTATGGCTCAGTGGAGCCATCACCAACCATGAGACGTGCCTCGACGCCTTTAAGAACACCACAGGTGATACTGGAGAAAAAATGAAGAATCTGCTGCATTCTTCGGGCATGATGTTGAGCAATGGCCTGGCAATGGTGGGTGATATCTCCTCGATTTTTTCATCCTTATCGCTGGGAGGATTCACCAGCCGAAGGCTCCTCGAGGAAGAAGGTAACCTTGCATACGGTGTGAATCAAGCGGACGGGGAAGACCTCAAGAGTGCCTTTGATGGAAAAGAAACTGATGCTGCTGGTCCTCCGCCTTTCGTCGACGACGAGGCCCGGAGGATAATGACAGCCAATGTGAAAACGTTGAAGGCCAATATCGTGGTGGCGCAAGATGGAAGCGGTCAATTTAAGACCATCACGGGAGCTATCAACTCCTTGCCAAAGCAGGGCGATGGCCCGTTCGTGATTCATGTAAAGGCTGGTTTTTACAAAGAGAATGTTATCTTCCCAAAGAAGGTTAACAACGTGGTGCTGATCGGAGACGGGCCATTAAGGACCAGAATCAGCGGCAGCAAGAACTACGTCGATGGAGTTCAAACCTTTCACACTGCCGTTCTTGGTGAGTTAATTTCAACTGGTCAATACTCGGGCTTCTTGATGGTGCCTAATCTTCGATCTGCTACACATTTCTTAATAATTTTTGTTTTAAAAATATGCATTCTTCTTGTTGCAGCCGTGAATGGAGACGGGTTCATCGCCAAGGACATCGGGATCGAGAACACCGCCGGGCCCACTAAGCACCAAGCAGTGGCCGTTCGCGTTTCCGGCGACAAATCCATCTTTTACAACGTCCACATGAATGGCTTCCAGGACACTCTCTACGCCCACACCTATCGTCAGTACTACCGCGACTGCACCATCACCGGCACCATTGACTTTATCTTCGGCGACGCTGCGGCCGTTTTCCAGAATTGCCAGATGATAGTCCGCAAGCCGATGGCAAACCAGGCATGCATGGTCACAGCCCAAGGCCGCAAGGAACGCCGCAGCACTGGCGCCACCGTGCTCCAGAACTGCCACATCATGGCCGAGCCTGCGTTCCTCAGCACTGTACCTCCGTTGAAAGCTTACCTCGGACGTCCCTGGAAGGAGTTCTCCAGGACCATCATCATGCAATCTCTCATTGACGGGTTCATTGCACCAGAGGGGTGGTCAGTGTGGCAGGGAACTTTTGCACTAGACACACTGTACTACGGGGAGTTCAAGAACCGCGGACCAGGTTCGGATCTGTCGAGGAGGGTGAGATGGAAGGGCATCAAGATTATTACCCAAGCAATTGCTGAGAGCTTTACTCCGGGAAGACTGTTTGCAGGTGATGAGTGGGTCACCCAATCTGGAGTTCCTTATGTTGCTGGCATGGTGCCCAATGTCTAGATCTTCATGTGCCCAACCTGCTTATAATTTTGTCAGCTAATTAGTTTTGTTTAGAAAAAGAATCTCCTTGCCTTGACGGCACGAGATCTTCTATGAATTGCAACATGCGCTATTGCGATTCACGGAGTGTAGCCACGTGGATGGTGAGAATGAGAGTCCAAGATTTGTTTGTTAATATTACAAATAAAATAATTCTTTTTTTGTTTCAAATGATTCTATGCATAGGAGAGTATATCATCAATTAGAAATACCCTTTAATTTTAATGCCTGTTTAATAACGAGTCTATCATGTTAATATTCATTAGATTTTCATTTAATTTTTATGATGAATTAATTAAAATATCCTTTTAAATTATAAGGAGAATTGACACTTTTCGTCGTGTAATTTAGGATCTTCTCATTTTTTTTATCTCATTTGTCACGAAATTTTCACTTTTGGTTGTGTAATTTATAAAAAATAACACTTTATTTTTTCCATGACACATTTCCATTATGTATTTCAATCGGAAATCCACGTGCTTAACACGTGACAATCAGAGTCTTTCCACTTTTGATCCCAAGCACTTAACGACCATGTGGCCTCTTCTGTTAAACATATAAGGAAAATGTGTTATAGAACCAAAACTGCTACTTTTTTAAAGTTACGGGACCAAATGCGATAATTCTGTAATCAATGAGAAAAATACTATTTTCTCGAATTATAATTTATATTTTTTAAAGTACTTTATAAACTAATATTCTCTATAGATCATCTATTTTACCCACTTTTATTTTATTTTTATTTTTTTCAAATATATGTTTAAGAAGATATTTGTAATTATATCAAATCTCAAGGCACTACAAAAAAATTGACTTTTTACTACACTATAAAACAGTCACGGCTTAAAAATGATGATAAATCAATACTATTAACTGCGATTAAACAAAATTAAAGCAAAAATCTAAACTTTTATTACAATTAATCAATATATATATATATTGTTGATTTAGTGTCCTATACATAAAATCCTTTGAAACAAAGAATTCTATTTTATTTGTTTATTGACAAACAAGTCTCGGACTCTCATTCTCTCACCATCCACGTGGCTGCAACCCATAAGTCGCAATAGGAATTGCAACACACAACACCTAATAAGATTGGCGGCACAACTTATATTCCATTTTAGCTAAATACCGCTTACTTCTTGAAAAATATCTGGTAAAAAATGAGTTGTATACTTAATAAATATAGCTAACCAGTTAATACATATATATATATATATAATATATATATGCAATAAGTCAAACATAATACAATCATACCAACCAATAAATATTTGTCATATAATAACAACAGATATAAGAAAATGTTTGACGTTATAGTTTATTTTCTTGGACCCTACCGGAGTACATCACTCGATGACTTTTGTCAGCTATTATCACTTCAATCACACACAACACACAGTATGATACTCCATCATCTCATATGATACTTCATTATCAATGATAACTCACAACACACAACTCGTATGATATGTCAATTATCTCCATTGATCAGTGACATCACACAGCTCGCCATTAATCATATTATCATAAACCATTGTAGTATGCTCTCCCCAGTTAGGTAAGTCGTATTTTTATTTCAATTCACAACATCAATATTATTAACTTTGTCATTCAATCCCATGCAATTATTATTTCCTCATTAATAACTTTCTCATTCGATTTCACTCTACAATCAACCATACGATCACATAATTATTTATTTGACTTTCGTATAAAACAACCACAAATAAGCACATAATAACCATTTTACAGATAAAGAATCAATTCACGATCATGTACACAATACAAGTACATATATATCCATACATACATATATATATATATATATATATATATATATATTTTCTTTAACTATAACCATATATAATCATAAGACGACAATCCACCTATAAGAAGATAGTCCATATGAATAACCAACAATAAACAATCATGTATACAACCAAGTATATATACATATCCATATATATATATATCAATGAACTATATATACTTAGGGAAAATTATTTTTTCGTCCTTTAACTTTACCCTTTATTAGTTTTAGTCCTATAACTATGCATTTTGTTTATTTAGTCCTGTAAGTTACAAAAATGAAGACAAATAATCCGAATTAGGATTTTTATTATATGATTTTCAGGCGAGATTTTAAAAATTAGCTTGAAATTCCCACGTAGCACACAATTTATTGAATTTCCGATCATTTATACATGTGTACATATACTATAATTTAAATTTGGTTAATTTTTATTCCCTTTAAAATGTGTCCAATATGTCTTCCAACTTATATATAAAGCCTCATAGAATTGAAAACCCCCAAAAATAGTCCAACTCGGCTGTCATGTCATCTTTTTGGCTAAAAATTAAAATTTCAACTTCTGGAGGACTATTTGTCATCATTTTTGTAACTTACAGGACTTAATAAACAAAATGCATACTTATAAGACTAAACTAATATGGGGTAAAAATTAAAGGATGAAAAAATAATTTTTCTATATATTTATCTCAAATCTCAAAACGGTTATGTTAATATAAAGGGATGCTCAACTCTCTACTTTACTTTATCAAGACATCTTATAATAAAGTATTATACGTATAATCAACGTGTCGAGAATATCATAAATACTAAATAAGATGTTAAATAATATTCATACGTTTCCATGAATCTTTTAATATTTCACTTATATAAACTCAAGTCTCCACTTTATTTTCTTTTAAATAACTAAACATTCTAAACTTTTAGGGTAAATTACATCTACCTCCCCTGAGGTTTGGCATAATTACAAATACCCCCTCGTTGTTTGAGAAATTACAAATACCCCCCTAATTTTAAGGACCGTCTAACAATTACCCCAATCTATGCATTTTTTATAGTGAACTGACCAAAATACCCTTATGAATTAAAATTTATAATTTTATTTATTTTTTTAAAAAATATATTTTATAAACTAAGGCGATAATTTTTTTTATAATTTTTAAATTTTTTTCATCCATCCCATTCAATATTTTTATAAGATTTCAATTTTTTTTTAAAAAAAATAAAAAAATACTGTAAGGGCAAAGTTGACATTTCTATGCCTCCATCCAAGGATTACATAATTTTATCAAACATTAGGGGGGTATTTGTAATTTTTCAAACAACGAGGGGGTATTTGTAATTATGCCAAACCTCAGGGAGGTAGATGTAATTTACCCAAACTTTTAAGGTATATATCTAATTAGTTAATTTGTTCTTAAGAGTTCATTTTATAAAACTTCTCACATCTTTATAACTACCGTTCTCTATAATATTTCTAATTAAACTATTACAAAAATCTCATTTTCTTTTTTAATAAACATAATAAAATATAATGTTTTATTATTTTTATGATTTTTCTATCAATTCCTCGCTACTATGGAATTTAACTAAACACCAATACATGTAATTAAATTTTTGGGAATAGGTCTGATGAAATTAACTAAATTAACTATAGTAATAATTAAATCTCACAAACTAGTAATTTAATTAATCAATTATAACATTTTAAGTCAAATAGAATATTTAATCACTCATTCATTTATAAATAATCAAACTCATAATTTTTTTGATTAAACATTAAATTGAACAGTATAAATTACACCTAATGATCTAATAAATATGATGCGTTAGAAAAACGTACGGGTCCAATAAATATGGACTATTTTTCAAAGCTTGGGCTGGAGCGAATGCAAATCCTGAAGGGGGGATTTGCAAAAAAAAGCGTTAGCACTCAGATGCACAAGTTAGTATTGGATTTAATATTGAAAAAAGTCAAAAACTAAGTAAAAATGTGATGAAAAATCGTGATATAATGAATAAAATTAATGAAAAGTGTAAGTATACGTGATATATGCTTAGAGAGAGTTGAGAAAATGTTTAGAGAGTCAGAGGGGTGTGAGAGAGGAGTGAAGGGTGTGTTTTTTAGGGTACCTAGGGTCTCCTTCGTATGGAAGACTAAGGTTGTATTTATAAGGGAATGCCCCTGTCTGCTCGGGGTTTATCCCCTCCCTAGAATCTTGCAGAAGTTGGTTGAGAAAGTTGGGATAAGAGGTAGCTCGTCCTTATTCGCAACTAATAGTGTTTTAGTAGGAGTCCTCTTTGTCTACGGAGATCTTTTGTCTGTAAGGAGTCCTAGGCGCTAGGGATTTACCCCTTGCTAGGGCTGATGTGGTCCAAGATAGCTACTGACACTTGGGTTGATAAGCTGTCACGTGGGATAGTGGGCTACAACGTGTGTGGGTCTTTTGGGCCGAATGTTTTGTCGGGCTTTAACCATGCTCCGAGTCGGGGGATGTCCCAAGTCTCGAGTTGGGGGATGTCCCAGGCCTCGATCAGGGTATGTCCCAAGCCTCTTTTCCTCTTCCGAGTTTCTTAGGTTGTTTGGGCATGTCCAATTAAAATGTAGGTTGGGACATCCTTGGCCTCTTGGTGGCGTTATAGGCATGGGATGTCCTATGCCTCTTGGAGGGTATTATATATGGACATTTCGTTTATTTCTTTTTTTTTTTGGGCCACTTAAACTTCTTTGGGCCAACTTATTTTTATACACATCAAAATGTATTAATCAAAATTGAATAGTACCATTGGAATATTTCAAATTCTTATCAAATTAAATTTATAATTAGTCACATATATATTTTAGTGAATCTATATATTATATTGAATAAATTAATCTAATTTTGTATATATATTATATATATAATAGGGCAAATTGCAATTTTGGTCCAGTATCTTAAGGGTGGTGGCAGTATTGGTCCAGGTTTTTAACGAAATAGCATTTAGGGATATTAGTGCTAAAATTATGGCAATTGCAGGCCAAAAAACCCTAATTTCGCCTGAATTGCCCACGAGGACCGCACGTGCTCCTGTAAAATTGGGGCTTTTCCTACGTGTCCGACGACGGTGCTGAGGTGGAGAGGCAAAAAAATTAAACGTCCCACGTGGCAAGCTGACGTGTTTAATTTTTACCACGTCAGCCTGCCACGTCGGACACACACACCATGTCAGATCAAATAAGAGCGAAAATAAAAGCCATTTCCCAACGGTAGGATTGAAATCCCCAAATTCTACTTTTGAAGAACCCTAGTTTTGAAAATACTCGATCGCCGAAATTGAGCCGAAATTGAAAATACTCGATCGCACCCGAAGTTGAAAATACTCGATCGCACCCGAAATTGAGCCAGCGATTGAAGATGAGCAGTGTTACAGGTCTCATTGACTGCTATTGTGGGAGAAGAGCCGTTCTTCGAACATCATGGACAGAGATGAATCCTGGAAGGAGATTCCATGCATGTAGAGATTACAATGTAAGTTTAAGTTTCTGTTTTTTTTTTTATTTGTTCTATTCTTCCACTTCTACAATATTTTCATGAATTAATTTTTTTTATTTTTTTTTGTGTGTAGAGAGGAGGTTGTGGTTTTTTTGATTGGGAGGACCCCCCAATGTGTAGAAGGGCACGTGCAATTATCCCAGGGTTATTGCGAAAGAAGAATGAAATGGAGGCTGAGATAGTGAGGCTGAAATGCAGTAAGAAGAGGTTGTGGAAAGTGATACTTTTTCTTTTTGTTGTATGTCTGATGTGCATTTGGATGAGTATTGGATGGTGTTTCAAGAAGGAAGAAGATTGCAGTAGGGAATTGAATATGAAGATGATCTCTGGAAGACTGGATGGGTAGACTGGTTGTAATGTAGTGTTTCTGGAAGATGGTGTCTTTGTGTAGTATATAAGTTCATATTGTACTTGGTTGTAATGTACTCGAAGATTATTTAATGCTCTGTTTCCCATTGTAATATTTAAAACCTGCAATATGTAATCTTATATTTCACTAATGGATGGTATTGCTTTTTAATGCTTTTTTGTTCATGTAACCAACTAAAATCTGCAAATACTCGAGGCAAAATTAGACAAAGGGAAATAACATTGACATTAACTAAAAAGCATAACTGCTATTACATAGTTTCAGTTTTGCATGTCAAAAGCTGGCACTAAAAACACTAAAATTCGAACCAAAATGGTGTCATATGCACACTACTTTTGACAGCACAAAAGTACCAAATAAAACACAACTTAAAATCTGAACTACACTACTTTTGCTGGTGATCTTTTGCTGATTGGGAAGGCCACTTAGAGAGATCCACAAACTTTTTCCCATGCTCCTTGATTATAGTTTTGGAAACTGGAATTAAGGGTCTGCTAGAGAAACATGGCATGACACCAATGCCTGTCATAGGGGGAGGTGCCCTAATATTGAGCCTTGGCTGCAATGTCATTTGTGGTTGTACAGGCATACTTGTGTGGGCCATCTGCAATTGCTCAAACATAGTAGGCCCTTGCACAAAGCTTGAGTCTGACTTGGACCAGCTTCAGTTAATATTTCTGGAGTGAATTCAATCTCAGTTGGCTCATTGTCTTTACAATAGGAGGCAAGATGTGTGGTTGGTCACTTACTCCAGATGCAGCAGCAGTCATATTCATCTGTGTCAAAATAACCAATAAAGATAGTGCATTTATAGTCATATTCAGCAGTCATATTCAGGCTGCAGTGCATAAAATACCAATAAAGATAAACTACTTACCCTAGTAGGATCTTGATAGACAGAATGTTTCCTCTTTCTTGGATGGTTTGAAGATGATGCACCTCTTTGTTCCTATTTTGCATTAAAATACAGATTTGTTATAAAGGTATAACAAGTATTAAATAGAATGACAAAAAATAGTATGAGATACCTGTGTTGGATGGTCAGAAAAGAGACTATCCATGACTTCCTGATCAAGGCCTGGCTCTTGCATATCTTTCCATAATGCACAACCCTTTGCATTATGTCCTTCTTCACCACATATCTTGCAGTGGTGCTTCACCTTTTGCCTCTTAACTTGATAGGTTTTTTACATGATTTTTGTTGTTTTAACATTTGGCTCATCAGGCTCCCTGTTTCTTGCTCCTGCAGGTCTCCCAGGGCCTCTTCCAAAGTTTGGAGGCAAGGGTGGAACAAGGCCTGTCTCATTCCACAGTGTCTGCCCACTGATTGGAAGTATTGCATGCTCATACACTTGCTTGTAAGTGTCAACATTGTAGTAAGGGTGCACCATGTCTTCAGGCTGCAGGTTTTGATTGAAAATTGCACTGCAGGCATGCTTGCAAGGTATGCCTGACAGTTGCCATATTCTACATGTACATGTCCTCATCTCAAGATCTACAGAATACTGATTCCCATCATAGCATGAAATCTGATAGTGTCTGTCATTGGCTTTAATGGGAATACAATCACCAATTTTGTCCACATTCTTCTGTAGTAACTTTTTTATCTTGGGACATAATGTGTCTTTCCATTTCTTAGATGCTTTTTCTCTGTTTTTTGCAATCTTCTCATAAGATATTCCCTTATCCATTCTAGCATAGTGAGGATAGGTTTATCCCTTGCATCCATGATATTTCCATTAAAGCTCTCACAACAATTGTTTAGCAATATATCACATTTTGGGAATTCATTAAAATGTGACTTACTCCATTCAGTTGGTGGCTTGTCATTAAACCAATCAAAAGCATCTTGATTTAACTGTTTCATCTCCTCCATTCTCAATTTAAACTCACCACTGTGCTAGCTCTCGCAGCCTTCCACAATGCATTTTTATAAGCAAGCCCCTATACCCAGCATTTTTAAAGTTGTTGTGTAGATGCCTTACACAAAATCTGTGTGTAGAGTTAGGGAAAACTGACTGAAAAGCTTGTATTAACCCCTTCTGTTTGTCTGACATGAACGTATATTCATTGTCTCTCTGAATACACAAATCTTGCTTCAAAACTGTCAAAAACCATTCCCATGTGTCTCTTGACTCCTTTTGAACCACAGAATAAGCAATGGGTACAAATTGTTATTAGGGTCCACCCCTACAGCAGTAAGTAAAATACCCTTATGGGGTCCCTTTAGATGGCAACCATCCACACAGATAATTGGTCTGCAACCTCCAAAAATCCTTTTTTTAAAGCACTAAGACAAACATAAAACTTTTCAAACCTGTTCACATCATTTACCCCCAAAATGATAGTTGACCCAGGATTTGTTCTTCTCAATTCCTCAGCATAGTCCCACAGTTTAGTGAATTGCTGTTCAGGGCTCCTTCAAGTTTTTTTAGTGCCTGTCTCTTAGCTCTGTACGCTTGATCTCTTGAAATATGACACCTCAGTTGATTCATTATGTCTACCCTCCATCTTTCTTGTAAGTACCTCTCACTTAGCCAACTTGTTTTCACATTTGACATTAAACACTTGTGGACAAGTGTGTTCATCTTGGTACAGATTAATCTGAAAAGTTTCTTCATTTTTCAGCTTATTTGCATGTATTTTCCATTTACAACCATCCCCACTACAAACAGCATAAACTCTGAATGAATCATTCTTAGTGAATTTCACACTTCTTTTCTGTTTTATTGCATAAGACTGAACTGCCTTTTTGAACTCTTTCTTTGAACAAAATATCATCCCCAATTCCAGTGAAGGATTATACATCTCCACTGGATTGAAGACAGGAAAATTAGGTTCATTGTCATCATCTTCAGAAAGCCTATGTTCATCCATATCATTATCACTAACCACCACATCTCCACTTGATTCAGAATTTGTTTCATCTGCACTATCCATCTCAGCACTAACATCATCCACAAAATTTTCATATAACTCATCATCCCACTAACTGAATCCATCCCAATCATTCTCTAAAAATCTGCATCATCCATATCATCCTCATCCATATCACCCACACCCCTTTCCTCTGTCTCAGAAATATGTTCTCACCCACACCCCCCCTGGTAATATATTTCCCACATCATCTACAGCACTTCTCCCAAAAACTCTATGTCATCCTCCTCCCTAATCACCTTACCTTATCCTTGCCATTTCCTTCCTTTTTTTTTACTTTATTCTTCTTTTTTTCAGTAGCATTTTTCCCAACTCTATCACTTTCCACAGCAACTTCTTGAGGTTTTGGAGGATCAAACTCAATGTACACAGTAAATTCTCTTTTTTCCAATTGCTCTAAAACTTGTTCTAGTATATCCTCATCATTTAACAACAACTTAAAACCACCATTTTTAATTATGTAATACCTAAGTCCTTCCCCAGAAATTCCACATTTTTCAGCAAATAGGTCTAGATTATTCTTGTTCATATGAAGTGCATTCATATAGTCAAATTTCATAACTTTTCCACCAATACAATTTGCTACAGGCAAATTCCTATGTTCACCCCCAAAATGGACTGCTACTGTAATGCTTTGTGATTCAGGGTCTGTAAATAAAAGAAACAAAGAAAAAAAAACCTAAGCAACACATTAATAAATAATCAGCACATCATACCAACCCAATAAACTATATTATTGTACCCACACAGAGGGTACATTATAATAAAGCAGTAAACAACAAAAAAGAGGGAATCTAGGCACAGGGGGGGACCAGGGATGCATCATTCAAAAAATACATTTTTCCCTTAAATAATCGCACAAGTTTCACACACAAACAAGCACAAGAAACATTCTTGTGTCAAAATACAAAATAAATTGAGTTTTTGTTGGGACTTACGGTACGCTGGTGGAGGCATATTCAAATGCCTTTCTGCACGTATCATCACCATTTTCTCCAAATAGGTGGTCTCGCTTACTCCAAACCAAGCACGAAACTCGCCCACACAAATTGTAGCAACTGATCGCACCTACGGATTTTGCCTCTCTCAGTTCTTCAGTCAAGGGTTTTTCTTTTTGTTAAATGTTTAGAAGGGAAGAAGATGACACAAAATGTGTTTTTCCCTCTTAAAAAAAGAATCTGACGTGGCAGGCTGACGTGGTAAATGTAACACCCCCTCCGTAATCACATTCAATTACCCTCACAACTCACAATTATCTCAATAAAATAATTAACAAAGTCGATATCTGACGAACACCCCAAGCAAATTACAAAATTCATTAGAGCTTTTAGCTATTACAAAATATAAGACACTAACTTAGTCTCAATTACATGTTCTTATGTCCATCTATCTAGAGCTCTCGAATTAGCATGGCACCGCTGACCTACCTATACGGCTGACACTGGCTTATGATCTATCTCCTGAAAAAAAAATATACGACAATTTTATGAGTTGTCAACTCAGTAAGTATAGCCAATCAAAATTATATATATACATCTCAAGTCAAACACAATACAATCATGTCAACCAATCAAGGTTTATCAATATTATCCGCAGATATAAGAAACAACGCATACTCATTATCATATATCAGTTTATACCATAATAATAGCATCTTTGTTTGTTTTCTTAGGACCCTGCTCAACCAAACTGGAGTGCATCACCCAATGGCTTGCCGGCTATCACATCGTCATCTCAATCACAATATCTTTCATCTTTTTTTTCTTTCTTGATATCACACAGCACACAGCTCGTATGATATCCCATCACCACTGATACCACACAGCACACAGCTCATATGGCATCCCTCATCAATCATATCACACAGCACACAGCTCGTATGATATGTCACATCATCATCACTGATCAATGACAGCACACAGCTCGTCATTAATCATATCATCATAGCCATTGCAGTATGCCCCCTCCCAGTTAGGTAAGCCATCTTTTATTCCATACACATATATCATCATCATTGGCATCATCAATCAACTCCATTTAATAATTATCTTCTCGTCAATAACTTTCTCATTTAATGTTATTCGATAATCATATGTAAGAGCTCATAGTCATTTGTTTGGCTTCCATACAACACCACTATAGATAGACACATAATAACAATTCTACAGATATTCAGGTAATCCAGACAAATAGTCCACGATAACACATATAAACAACTATTATACAATATCCACATTTATAAACACCACTCCAAGTTCGCAATCAGATATACAAGCAATCAATTTGTATAATACTACTCATATAAATATATATATATATAATTCAATTAGCTATACTTACCTCACTTTCCCAATTATGTAAATAGTATCATGATGTGTACAATCTCGAACGTTGTTCCAGTGTCCTAAAATGAGGTATAAGACGTATCGTCAATGAATCGATAACATTATAGTTTCTTCATAAAGCATGAACCACTCTCGTACACTTCTTACTAATTTCTGAATATCTCCTTCTACATAATTTGGATCTTTATTCCGTTTTCTTCTATATAAAGTAGACTCAATTATCTTTCCATCAGTATATATTCTGATTTATCAAAATCAGTTTTTATATTTTAGAAATTACCCTTACAGCCTCTGAATCTACAATCTTCACAAAATGAGCCCTTCTCACTAAGTATATCATAACTTTAATTACAATCACTAACATTAGAAACTGTTTTAGTATAATAAACTAGACATAATAAGCTATCCAATGATGTATTATTTGTATTTTTAACCATTAAGGTCAATTTTATAAAAATATGTCCTTTTTACGAAATTGTTTTTCCTTGACAGCATCTCTGTTTCAGATTATAAAATTCCCTCAGACAAATATACAATTGATAAAGATTCAATTTTTACACCAAGTATTCTCATGAGTATCTAATTGCATTGACAGCAAGAATCATACAAATTGGATATGTATATAATTAGTTATTCAAGTTTTAATACAGCCTGGTCCCTTTAGACAGCAACAGATTCAAATCTTGTTATTTTTAAATTCTCTTAAAAATCATATACTGTTCCAAAATTCACCAAAATTTCACAATATAACCTTCAATGTATCTAGTTTCAATTTACACAAGAATCATTCGAATTTAACCAGTAAAACTCAACTTACAAGGTTTTAATTACACCCTGTCAGATTACCCGCAGAAACAGAGCAACAGAATGTTTCCTCCGTTTAACCCATTCAAACGACCGATTTGGTTTCTTCTCAAAACTAGAAAGTTTTAGTACACATATCAAAGTTTCTCCAGATTCAAAAATCACAACATTTGGACCAGTATAACACTCTAAAACCCCGATTTACAGAGACTATTCGAATCAGAGCCTCTCCCAGTGTCTTTCTTCCATTTCAATTGGTTTATCTACTTCAATTTCTATTCTTACCCAAAACCTACAAAAATTTAATCAAGAAAACTGAACCAAAACTTACCAAATCTTCTAAGGAATTTCTCAAATTTGAAGATGATGAAGATGATGAAGAGCAACCCCACTTCCTTCTCTCTTTTGTTCCCTTTCTCTTCTTCTCTTTCTCTCTTCTTCTTCTCTTTTCTTTTCTTTCTTTCTTCCTCTTTTTCTGCTCTTGCTCTCCTCTCTCCCCGCCTCACTCTTTTCTCTTTTTCCTTTGTTATTTTCTACACTCTTCTAAGTGTAGTCTAGGTGTATATATATATATATATATATATGTATTGCTAATTATATATATAAGTTTGTAAGTGGGTGTATATTTATATATATATATATATTATAGTATTTGATATATATATTGGTAAAGATGCATAAGTTCACACCTTGTCCTTATTCCACCATCCCGTCTCATTTTTCATATTATTTGTATTTTGTTTTACTAACTTTAGTATATAGGATGTAGATATGTATAAATCAAAAGAAGATTGTATTTGTTCCATCCCATCTTTACAATTCTACACTTATTTCTATTGTTCAAATTTTCACTCATCTCCAAGAATTTATCATATCAAATAAATTTCCACTTAAACACCAAATATTATATAAATCATAACACCCCTTATCTATATTATTAAGCTGATAAATGGCAATTATGTATTAACGCATGAGGATGTTACAGTAAAAATTAAACACGTCAGCCTGCCACGTGGGACGTTTAATTTTTTGGCCTCTCCACCTCAGCACCGTCGTCGGACACGTAGGAAAAGCCCCAATTTTACAGGAGCACGTGCTGTCCTCGTGGGCAATTCAGGCGAAATTAGGGTTTTTTGGCCTGCAATTGCCATAATTTTAGCACTAATATCCCTAAATGCTATTTCGTTAAAAACCTGGACCAATACTGCCACCGCCCTTAAGATACTGGACCAAAATTGCAATTTGCCCTATATTAATATGTTGCATGCAGAAATAGCAGGGGTCCGACAGATAGGAACGATTGTTTGGGGTCGGAGTTGAAGTGTTTATGGATCTAAAAAAAAGGGACCTGCAAAAAAATATATTAGCATATTGACGCCCAAATTAGTATTAAATTCGAGGAGAAATAAAACAAAAAGTTAAATAAGCGTAGTAAGAAAGCGAAATATGCTGATTGATTTGAAAGAAATATGCAAATTTGCAAGAGAATGTTTATAAGTGCTTGAGAATGAGCTTAGAGAGTTCGAGGAGCCGTCCCCTGCCTGGAGGACTGAACTTGTTTATATAAGAGGGTGCCCCTCGTCTATTGGGGAGAAGGGTTAGGGTGATTGAATAAGTAGTCATTTGTCCTTATCCACAGTTAGATGTGTCCAAGGTAAGTATCTTTTGGTTGGAGGAGACACCTAGCTTATAGGGAGGTTTAGGCACTAAGGGGCCCTAATTGTCAGGGAGTCACATACACAAGAAGAAAACCTTAGATTGTCCTTTTAGGACTGACCTGGTCCGAGGTGATTAATTATAATTTATCAGTCAAAAGTATTTACTAATAACTAAATAGTGTGGATATATTATTAACTATTAGTATCTTAATTAAATTTGTAATTAATGTGAACCGCATATTAATTTCCACTAGCTAGTAGTAGTGAGTTGAAAACCAAAGTAACTTAAAAGAAATAATCCTAAAACAGTAGACTTAATTACTAGCTTGGGAGAGTATTGAATTTATAATACCAATTCAAACTGGTTTTTCTGAACTGAATTAAGGAGACGGCAAACAACTCGATCCACGACGTCCATGGATTTGCATGCATGAACGGATCTCCTCATATATCATCCCTACAAACTCTCACAGCCTCCCCTCTTCTTCACTAATTTTTGTTTCCACCTCTCAAACACCTACCTATAAATGCCTTTCCCATCATCCTCCTATACATCACTTCATTAGTTTCAAGAAGAGTGTACTAATAAGACAGAAATAAGTAGAAGATAGAATAAATTAAGGGAAAATAATCACTGAAAAATGGGTGCCAAGACGAAGAAGATCGCTGTAGCCAGCCTCTCGTCCGTCCTCCTGCTGGCCATGGTCATGGCCGTGGCCGGGGATGGCAGCACCACCGCCAATAAGGCCGGGCATGTCCTTTGCTCATCCGTGGACTACAAAATAACCTGTGAGAAGAGCCTGTCCGGTGCCAACACATCCGACCCTCAGGAGCTTATAAAAGTAGCGTTCAACCACGCCATCACAGACCTCCAGGAGGCCATCAAGAACTCCACCCTGTACAAACAAGCCGCCTCGGATCACAGAACCAAAACGGCCCTTGAGGTGTGTGAAGAAGTGCTCGACACCTCCATCGACGACCTGAGGAGATCCTTCGACAGAGTCGGCAATTTAGAAATCACCAAGCTCAAGCAGTACATCGAAGATGTCAAGGTATGGCTCAGTGGAGCCATCACCAACCATGAGACGTGCCTCGACGCCTTTAAGAACACCACAGGTGATACTGGAGAAAAAATGAAGAATCTGCTGCATTCTTCGGGCATGATGTTGAGCAATGGCCTGGCAATGGTGGGTGATATCTCCTCGATTTTTTCATCCTTATCGCTGGGAGGATTCACCAGCCGAAGGCTCCTCGAGGAAGAAGGTAACGGTGTGGATCAAGCGGACAGGGAAGACCTCAAGACTACCGTTGATGGCAAAGAAACTGACGCTGCTGGTCCTCCGCCTTTCGTCGACGATGAGGCCCGGAGGATAATGACAGCCAATGTGAATACGTTAAAGCCAAATATCGTTGTGGCGCAAGATGGAAGCGGTCAGTTTAAGACCATCACGGGAGCTATCAACTCCTTGCCAAAGCAGGGCGATGGCCCGTACGTGATTCATGTAAAGGTTGGTTTGTACAAAGAGAATGTTATCTTTCCAAAAAAGGTTAACAACGTGGTGTTGATCGGAGACGGGCCATTGAAGACCAGAATCAGCGGCAACAAGAACTACGTAGATGGAGTTCAAACCTTTCACACTGCCGTTCTTGGTGAGTTAATTTCAACTGGTCAATATTCAGGCTTCTTGATGGTCCCTAATCTTCGATCTGCTACACATTTCTTAATAATTGTGTTTTAAACAATATGCATTCTTCTTGTTGCAGCCGTGAATGCAGACGGGTTCATCGCCAAGGACATCGGCATCGAGAACACCGCCGGGCCCACTAAGCACCAAGCAGTGGCCGTTCGCGTATCCGGCGACAAATCCATCTTTTTCAATGTCCACATGAATGGCTTCCAGGACACTCTCTACGCCCACACCTACCGTCAGTACTACCGCGACTGCACCATCACCGGCACCATTGACTTTATCTTCGGTGACGCCGCGGCCGTTTTCCAGAATTGCCAGATGATAGTCCGCAAGCCGATGGCAAATCAGGCATGCATGGTCACAAAGGCCGCAAGGAACGCCGCAGCACTGGCGCCACCGTGCTCCAGAACTGCCACATCATGGCCGAGCCTGCGTTCCTCAGCACTGTACCTCCGTTGAAAGCTTACCTCGGACGTCCCTGGAAGGAGTTCTCCAGGACATCATCATGCAATCTCTCATTTCACCAGAGGGTGGTCAGTGTGGCAGGGAACCTTTGCACTAGACACACTGTACTACGGGGAGTTCAAAGAACCGCGACCAGGGTCGAATATGTCGAGGAGGGTGAGATGGAAGGGCATCCAGACTATTACTCCAGCAATTGCTGAGAGCTTTACTCCCGGAAGACTGTTTGCAGGTGATGAGTGGGTCACCCAATCCGGAATTCCTTATGTTGCTGCATGATTCCAATGTCTAGATCTTCATTTGTTTTTGGCATCTTTTGCTCGCCGTAGTAATAGTTTTGTCTAGAATAAGAGTCCCGTCAACTCAATTCAACTCGACGTCATTAGTAAGTAGTACGTCGTCCTCATATGTGATGGCATTTAGTATTAGATATTGATCATAGCTCATTTGCCTAGTTAATTTTCTTGTTGATTTTGTAAGAAGCTTCCATGTACGTACTTTAATGTACGTGAGAATGAAATAAATTATATTTTATATTAATAATATATTTTTTTAATTTTTTTCTCCATGAATATATATTATTAGAATTTATTTCAAATCTTGAAAACATGCTATATATGCTAAGAAAGTATGTGTATATCTCACATAAAGAAAGTTACATTCAAATACCAATTATATAGCATGGATGACACAACAAGATAAGATTGTCTGTTGGCAAGAGTATATTGTTATAGTTTGGAAGGTAGTTGGGAAATTACTGATCATCCTAAGAAATTTTGCAACAGAGGTGTGGTCGCAGGGAAATTTTGCACCTAGACACACTGTACTACGGGGAGTTCAAGAACCGCGGACCAGGGTCGAATATGTCGAGGAGGGTGAGATGGAAGGGCATCCAGACTATTACTCCAGCAATTGCTGAGAGCTTTACTCCCGGAAGACTGTTTGCAGGTGATGAGTGGGTCACCCAATCCGGAATTCCTTATGTTGCTGGCATGATTCCCAATGTCTAGATCTTCATTTGTTTTTGGCATCTTTTGCTCGCGCGTAGTAATAGTTTTGTCTAGAAAAAGAGTCCCGTCAACTCAATTCAACTCGACGTCATTAGTAAGTAGTATGTCGTCCTCATATGTGATGGCATTTAGTATTAGATATTGATCATAGCTCATTTGCCTAGTTAATTTTCTTGTTGATTTTGTAAGAAGCTTCCATGTACGTACTTTAATGTACGTGAGAGAAATGAAATAAATATATTTTATATTAATAATATATTTTTTTAATTTTTTTCTCCATGAATATATATTATTAGAATTTATTTCAAATCTTGAAAACATGCTATATATGCTAAGAAAGTATGTGTATATCTCACATAAAGAAAGTTACATTCAAATACCAATTATATAGCATGGATGACACAACAAGATAAGATTGTCTGTTGGCAAGAGTACATTGTATTTATGAGTTTGAATAGTTTGGAAGGTAGTTGGGAAATTACTGATCATCCTTAAGAAATTTTGCAACAGAGGTGTGGTCGCAGGAAAATTTTGCACCTAGACACACTGTACTACGGGGAGTTCAAGAACCGCGGACCAGGGTTGGATATGTCGAGGAGGGGTGAGTTGGAAGGGGCGTATCCAGACTATTACTCCAACAATTGCTGAGAGCTTTACTTCCAGAAGACTGTTTGCAGAGGTGATGAGTGGGTCACCCAATCCGGAGTTCCTTATGTTGCTGGAATGATTCCCAATGTCTAGATCTTCATGAGCTCCACCTGCTTGATTTTTTTGCGAATTCGGTATTTTTTTGTTATAAATTGATAAAAATACCTCTATATGTAATTAAAATTACCATAATCAAATATACTTATTTTATTTTTATTTTTAATTAATTTATATTTCCCTCCTAAAAACTAATAATTTTAATTTAATATAATTAAATATTAAAATACAAAAAAATATTATTTTATAAATTTAAATAAAAAAATTAAAGTAAATTCACAATACAAAAAATAGTATATTTTAATTTAAATAGTATATAAAAAATTTAAATAAATAGTTGATTTAAATTTATTTTAATAAATTATTTACTATAAATAAATTTAAGTTTAAATTATTAGTATATGAAATTTAAATTTAAATCAATTTTTCTTTTTCTTAAATATATTTTTAAATTTATAAAAAAAATTGGGCGACGGCGACGTGACCATCGTCGTCGCCCAAAGTCCCCTGGGCCGCAATGCGGCGATCCGCCCAGGTCACCCATGCGGCGTCGCCCCTCTCTACGTTGGGCGACAAGAGAGGGTGGGATGGGCAGCGCGAGGTGGTGGGTGGGGTGGGTGGGCGGCGAGTGGGTGGGGTGGGAGGGGACCTGGTAGCAAAGGGGTTAATTTTAATATTTTTTTTTTTTAAATAATAATTTATATTTTATGTTTTATAATTATAGATATAATATATTCCTAAACTAGTTAAATCTTGGCCTTTAATAATTTAGATCTAACGGTTGAGATGTATTGATTAAATTCTACGGTTGTTATACAACTAAAAAAATCCAACGGTCATAAAAATAAGAAATAATATATAAGTGTTAAGGGCATAACGGTTTTTTGACAAAAAATTTAACGCCGTTAGCTACAGTTAACGGTGAGGGGCAAGTGTAATATATTTAAAAAAACAGGGAGAGTTTTTTGCTTATTTTGAAAACACAGAGAAGTTTTCAGTTGACTTTTGAAAACACAGGATGGTAATATGCAATTTGGCCCCAACTATTATCACTTCAATCACAATGTGTCATCATTATTTTTTTCTCAATATCACACAACACACAGTACATATGATACCCCATCTTCTCGTATGATACTCCATTATCAATGACACCACACAATAAACAACTTGTACTATATGTCACATGATCTCTAATGATCAACGACAAAACACAACTCGTCATTAATCATATCATTATAAGTCATTGCAGTATGCTCTCCCTAGTTAGGTAAGTCGTATTTTTATTTCAATTCACAATTCACGATCATGTACACAACACAATACATATGTATCCACACACACACACACATACACATACACGTATATTTTTCTTTAATCATAACCATATATAAGTATAAGACGACAATCCACCTATAAGAAGATAGTCCAGATAAATAACCAACACTAAATAATCATGTATACAACCAAGTATATACATATCCATATATATATATCAATCAACTATATATACTTATCTCAAATATCAAAACGATTATGTTAATATAAAAGGATGTTCAACTCTCTACTTTACCGCCACGTCGTATAATCAACATGTCGAGAATATCGTAAATGCTAAATAAGATGTTAAATAATATTCATATGTTTTCATCAATTTTTTAATATTTCACTCACTAGAAAAAATATGATTTTTCGTTATGGTTAATTACTATAGCTAAAAACATAAAATAATAGCAAATACAAGTCAACCACGGCTTCGCAATGGCTATTATCCGTTGTTTCTGTATGTGTAGCCAAAACATTTGTTATGGCTAAAACCATGGCAAATATTGTAGTTATGGCCAAAAATCATGGTGAATATTGAGTAATTGTGGTAAAAAATTAAGTTTTTACTTTGGTTTTATTTAACCATGATTAATAGTATTGATTTACCATGATTTTTAAGTCATGATCATTTATAATGTAGCGAAAACTCAATTTTTTTGTAGTGACTTGTATAAACTCAAGTTTTCACTTTATTTTCTTTTAAATAACTGAACATTCTAAAACTTTTGAGGTATATATACAATTAGTTAATTTGTTCCTAAGAGTTCATTTTATAAAACCTCTCATATCTTTATAACAACCATTCTCTATAATATTCCTAATTAAACTATTACATAATCAAATATATTTTTTTTATTTTTTTATTTTTCTATCAATTCCTCACTATAATAGAATTTAACTAAACACCTATACATGTAATTAAATTTTTGGTCAATAGATCCAATGAAATTAACTAAACTAATTAGAGTAATAATTAAATTTAATAAATCTAGTAATTTAATAAACCAACTATAATATTTTTAAGTCAAATAAGAAATTTAATCACTCACTAATTTATAAATAATCAAACTCATAAATTTTTTCGATTAAACATTAAATTGAATTGTATAAATTCATCTAATGATCTAATAAATGTATTAAATCAAAATTGAATAGACCCATTGGAATATTTCAAATTCTTATTAAATCAAATTTATAATGAGTCATTATATATATTATATATATATATTAGTGAATCTATATATTATATTGACTAAATTAATCTAATTTTGCATATATTAGTGAATCTATATATTATATTGACTAAATTAATCTAATTTTGCATATATATATATATATATATATATATATATATATTAGTGAATCTATATATTATATTGACTAAATTAATCTAATTTTGCATATATATATATATATATATATATATATATATATATATATATGTTGCATGCAGAAATAGCACGAGCCCAACATATAGGAACTATCATTTGGGTCAGAGCCAAAGCATTTATGGACCTAAAAAAAAGATGACCTGCAAAAGAACACGTTAGCATATCGATGTTCAAGTTAGTATTGAATTTGATGAGAAATAAAACAAAAGAATAAATAAGCGTAGTAAGAAATTAATCGAAATATACTAATTGATTTAAAAGAAAAATGCAAATTTGCAAGAGAATGTTTGATAAGTTCTTGAGAGTGCGCTTAGAGAGTTCGAGGAGTCGTCCCCGCCCGAGGGACCAAACTTGTTGGGGGTTTGTCTCTCTTCCTTCCTGTTTGGGGAGAAGGGTTAGGGTGGTTGGATAAGTTGTCATTTATCCAGATCCACAATTAGATGTCTCCAAGGTGAGTATCTTTACGTTGGAAGAGATGTCTAGCTTGTAGGGAGGTTAAGGCGCCAAGAACCCTAGCCGTAAGGGAGTCGTGGACGCCAAGAAAATTTTTCTTGCTTAGATTGTCCTTTTAGACCTGATGCGATTCAAAATGACTAATTATAATATATATGTCAGTCAAAAGTATTTACTAATTACTAAATAGTGTGGATATATAATTAACTATTAGTCTCTTAATTAAATTTGTAATCAATGTAAACCACATATTAGTTTCCACTACCTACTAGTTGTGAATTGAAAAAAAGAAATATTCCTAAAATAGTATATATTTAATTACTAGATTGGGAGTACTGAATTTATAATACCAATTCAAACTGGTTTTCTCAACTGAATTAAGGAGACGGCAAACAGTTCGATCCACCACACGGAAATTCTAGTATGGACTTGTCTAGGTCGATTTGAACCAATTAAATGGTAAGTTGAACACATTTATTATGTGATTAGTGTACAATTTAGGAAAATTGATCAATCACATATCAAGTGTGATACACTTAATTTAAGATTTGCTTGCTTGGTTTGTAATTGGTTTGGCTCGACCAAACTTAGTCTACACAGAAATTTTCCATCCACGTCCATGGATTTGCATGCATGAACGGATCTCCTCATATATCATCCCTACAATCTCTCACAGCCTTCCCTCTTCTTCACTACTTTTTGTTTCCACCTCTCAAACACCTACCTATAAATGCCTTTCCGATCTTCCTCCTATACATCACTTCATAAGTTTCAAGAAGAGTGTACTAATAAGACAGAAATAAGTAGAAGATAGAATAAATTAATAGAAAATAATCACTGAAAAATGGATGCCAAGACGAAGAAGATTGCTGTAGCCAGCCTCTCCTCCGTCCTCCTGCTGGCCATGGTCATGGCCGTGGCCGGGGATGGCAGCACTGCCGCCCACAAGGTCAGGCATGCCATTTGCTCCTCCGTGGACTACAAAATAACCTGTGAGAAGAGCCTGTCCGATGCCAAAAGCTCCGACCCTCGGGAGCTTATAAAAGTAGTGTTCAACCACGCCATCACAGACCTCCAGGAGGCCATCAAGAACTCCACCCTATACAAACAAGCTGCCTCAGATCACAGAACCAAAGCGGCCCTTGAGGTGTGTGAAGAAGTGCTCGACACCTCCATCGACGACCTGAGGCGATCCTTCAACAGAGTCGGCGATTTAGGCATCATGAAGCTCAAGCAGTACATCGAAGATATCAAGGTATGGCTCAGTGGTGCCCTCACCTACCATGAGACGTGCCTGGACGCCTTTCAGAACACCACAGGTGATACTGGAGAGAAAATGAAGAATCTGCTGCATTCTTCAGGTATGTTGTTGAGCAATGGCCTGGCAATGGTGGGCGATATCTCCTCGATTTTTTCATCCTTATCGCTGGGAGGATTGACCAACCAAAGGATCCTCGAGGAAGAAGGTAACGGTGTGGATCAAGCGGACGGGGAAGACCTCAAGACTACCGTTGATGGAAAAGAAACTGATGCTGCTGGTCCTCCGCCTTTCGTCGATGCTGAGGCCCGGAGGATAATGACAGCCAATGTGAATACGTTAAAGCCAAGTATTGTGGTGGCGCAAGATGGAAGCGGTCAGTTTAAGACCATCAAGGGAGCTATCAGCTCCTTACCAAAGAAGGGCGATGGCCCGTACGTGATTCATGTAAAGGCTGGTTTGTACAAAGAGAATGTTATCTTTCCAAAGAAGGTTAACAACGTGGTGTTGATCGGAGACGGTCCATTGAAGACCAGAATCAGCGGCAACAAGAACTACGTAGATGGGGTTCAAACCTTTCACACTGCCGTTCTTGGTGAGTTAATTTCAACTGGTCAATATTCAGGCTTCTTGATGGTCCCTAATCTTCGATCTGCTTAATAATTGTGTTTTAAACAATATGCATTCTTCTTCTTGCAGCCGTGAATGCAGACGGGTTCATCGCCAAGGACATCGGCATCGAGAACACCGCCGGGCCCACTAAGCACCAAGCAGTGGCCGTTCGGGTATCCGCCGACAGAGCCATCTTTTTCAACGTCCACATGGATGGCTTCCAGGACACTCTCTACGCCCACACCTACCGTCAGTACTACCGCGACTGCACCATCACCGGCACCATTGACTTTATCTTCGGCGACGCTGCGGCCGTTTTCCAGAATTGCCAGATGATAGTCCGCAAGCCGATGGCAACCAGGCATGCATGGTCACAGCCAAGGCCGCAAGGAACGCCACAGCACTGGCGCCACCGTGCTCCAGAACTGCCACATCATGGCCGAGCCTGCGTTCCTCAGCACTGTACAAAGGTATTTATAAGGTCATCATCAGGGCAACATTATCCATCATTATGCAATCTCTCATTGACGGGTTCATTGCACCAGAGGGGTGGTCAGTGTGGCAGGGAACTTTTGCACTAGACACATTGTACTACGGGGAGTTCAAGAACCGCGGACCAGGGTCGGATATGTCGAGGAGGGTGAGATGGAAGGGCATCCAGAATATTAGTCCAGCAATTGCTGAGAGCTTTACTCCCGGAAGACTGTTTGCAGGTGATGAGTGGGTTACCGAAACCGGTATTCCTTATGTTGCTGGCATGATTCCCGATGTCTAGATCTTCATTTGCTCCACCTGCTCAAAATTTTGTCAGCTCTTGCTTGCCGTAGTAATAGTTTTGTCTAGAAATAGCCGTAGCAATAGTTTTGTCTAGAAAAAGAGTCCATCAGCTTAGTTCGACTCGACTTCATTAATAAGTAGTTCTAAGTACATCGTCCTCATATTTGATGTCATTTAGGATTAGAAATTGATCATAGCTCATTTGCCTAGTTCATTTTCTAGGTTATTTTGTAAGAAGCTTCCATGTACGTGAGAATTAAATAAATTATATTTTATTTTAATTTATTTATTTTTAAAAAATTTCTGCATGAATTAATATTAATCGAATTTATTTCAAATCTTGAAAACATGCTACATATGCTAAGAAAGTATATATATGTATGTCATAGAGAGAAAGTTACATTCAAATACCAATTATATAACATTGATGGCATGACAAGATAAGGTGGTTTGTTGGCAAGAGCACGTTGCACTTATAACTTTAATCACAAATTCGAGTCGTTTGTAGTGTAATCCTGTCAATCTAATTTGACTCAACTTTAAGTTGGTTGTCGTCATATGTGACTGCAACATTTTGTATAAGTATAAATGTTATGTTTGAATATATCATTAAGATTTGTAATTTTTTTTATGTTTTCTTCTGCATATATGCTAAGACAGTACGTATATGTATTTCATATAGAGAAAATTACGTGCAATCGTAGGTTATTTTTGTATAAAAAAGCAATTATATATATATATATATATATATATATATATATATATATATGGTAATTTGGGTATTAATTAATTATGCAAATAATATGACCAAAACACGGATGTCACGTTGCATCTGCGGGTGTACGTTGTGCTGGTGGAGGGATACAATAAAACATTGACCACGGATTTTGACTTTCTGTAGCCGCCTATTGGGTACCACCACATGGTGTCCGGGAGTTATAGGCAAGAAAGGAAAGTTCATTCCCCCTCTACCCCTCCTAAAATTTAATAAATAAAAAATTAGTGTTGTTCGGATTCTTTTTTTTTTTTTTTTTTTTTTTTTTGAGTTTTCTAATTTTTATTATTTGATTTACTGTACATTTAGTTACATTAATCACATTAATTTCAAAATCATTGAACAATGCGGTACATGATCAACAAAAAAATAATATCAGGTACAAAATACCAATTAAAATCTTTAAAATTATCACGAAATATATATATTAAGTAGTAATAATTTTTATCTTGTTACTAATTTAATCAGTGACAATATTAAAATTATTAATTATTCTTTTGACAATAAAATTTTATTTTCGCACGAAATTAAAGTATTCTTAGAATTTAGGAAAATGATATGGCATTTCGGTTGTCCATTTCAAGTAGAGAGAATGTTGAAGCAATGCATTTAGAGGTATCATCATGCCCAATTATAAGTGTACCTCATTAATGTTTTTTCTATTTATATATATGGAATCTTTAATAATATTCAACATGAAAAACACAGCTGTCCCCTCATAATTATGGAGACATGATTTTATTGGTAATTACATACATGTGATGCTTAGAATAATATTTTATTTGTTTGTGTTTTGGAAAAATATTAATAAAAAAATTATTTGATTTAATAACATTCACATTAAGTAACATAATTATGTAATTATCATAATTTAATTTGTTAATTTAATAATAAATAGATAATAAAGTTTATTAAATTTTTAATGGATTGAATCTATTTATTAGATAATAACTATTAAATGGAATTTTTAAATTTAAGTAGTGTAGTTTAATTAGAGTAAATATATAATTATCTCTAAAAAATAAAAAAGGAAAAAAGTTCAAAAAAAGAAGAATTTCTAAATAAAATTTCTCTCACTGGATAACTTCATCCATATATTTTCCTATCTATTTATCTGTACAACAATACTGCACTTTCCCTCCAAGAAAGAAAAAAAGAAAAAAGAAAATACCGCAGTCAAAACACCGCAGCGGCTACTGGGGATCTTATCCCTTCTCTTAGCGCGCCACGTGTCCGAAATGATACGTTCTTCCAAGCACGATATTTCGACAGTGGACCAATGTCGTTTTCCCTGAAAGTACAAGGTTGCTTCCTCTTCACAGTCTCGGTGTTTGAACCCGACCCGATTCGCCACCCGACTCGCCGATCCCAGTTTCCACGTCTAACTCGGCCGCGCCACTGCTCGTTCCCGCCACGCTAGGCGTCGCTGGGCCCACCCCTGCCGGGGATTTTCTCCCCATGCTCAGTATTCTCTTCAAAGACAACAGCCGACTCGCCGGCGAATTCTGACTCAGCTCGTTCTCCCATTCGGCCCTCCTCGGCGGCACGTCTATTCTCACCTCCACCAATTCCGGCCGCTTCCTCCGTTCCCCCGACGGTGCAGAGTTACCATCCCCGTTCCCCTCCTCGTGTTGGCACGTGGCGCAGAGCCCAGACCCGGAACTGGAGCCCGGTTCCGACGAATTCGGTTTCTGCACCGGTTGATTCGCCCTCACCCCAGTCCCAATCCGTTCCGCCACCTTTTCGACCGGTGAGCGGCAGAGAGGGCAGGTGGAGTGAGAACGGAACCACATGTCTATACACTCAATGTGAAAAGAGTGGTTGCATTTGGGCAGGAGCCGCACGATTTCCCTATCTTCGAACTCGGACAGACACACGGCGCACTCCACCGGCGGCTGCTCCGCCTTGAGGGAGTAAAGAAACACCGGAAGAGAATTAAGAACAGGAAGTTCGAGGCCGCGGTCGACGGCAGATCCGGGGAGGCGGCTGTCGGCGTAGAGCACGATCTGGGTCCGGCTAATCCGGCGCTGGCGGCGACGCTCGAGCTGGCGGCGGCGCAGACGGATGAGATACCATCTGGCATATAGATGGAGGCCCACCATGAAAACAACGACGGCGAAGAGCACAACAATGGCGCTGAGCATTATTTTGCCACTCAAGGCATACCCTTTCCCGGGGTCAGTCTCAATACGCAGTTCCTGATGATCCGCGTCCCCCATGCACGAAAATTGAAAGAAAAGCAAAACCCTTGTGCAATAGAAAGAATTCTTGATGAGGAGAAGAATGGAAGGAGGAAGTGGAGTTATATATGTGAAAAAAAGAAAAAGGGGAGGAAATTTCTTGATGGTTTCAGTGAGAATTATAATGGTAAGGTGTTGACGTCAAGAAATTGGGTCCGACTTGAAACTGATAAAAGACGCCATGGTTGACGCGGGATTGTGGGAATTGACGGAAAAGGGCAAGTAGGGATGGGTGGATTGAGGTGGATTGGGTGGGGATTTAAATAAAGATGGCAGGTTAAATTTGGGAGGTAAGAAAAGAAAATCAAAAAACAGAAATCAGAAATCTGAAGGTCAATTGAATTGTGTGGAAAAGAAAGGTCAAATGATGATCTCTCTATTCATTTCTTTTTTTTTTTTTTTCTCTTTTTCCCTCTCCATATTAATTGAGTGTGAGTGTGAGTGTGTGTGTGAATTAATAATTATGAGTTTTGGTCCAAATTCTTATCTCCTTTCCTCTCTTTTTACATTGGAAACAAAAGATGGGATTTGGGAAATCAGAGTCAAACTATTATGTGGATTTCAGAGATGAACGGTCAAGATCTCTTGATATTTGCTGAATCCTGAAAATACTATTTATTACTTACTTTAGGTGTGTTTTTTGAGTAAGTATTATGATTTATGAAGCAATCCCCATTTATTTTTATTGTGTATTAGATTACGGTTTCTGAAATTGATTGTCTGAACATCCAACTAATATTTTGTTGGGATTGCTTGAAATTAGTTCCTTTTATGAACAAAAGTATTACCTTAGGATTTATAAGCAAAATCTGTCTTAAAAAACATTGGGAATTTTGGGAGAGAAGCCCATGAGCTTCATATGATTATAAGCCAATTCTTACAGTGTTGGGCTATTGGAAGAATTTCTCCAACATTATGTAACTCCAATGTCCAACGTTTCGTCAATGCTTATTCTTCTGTCAGGTTGACTCGTACATGCAATAATTGCCTTAAATTATCAAAGTAGTAAATGTTTCACTAAATAAGCCAACTACCGCTCAGTACGTCAAATACAGCAGCAAGCAGCACAGTACATGTCCATGAGAGCATAAATCAATTCCATGTTGCTACCTTGCTATCATAGTTTGGATCATTCTTCGGTTTGCTGCAAAATTTTCTGTGTTTGGGAGTGAGGAGAGATCAGAAGATGGCTTACAATCTAGGGTCTCTTACAAGGATTCTAGAGCAAATCCTGCACCCCGATCAGCAACGCTGGATTCTTGATCATAACAAGAGACCACAAATGGAATCTCTCTTGGAAAAAGCTTCTTCTTTGAAGCATATTCTTGAGAATTCTTCATCAGCAAGCGGACCCTCAAGCGCTGCAAGTCTGATGAGTCAAATCAGAGATGCTGCCCATAAAGCAGAAGACATCATCGAATCCCATTTAGTGGATCAGAGGCTCTCCAAGCCTGGAGCTCAGAGCTGCATCATTTGCCCGCCGGACTTGCAGGAAGTCATCAAAGAACTTCATTCTGCAATCGAAAAGTTGCATAGGATTGTCGAACATGGGAGAGATGGGATGAGGAATAGTTCCTTCTCTGATGCTGTTTCATCCACACCTGAACCTGATCCAACTTCCAAGAATACTGTGGTGGGACTTGACGAGGATTTGATTAAGTTGAAGGATCGGCTTACCAGTTCGGAAAATAAACTCCAGGTAATCCCCATCATTGGCATGGGGGGTATTGGTAAGACTACCCTCGCCCGAAATCTCTATAATGATCGTCTTATTATTTCCCACTTTGACACATGTGCATGGATTGTAATATCACAAGACTATGATGTGCGAGCTATTCTATTAGGCCTTCTTGGCCTCATAGTTGGAAAGCCCACTGATGATATGCTTCAACAGAAAAATAGTCAATTGGCAGTTACACTATACCAGAGTTTAACTGGTAGAAGATATCTGGTTGTATTAGACGATATGTGGAGTACCAAAGCCTGGGATGACGTAAGAATGTTCTTTCCAGATAACAAGAATAGAAGTCGGATCATGTTAACCACTAGAGAATCGAATGTAGCTAATTATGTGGACTCATCAAGTCAGTATCATGAGATGCATCTTCTGAACAAGTTTGAAAGTTGGAATCTACTTCATCAAAAGGTGTTTGGGGGAGATAGTTGCCCGTCTGAATTTGAAAAGATTGGAAGAAGCATTTCAAGCAATTGCAGAGGGCTTCCTCTTGCTATCCATGTGATTGGTGGCCTCCTCTCGGAGGCAAAGGGAAGAAGAGATGTTTGGGAGCATGCTGCGGATGATGTAAGAGCAGCTATAGCTGAAAAAGAAGAGCAATTCTATAATATATTAGGTTTGAGTTACAATCACTTGCCGTATCATCTGAAACCATGTTTTCTTTATATGGAGCTTTCCCCGAAGATCATGAGATTCGGCCTCTAAACTCATAAGGATATGGGTAGCTGAGGGGTTCCTAAAATCAAATGCAGATAAAAGCTTGGAAGAGATAGCTGAGGAAAACTTAAAGGTTCTTGTTGATAGAAATCTTCTTATGGTAAGGGAATGGAAGTCTAATGGGAAAGCAAAGACTTACGGCATCCATGATCTTTTGAGGGATTTATGCATGAAGAAAGCTGCAGAGGATAAGTTTCTTCATGTTAAGAATCGGCAAGTTCACAATGTCCCAGAAGGCTCATCCTACTTCCCTCACCGTGTGAGTGTGCATCAATCATATCGAATCAGAGATGTTTATAATTCAGTAGAATTTATGTCTCTTGCCCGTTCTTTTCTTTGCATTGGTCTTGCATCACGTGTGATTCTGTCTCCTGTGTTTTTTGCATTAAGATTGCTGAGGGATGTGTTAGAGCAGATAGAACAGAAACCTGGAAACTAGCAATTTACGCTACTTGGCCTTCTGCTGCAATTCAGAATATTTACCATCTGCAATATCCAGATTGTGGAATCTGCAAACCTTAATTGTTGGGTCAAGCATACGCTGGTTTGAGTTGCCATCTGAGATATGGGAGATGCCAGAGTTGAGACATATCAAGTTCAGGAATTCACGTATCTCAATTGATCGGGAGTATCAGATACCTTTTGTTCATGACAAGCTGGAAACAATCTCTGTTATGGATGCAGGTCTATTAATTAGCAGCAATATCCTAGGAAGCATTCCAAACATAAAAAACTTGGAATCTACTCTTTGGTACCACCCCGTAATGTCATTGATCTTTCACTTCTGCCTAAACTTGAAACTTTGAAATTCTCGGATTTTTGTTTGATTGATCACGGTGACTTGTCCGAAGTCATTTTCCCTCCTTCCATTATAAAGTTAACTTTGAGGTCGTGTACAATTACTTGGGGATTCATTAAAACTATTGGTTCACTACCCAATCTTCAAGTGCTCAAAATGCGGATGTGTGACTTCAAAACCCAGGAGATGCAGCCAAGTGATCAAGAGTGGGAGCCAACGGAAGGTGAATTCAGCTCACTGCAGTTTCTGCTACTTGAAAAATTGAATCTGGTGCATTGGAAGGTCGACGAGACCCACTTCCCAAGACTCCGGCACCTGGTCATTCGGGATTGCTCTGCTCTAGAGGAAATCCCGCGTGGCGTTGGAGATATACCAACACTGGAAATAATTGAGTTGGATGAATGTAACCCTTGTGTTGTGGCTTCAGCAAGACAGATTCAGGAGGAGCAACACAAAAACGGGAACGATGGCCTTGAAGTTCGCATCTGCTAAATCCTTGCTGTGATCATTCTCTGCTTGCTGATCGACTTCAAAGGTGATAATGTTTTCTCCTTACTACATAAACTGTGAACTAAAGATACGTAAATGTTTTTTCCTGTGTCTGCTGCAGCAGGTGCCTGTGCCCTGCCGATGTTGTGTAGTTTTCTTTTTTCCATTGAAACTTCTTTTCAGGACACTCAGAGTTGGCATCAGCTTCTGCTAAATGTGCAAGTAATCTATGTTGTTGGTTGTGATTGGACTCAGTATCTGGTTTATTCTTGTCTAAACGAGTAACATCAGTTTGTGTTTGTTGGTCATTTCTCTGTTTACTCCCATTGTTGAAGCCTAAGTTCATGTCTGGGGATGCATAGCCTTAGTTTGGGAGGTTTCTCGTTCTTTTTTTTTTTTTTTTTTTTGACAGACGTATAGATTTTCAGGCGTAATGTGTCAAGTTCTCATTTAAGATTTGGTTCATTAATAAATCTTTCAATACATTCAGATTTCAATCGATATTTTTTAAATTTAACAATATATTCAAATTAAACAAAAAAACAAGACACTGTAGTAGTTGAACTAGATCCTCTTCATAGCGAGGTCTCAACCACACCACTCAAATAAGACCTCGTTGTCAAGTTGAGAGGACTTAAGGCTGTGTTGTTTGTTTATTCTCAGACTACTTGTTACCCTTTCCAACATTTGCAGTACAAATTCATTAAGACCATCTCACTTCAATCATGCTTATATGCTTTTCCCTCGGATCTCTCTTAAATAAATTACCGACACAAAAGTTATGGGATACAAGATAAATAACTATCTGATTATATTGTAAGTAGTAAATTTCAAGTATAAATATTTTGGAAAAATGTATGCTACCCTTGTAATATACAAAATGTGCAAAATACCCCCTTAAAAAAATATCAAATTACCCCTTTTATTTTTAAAAATAGAGCAATTTACCCCAATCCTGAAAGTATACTACACGCACTTTAAGTGCGATATTAATTAATTTTCAAGAATAAATATTATTTTATATTTAAATATAATATATTTTAATATTATTATATATACTATTTATAATAATATATAGTTTTATTTTAAAAAATAAAAATAAAAAAATCCTCTTCTTCCCCATTCGCCCCACCCGCCCAACCGTCGCTCGCTCCCCTTACCCGGCACCGATGCCCCTCACCTTCGCCCCTTCTTTCCTGTCCCTATCCCCCACACCATTGCCACCTACCTCCTTCCCCTCAGCGCGCCCCCCCCCCATTGCCCCCCGCTCTTCCCTCTCGTCGCCGGCACCCACCATTTTCCTTCTCCGTCGCCACCCCCAATTACCCTTCCCATCACCGGCCCCCCATTCCTCTTTCCCGTCGCGCCCCCAATTCCCTCCCCTTCCAGCGCCAGTCGCCGTTGCCGCCAGATTCTCGCTCTAGCTCTTCTCTCTCTCTCTTCTCTCTCTCTATATATAATCTATATATATATATATATATATATATATATATATATTAATATATATAATTTTTGAATTAAATTTTATATGAAAATATATTACTTAATGTACAATTAAATCTATATTGTTGATTGAATAAAATAAAATTTTAAACCATTGATCTGTCAATCAAATTTTCAACCTTAGATTCAAATCAGATCCAACGGTTGTAAATAAAACGTCATTTTATAAAATAAATATATTTCAAAAAATATAGACAAGAGTGTGTAACACACTCAACCGCGTGAAGAATTTTTTTACTTCATCTTTTAGAACACATAGGGTAATTTGCTAATTTTTTTTATAGGGGGTAATTTTTCATTCCGTATAAACATAGGGGATAATTTGTTTTTAACCCAAATAATTTTATTAAAGTATAACTAGACATCTCGATATATACATATAACTTTTAGAAAAATAATAAGTTGACTAATGTAATCTCGAATACACATATATAATGAAGGAATACTACACCTTTTTTACAAACTCGACGACTATCCATTTTTTCTAAAAAGGACTAAAAAATACAATCATATTAAATTATAATTTAAAAATAAGACCACATATATTAAACGTATGAGATAACATTAGTATATAAAAAAAAAAAAAATGTGCAATAGAAAATTCTTTGGCACCAATATCCAACGCCCAATCGGGTCTCTCCAGTCCTCCAACCTCTTCCATTTTATCAACTCTCAACTATAGCCAAACCCACTAAAAAAAAAAAAAAAAAAACAGAGATGATGGTGTGACAGAGCATCAATTTCAAATAAGTACCCCATTTTAATTTTCCTATACCCAAACACTTTCACGGACTATAGATTGAACCTCAAATTCACTGAATACTGATCATCTCTATACGTTTACTAGCTCGTGTTTTTCCAACGTTAATTCAGAGGTAATAATTTCGTATGTCATCATTTCATTACAGTAACAAAATATGGATGACTAAGTAGTTTTCTGCTTGTTTTTTTCTTGGTGGGATTGCTTTCTACTTCATTTTATTCCAAAGGTTTCGGAACAAGAGGAAGTCGGCGTCAAGATCCATAGACCTCTGCACTTCAAATTACAGAACCCCATCTCCAAGGACAATTCCTGTAAGCAATATTGTGGATGGGATGATTTGAACCTCATCTACTTGCAGTATATAATTATTTCTTATATTCAGCGGAAAATCATGTGGGATTAGCACTGAATTCAAAGTCAATACATGAACATTTTGCCAACTAGTAACCAATGGATTAATATAATAGTCGTTGCAATTTTTTAATCATCTTTTCACATTTACACGGCAGCCTGTGCTCATGATCAACAAGTCAATTGCATCTTGCTACCTTGCTATTCATTGGTTTGTTGTACAGTTTGCTGCAAAACTTTCCTGTCTTTGAGAGTGAGGAGAGATCTGAAAATGGCCTACAATCTAGAGTCTCTAATCAGAATTCTCCAGCAAATCCTGAACCCTGATAATAAACGCTGGATTCTTGATCATAATAAGAGACCACAACTGGAATCCCTCTTGGAAAAGGCTTCTCCTCTGAAGCAGATTCTTGATAAGTCTTCTTCAGCATGGGGCCCAATGACTGAAAGTGTGATGAGTCAAATCAGAGATGCAGCCCTTAAAGCAGAAGACATCATCGAATCCCATATGGCGCATCAGAGGATCTCCAAGCCTGGAGCTCAGAGTTGCATCATGTCCCCTCAGACTTGCAGGAAGTCATCGAAGAACTTGATTCTGCAATGGACAAATTGCAGAATATCGTGGAACATGAGAGCGACGGGATGCGGAATAGTTCCTTCTCTGATGCTGTTTCATCCACACCTGATCCAACTTCCAAGAACACTGTGGTCGGACTTGACGAGGATTTGATTAAGTTGAAGGATCGGCTTACCAGTCTGGAAAATAAACTCCAGGTAATCCCCATCATTGGCATGGGGGGTATTGGTAAGACTACCCTCGCCCGAAATCTCTATAATGATAGTCTCATTATTTCCCACTTTGACACTTGTGCATGGATTGTAATATCACAAGACTATGATGTACGCGCTATTCTATTAGGCCTTCTTGGTTGCATAGTTGGCAAGCTGTCTGATGATACGCTTCAACAAAAAATAGTCAATTGGCAGTCACACTATACCAGAGCATAACTGGTGAAAGATATCTGGTTGTGTTAGATGATATGTGGAGTACCAAAGCCTGGGATGACGTAAGAATGTTCTTTCCAGATAATAATAATAGAAGCCGGATCATGTTAACCTAGAGAATCGAATGTGGCTAATTATGTGGACTCATCGAGTCAGTATCATCAGATGCATCTTTTGAACAAGTTTGAAAGTTGGAATCTACTTCATCAAAAGGTGTTTGGGGAAGACAGTTGCCCTCCTGAATTTGAAAAGATTGGAAGAAGCATCGCAAGCGATTGTGGAGGGCTTCCTCTTGCTATCCATGTGATTGGTGGGCTCCTCTCAGAGGCCAAAGGAAGAAGAGATTCTTGGGAGCATGTTGCTACTGATGTAAAGGCAGCTATAGCTGAAAAAGACAAGCAATTTTCTATATATTGTCTTTGAGTAAAAGAATCATCCCCCTGTTTCCTGTATATGGGAGCTTTCCCGAATCATGAGATTAGAGCCTCCAAACTCATAAGGATATGGGTAGCTGAGGGGTTCCTAAAATCAAAAGGAGATAAAATCTTGGAAGAGATTGCTGAGGAAAACTTAAAGGTTCTTGTTGATAGAAATCTTCTTATGGTAAGAGAATGGAAGTCTAATGGGAAAGCAAAGAGTTATAGCATCCATGATCTTTTGAGGGATGTATGTGTGAAGAAAGCTGGAGAGGATAAGTTTCTTCATGTGAAGAATCGGCAAGTTCACAGAGTCCCAGAAGACTCATCTACTTTCCCTCGCCGTGTGAGTGTGCATCAATCATATCGAATCAGAGATGTTTATAATTCAACAGAATCTATGTCTCTTGCCCGTTCTTTTCTTTGCATTGGTCTTGCATCACGTGTGATTCTATCTCCTGTGTTTTTTGCATTAAGATTGCTGAGGGTGTTGGATGTACTGCACATAGAATTCCATCAGTTCCCAACAGAAATCCTGGAACTAGTCAACTTATGTTACTTGGCTTTCTCCTGCAATTCAGATTACCTTCTGCAATATCCAGATTGTGGAATCTGCAAACCTTAATTGTTGGGTCAAGCATAAGCTATTTTGAGTTGCCATCTGAGATATGGGAGATGCCAGAGTTGAGACATATCAAGTTCAGGAATTCACGTATCTCAATTGATCGGGAGTATCAGATACCTTTTGTTCATGACAAGCTGCAAACAATCTCTGTTATGAAGGCAGATCTATTAATTAGCAGCAATTTCCTAGGAAGCATTCCAAATATAAAAAACTTGGGAATCTACTCTTGGGTACCACCCCGTAATGTCATTGATCTTTCACTTCTGCCTAAACTTGAAACTTTGAAATTCTCGGATTTTTGTTTGATTGATAACGATGACTTGTCCGAAGTCATTTTCCCTCCTTCCATTATAAAGTTAACTTTGAGGTCGTGTACAATTACTTGGGGATTCATTAAAATATTGGTTCACTACCCAATCTTCAAGTGCTCAAAATGCGGATGTGTGACTTCAAAACCCAGGAGATGCAGCCAAGTGATCAAGAGTGGGAGCCAACGGAAGGTGAATTCAGCTCACTGCAGTTTCTGCTACTTGAAAAATTGAATCTGGTGCATTGGAAGGCCGACGAGACCCACTTCCCAAGACTCCGGCACCTGGTCATTCGGGATTGCTCTGCTCTAGAGGAAATCCCGCGTGGCATTGGAGATATACCAACACTGGAAATAATTGAGTTGGATGAATGTAACACTTCCATTGTGGCTTCAGCGAAACAGATTCAGGAGGACCAACGTCAATACGGGAACGATGGCCTTGAAGTTCGTATCTGCTAGAGCCTTGCAGGTCTCATCACTTTCTGCTTGCCGATCAATTCCAAAGGTACAGCGTTAAAACTATTTCCACATTGGTTTAATTCTTGTCGTCGATTATTTTTTCTATACAATCATCGGCCATATATACATACGTAGATATATGCGCCCAAAACCAGAAGCTATGCATGATATATTGTTGGAATTGTGCAATTCTTTCTGTACTACTTCACTTCTGAACTAAATAATAGGTATTTTACATGTATTAATACAAATGTACATGTTGCAGTGCAAGCGCTGCAAATGTTGCTTAGTTATTTTTATCATTGAAGGTCCTGAATTTGATCATTGAGATGGCGTCAACTTCTGCTCATGCACGTTGGTTCTCCGTGGAGATCCAATCTTCGTTATGTTTGGCAATGGTGTGTCTTTCAAATCAAGTAATTCACATTTTCGTTTGTAACTGGCATGGATGGACGAATATCAGTATCTGTTTTATGTCTTATGTGAATCCGTATCATCTATTTGTCCAAGTGTTCTGTCTGTGTTATTGTTTATATATAGTTGGACAATGGCGAAATCAAGAAGGAAAAAGGATGATAACTATAGAATTAGGTGACGGACAATGGCGAGTGAAAGAAGAGGTGGCCAGCTACGGTGAATGAAAAAAAAAACTTCTTGATTTTTTTTATTTTAGATTGTGCTATAAAATTACAACTTTAATCAACCTAAAAGCGCGTGTATTCACGCAACCAAAAGTGAAAGAACAGGTAAAATGCAAAGATTGAACGCTATGAGTGTAAGAAACAACTATTTGAGTAAAAAGATTTACTTATTTTTTAAATGTGATACGTCGATTTATATATTTTATTCTTATGTCTAATATATTTTAAAGCGTAAAGATATTATTTATTATATGCATGTAGGGACAACGTGTCAGAGGTGCTAGTTTATTACTATATTTTGGTGTTGATTTATTGGCATTTCTCTCCATCTTTATATGAAATGCCATGAGTTTAATTTCAAATAGATTAAGTTTTTTTTTTTAATATTTTATAAAAGACAGTGAACTGGTGATCCAGTGGTTGGGAGCAATTTTTAGAAAATAGAATGATGTCCAGTCTTATGTGATTCCATGGGTCTGACCATATTATGTTATAAATTGAGTGACGAGCTGGATTTTGAACCATTGCTACAACCATTTCACACACTCATCCCAACACTTTCGTGACTACGGATTTGAACCTCAAAATTCACAACTTTCTGGTACTACTACTGAGTTTTGGATGTGTTTCAGTCGCACTGCGATCGATCCTTCTCTTCTCACCATTTCAGACCAACTAATAATACTAGAAGATTACCCAAACAATGCAATGATTGTCTGAATTATAAATCAATACTTCTTATCAAGGAGAAGAGGCTACATATCAAGGGCATCTTCACATACAAGTCAATGCCTCTGACAGTGTAGAAAACCTCCATCTACTTGCAGTATATAATTATTTCTTAAATTCAGCAGAAAATCATGTGGGATTAGCACTGAATTACAAAGTCAATACACCAACATTTTGCCAACTAGTAACCAATGGATTAGTATAATAGTAGCTGCAATTTTTTTAAATCATCTTTTCACATTTACACGGCAACCTGTGTTCATGATCAACAAGTCAATTGCATCTTGCTACCTTGCTATTCATTGGATTGTTGTACTGTTTGCTGCATAACTTTTCTGTCTTGAGAGTGAGGAGAAGTCTGAAAATGGCCTACAAACTAGAGTCTCTTATTAGAATTCTCCAGCAAATCCTGAACCCTGATAATAACCGCTGGATTCTTGATCATAAGAGACCACAAATGGAGTCCCTCTTGGAAGAAAAGGCTGCTTCTTTGAAGAGGATTCTTGATAAGTCTTCGTCAGCAAGCGGCCCAATGAATGATAGTCTGATGAGTCAAATCAGAGATGCAGCCCTTAAAGCAGAAGACATCATCGAATCCCATATGGTGGATCAAAGGCTCTCCAAGCCTCGAGCTCAGAGCTGCATCATTTCCCCGCCAGACTTGCACCAAGTCATCGAAGAACTTGATTCTGGAATGGATAAATTGCAGAGGATCATGGAACATGGGAGCGATGTGATGCGGAACAGTTCGTTTCCAGATGCTGTTTCATCCTCACCTGATCCAACTTCCAAGAACATTGTAGTGGGACTTGATGAAGATTTGATCAAGTTGAAGGACAGGCTGACCGGACTAGAAAGTAAACTCCAGGTACTGCCAATTATAGGCATGGGGGGTATTGGTAAGACTACCCTTGCTCGAAATCTCTATAATGATCCTCTTGTTATTTTCCACTTTGACACTTGTGCATGGACTGTAATATCACAAGACTATGATGTGCGAGCTGTTCTATTAGGCCTTCTTGGTTGCATAGTTGGAAAGCTCACTGATGAAATGCTTCAACAGAAAAGTAGTCAATGGCAGTTACACTATACAAGAGTTTAACTGGTAAAAGATATCTGGTTGTGTTGGATGATATGTGGAATACTAAAGCCTGGGATGACGTACGAATGTTCTTTCCGGATAACAATAATAGAAGTCGAGTCTTGTTAACCACTAGAGAATTGGACGTGGCTAACTATGTGGACTCATCAAGTACGTATCATCAGATGCATCTTCTAAACAAATATGAAAGTTGGAGTCTACTTCATCAAAAGGTGTTTGGGAAAGATGATTGCCCTCCAGAATTAGAAAAGATTGGAAGAAGCATTGCAAGCGATTGCGGAGGGCTTCCTCTTGCTATCCATGTGATTTGTGGGCTCCTCTCAGAGGCCAAAGGAAGAAGAGGTTCTTGGGAGCATGTTGCTAATGATGTAAAGGCAGCTATAGCTGAAAAAGACAAGCAATTTTCTAATATATTGTCTTTGAGTTACAATCACTTGCCTTATCTTCTGAAACCCTGTTTCCTGTATATGGGAGCTTTCCCCGAAGATCATGAGATTAGAGCCTCCAAACTCATAAGGATATGGGTAGCTGAGGGGTTCCTAAAATCAAAAGGAGATAAAATCTTGGAAGAGATTGCTGAGGAAACTTAAAGGTTCTTGTTGATAGAAATCTTCTTATGGTAAGAGAACGGAAGTCTAATGGGAAAGCAAAGAGTTATAGCATCCATGATTTTGAGGGATTTATGTGTGAAGAAAGCTGGAGAGGATAAGTTTTTCATGTAAAGAATCAGCAAGTTCACAATGTCCCAAAAGGCTTATTCTGCTTCCCTCGCCGTGTAAGTGTGCATCCATCATATCGCATTAGAGATGTTTATGGTTCATTAGATTTATGTCTCTTGTGCGTTCTTTTCTTTGCATTGGTCTTGCATCACGTGCCATTCTATCTCCTGTGTTTTTCGCATTAAGATTGCTGAGGGTGTTGGAGTTATGGGACATAGAATTCCATCAGTTCCCGACAGAAATCCTGGAACTAGTCAACTTACGTTACTTGGCTTTCTCCTGCAACTCAGTTTTACCATCTGCAGTATCCAGATTGTGGAATCTGCAAACCTTAATTGTTCGGTCAAGTATAGACTTTAATATTTTGCCATCTGAAATATGGGAGATGCAACATTTGAGACATTTCAAGTTCAGCAATTCAGAGATCTTTGTTGAACCTGAATATCGGCAAACTTATGTTCAAGACAAGCTGCAAACACTCTCTACTACTAATGTAGGGGGATTAATTGAGAGCAATATTTTAGGATGCATTCCAAACATAAAAAACTTAGGAATCACTGGTTACGGCCCACCTGATGCCATTGATCTTTCCCATCTGCATAAACTTGAAACTTTAAAATTCTCGCATTTTCGTCTGATTGCTCACAATTTCTTGTGCAGTCATTTTTCCTCCTTCTATTATAAAGTTAAAGTTGAGCTGGTGTAGGATTACTTGGGGATTCATGAAAACTGTGGGTTCATTACCCAATCTTGAAGTGCTCAAAATACAGAATTGTACCTTCAAGGACCAGGAAATGCAGCCAACAGATCAAGAATGGGAGCCAACGGAAGTGGAGTTCTGCTCAGTACAGTTTCTGCTACTTGAAAAGCTGGAACTTGTGCATTGGCGGGCTGACGAGACGCACTTCCCAAGACTCCGGCACCTAGTCATTCGGGAATGCTCTGCTCTAGAGGAAATCCCGAGTGGCATTGGAGATATACCGACACTGGAAATAATTGAGTTGGATAAATGAAACCTTTCTGTTGTGGCTTCAGCAGAACAGATACAGGAGGAGCAACATGAATACGGGAACTATGGCTTTGAAGTTCTCATCTGTTAGCCTTTCTGAGCTGGTGTGATCAACTTCTGCCTACGTACATTGGTTTGTCTCGAGAATCCATCATCACATTTGGACATGGTGTGTCTTTCTGCAAGTAAATTTGCATTCTTGTTTGCAACTGGACTCGGCACCTGATTTATTCTCATGTCAACTTGTATGATCAATTTGTAGAACTGTTTGTCTACTGTTGTTATACACTGTTATTTACCCCCAACAAGTCCTTCATTGTCCGTATTGGATCATTACTATAAATTAAGATGATGAAGAATGACCACTTGGACATACATTTGTAGTTGACCTTCCCGTGAGTTTAAGGAGTTTCTTCATTTTTTAATATAAAACCCAAATTTTTATTACAATTTGGCTGTTGATTTATTGGCATTTTCTCCATCTTTATATGAAAATTCTTGAGTTTAATTTAAAAAAGATTCAAACTTTTTTTAACATTTTAGAAAAGACAGTGAATTGATGACCCAGTGGTTCGGAGCAGTTTTTAGAAATGGAACGATTTCCAGTCTGATGTGATTCTATGGGTCTGAACAGATTTTTTATAAATTGAGTGACGACTCAACCAGTCCAACCAATGAAATCGAGTTGGATATCGAAACATTGTTATAACCATTTCACACACGCATTGCAACACTTCCGTGACTACAGATTTGAACCTCAGATTCACAACTTTCAGGTGCTACTACTGAGTTTGGATCTGTCTCAGTCGCACTGTGATTGATCCTTCTCTTTTTCACTTCTCAGACCAGCTAAGTATACTATAAAGATTACTCATACAAAGTTGTGGATGAGATGATTATAGATCAATACTTAACAAGGGGGAGAGGGCTATCGCCTTCAGGTGCATCATTGCATACAAGTCAATTGCTACACAGTGGAGTATATAATATTTCTTTAGTTTCAGCGAAAAATCATGGAATTATGCATTCAGTTAGAAAGTCAATACTTGACATTTAGCCAACTACTAATCAATGGATTAATATAATAGCAGTTGCAATTTTTTATCATCTGTTCACATTTACACGGCTGCCTGTGTTTATGATCAAAAAGTCAATTGCATCTTGCTACCTTGCTATTCATTGGATTGTTGTAACTTGTACTGTTTGCTGCAAAACTTTTCTGTCTTTGAGAGTGAGGAGAGATCTGAAAAATGGCTTACAATCTAGAGTCTCTTATTAGAATTCTACACCAAATCCTTCGCCCTGATAATAACCGCTGGATTCTTGATCCTAATAAGAGACCACAATGGAGTCCCTCTTGGAAAAGGCTTCTTCTTTGAAGAAGATTCTTGATAAGTCTTCGTCAGCAAGCGGCCAATGACTGAAAGTCTTATGACTCAAATCAGAGATGCTGCCCTTAAAGCAGAAGACATCATTGAATCACATACGGTGGATCAGAGGCTCTCGAAGCCTGGAGCACAGAGCTGCGTCATTTCCCCGCCAGACTTGCAGGAAGTCATCCAAGAACTTGATTCTGCAATGGATAAATTGCAGGGGATCTTGGAACATGGGAGTGATGGGATGCGGAATAGCTCCTTCTCTGATGCTGTTTCATCCTCACCTGATCCAACTTCCAAGAACACTGTGGTGGGACTTGACGAGGATTTGATTAAGTTGAAGGATCGACTTACCAGTCTGGAAAATAAACTCCAGGTAATCCCCATCATTGGCATGGGGGTATTGGTAAGACTACCCTCGCTCGAAATCTCTATAATGATCGTCTCATTATTTCCCACTTTGACACTTGTGCATGGATTGTAATATCACAAGACTATGATGTGCGAGCTATTTATTAGGCCTTCTTGGTTGCATAGTTGGAAAGCTTACCGATGATATGTTTCAACAGAAAAATAGTCAATTGGCAGTCACACTATACCAGAGCTTAACTGGTAAAAGATATCTGGTTGTGTTAGATGATATGTGGAGCACCAAAGCCTGGGATGACGTAAAAATGTTCTTTCCAGATAATAATAATAGAAGTCGAATCATGTTAACCACTAGAGTATTGGATGTGGCTAATTATGTTTGCTCACTGAGTCAGTATCATCAGATGCATCTTCTGGACAAGTTTGAAAGTTGGAATCTTCTTCAACAAAAGGTGTTTGGGGAAGATAATTGCCCTCCTGAATTTGAAAAGATTGGAAGAAGCATTGCAAGCGATTGTGGAGGGCTTCCTCTTGCTATCCACGTAATCGGTGGGCTCCTCTCAGAGGCCAAGCGAAGAAAAGATTTTTGGGGCATGTTGCAAATGATATAAGTTCAGCTATAGCTGAAAAAGATGAGAACTTCTATAATATATTAGCTCTGAGTTATAATTACTTGCCGTATCATTTGAAACCATGTTTCCTGTATATGGGAACTTTCCCTGAAGATCATGAGATTCTGGCCTCTAAACTCATAAGGAAATGGGTAGCTGAGGGGTTCCTAAAATCAAATGGAGATAAAAGCTTGGAAGAGAGAGCTGAGGAAAACTTAAAGGTTCTTGTCGACAGAAATCTTCTTATGGTAAGAGAACGGAAGTCTAATGGCAAAGCAAAGAATTATAGCATCCATGATCTTTTGAGGGATTTATGCGTGAAGAAAGCTGCACAGGATAAGTTTCTTCATGTCAAGAATCGGCAAGTTCACAATGTACCAGAAGGCTCGTCCTACTTCCCTCGCCGTGTGAGTGTGCATCAATCATATCGGATCACAGATGTTTATGGTTCAACAGAATTTATGTCTCTTGTGCGTTCTTTTCTTTGCATTGGTCTTGCATCACGTGTGATTCTATCTCCTGTGTTTTCTGCATTAAGATTGCTGAGGGTGTTGGATGTACTGCATATAGAATTCCACCAGTTTCCGACAGAAATATTGGGGCTAGTCAACTTACATTACTTGGCTTTCTCCTGCAACTCAGATCTCCCTTCCGCCATATCCAGATTGTGGAATCTGCAAACCTTAATTGTTCGGTCAAGTTTATTGTATATGTATTTGCCATCTGAAATATGGGAGATGCCAGAGTTGAGACATATCAAGTTTAAGAAAACACGTATCAACATTGATGATGCATACAGGAAAAAGAATGTTCAAAGAAAGCTTCAAACAATCTCTTGTACGACTTTAGATCAATTAATTGATTGCAATTTATTAGGAAACATTCCGAACATTAAAAACTTGGGAATCCACTCTGCCAACACGATCCATGTCGATCTTTCCCATCTACATAGACTTGAAATTCTGAAATGCTCTGCTCGAAAATGGTCTCGAACTTCAATATCCAAACTCAATTTCCCTCCTTCAATTAGAAAGTTAACTCTGAGTAAGTTAAGTTTACACTGGAGTTACATGACAAATGTTGGTGCGCTATCCAATCTTGAAGTGCTTAAAATAAGGAAGTGCACCTTCAAGGGCCAGGAAATGCAGCCAAGAGATGATGAAGAGTGGGTGCCAACACAAGGGGATTTTGCTCATTGCAGTTTCTACAACTTGAAAAGCTGAACAATCTGGTGCATTGGCAGGCTGATGAGACTCACTTCCCAAGACTCCGGCACCTGCTCATTCAGGGCTGCTCTGCTCTAGAGGAAATCCCAAGTGGCATTGGAGAGATACCAACACTAGAAATAATTGAGTTGGATGAATGTAGCCCTTCTGTTGTGGCTTCAGCGAAACAGATTCAGGAGGACCAACGTGAATATGGGAACGATGGCCTTGAAGTTCATATCCGTTAGATCCTTGCAGCTCTCATCACTTTCTGCTTGCTGATCGACTTCCAAGGTACAACTTTAATTAACCCATAAGTTCAGAAACTATTTCCACACTTCTTGTAATCAATTTTTCTCTATAATCACCGGCCATTTACACATACATGGAAGCTATGCGTGATTCTTTGTTCAAATGGTGCAATTCTTTCCCCTTACTTTCATTTCTGGACTAAAAATAGGTATATGTATAAATTGTACATGTTGCAGGTGCACTGCCAATGTTGGTTAGTTTTCTTTCATTGAAGCTCCTTTCCAAGACATTTTAATAAATGAGATGCGTTAACGTCTGCTAATGTACGTTGCTTCTCTTCAATCATCATCAGGTTTGTAAATGGTGGTCTTTCTACAAGTAACAATTCAGTTGTTGTTTGTAACTGGACGGACTATCACTATCTGTTTTTATTCTTGTGTCGATGATGATCAGTATCATCTTTTTGTTCAAGTGTGTGTCTGTGTTATTGTTGTTATAGTTGCTGAAGAGTCCAAAGTTCATCTCTGCCGATGTATGGTGTGAACTACCAGTATCTCTAATGCATCTTTCGTTCATATCTTGTTGTAGAATGAATTTGCAGTCTGTGTATATGCACTAAAGTGTCAAGATTTGTGAATATTCAAGTTGAGAGGATCAGGCAGCATTCATGACTTAGCTTGTGCTGTCTTTTTAATTTTCCCACCACATGTACACTTTATGATACTTTACTATGAACTGGTCCTAACACACGGCCGAACTTTATGATAGTTTACTATGAACTGGTCCGAACACACGATTAATTTCTGATCGAACAGGCTGGTCCGGCCAATTCTAAAAACATTGCTCAAATCCATGATTTACTTAACAAGCAGAGTAGCTCGATTTTTGGGTCGGCATTAGACTACGGGGCTGCATGCGTGAAATTTATTTACTATTAACAGAATATTAATAATATTTAAAAGGTGGTATCGTACCCATGAGAAATCCAACAAAAGATGTGACTGCATTTACTTACTAGGGCTCCCCAAACCCCCCCCCCCCCCCCCCCCTTTTTATATTCTCAACAACACAAAAGGGTTGATAGTGTGACAAAGTAAACACCAATTTCTATAACAATGTCAAACAAATCCCCCATTTTCCCTCTACCCCAACCCCAACACTTCACTGACTATGGATTTGAACCTGCTCAAATTGACTACTTTCAGGTACGCTTCTCTATACTCCATACCTTCTCTTCTTCATGAATCTTAACCAATGTATATGCATGACTATGCATGTAACTTCACATTATTAGACTCATTTACTAGTTTGTGTTTTCTTGACGTTGTAAGGTTTTGGAAGAAGCCCGGAAGCACAAGAGGGAGTCGGCATCAAGATCCATAGACCTCCTGCACTTCAAACTACAGAAGCCCATCTCCAAGGACGACTCCTCCAAGAAGATCAAGAAGAACAAGAAACGCTGGTGGCGTAACGCGCTTCTCTTCTTCAAATTCCCCAAATGGGCACCTCCCGGCTGCTCCGCCACCCGTGACTTGGGTGGTGGTGCTCGCCACCGCATTGGCTCGATATCAGGTCCGGTTTACATCACTGAGAGCAGGAGCGGCTCGTCCACTCCATACAGCCGGGCTGGGTCGGGTCCGCTCATGAATGGTGAGATGGAGATCCCGTACATCAGCCTGAGGGAGCTGAATATGGAGGAAAACCGTCGGATTTCCGGCACGGCGACGCCCATATACCTGGTCACATGATGCGTTTGACCCTCTCTAGCTTTTTCTTTACCCTTTTTCTCCAGATGAACCTTTTTTTTTTTTTTTTCTAGTGGATTTGGGGGGTTGAAAAGTAATTATCTACTTTTTCAGAGAGTGTGTGTGTGTGTGTCTTTTTTTCCTTTTTAGGAATTCAAGAATGTGACTATTATTTTTTCTTTATTAATGCAATTGTGACTTTGGATTTTTAACTTAATCTCTTCTTTTCTTTTTTTCTTATTATTTCAAGAAAATATTGACAGTGTATTTATTACATGGAAAACATTTAATTATTTGGAAACTAAATTATATATGTATAGTTTTTAATTATTTATATGTATAATTGCACTTATCACATGATAAATTTTAACAATATAATCAATACATCAATTAATATAATAAATTAAAATAAAATTTGACAGTGGGTGGAACTCGAATTCAACTATAGTGAGACATTATTAGAACATTCAAGATAAAGACATTATTATTAGTAAGATTGGTGCGGTGCGGTGCGGTGCTTGAAAATACTAATTATTAGTAGATGAATTTATTGAGAGAGAAGAGTGTGTGTTTATTTAGAGGACGCTCCCACTCCCAACCGTTGAGTTTGAATATTCTTGTTTCTTACTCCACTACTCCCATTTCCCAATTTAATATTTTGAATTTTTTATTTTTAATTCCAAGTGTCACAAATTTGGTCAATTAAGAAAATTTTCGCAACAATTAAATCTGTCGAAACAAAACCAATCGTACATAAAATGTATGTGATTAATCACATTTTTTAAAAGTACATAATAATCGCACAATAAATTATTATATTTATCATATAATTTAATCAGATTTAATTCGCATTAAAATTGAAGCGTTGATGTAGGAGAGTGCAATAATTGGGTCCACATTTAGAAATAATAAGAAGTTGGAAAGTGAGAGAGACAATCACATGGGTTTTGAATATATTTTTGTGCAGTCGCCAAGACCGAGGTCCAATCTCATACAATAAGCTTCTTATATTTTTCTAAATAAATATAATTTATATTTGAATTTGATTTGTGGGGACGTAAGTAATATTTCATGCTTATTATTTATTTATTTATAAAGGGAATGACTAAATTTGAATTTAAGATATATAGAATTATAATATAAATTTGAATTTTGATGGAAGTGGAGGGGCAAATCTGCAAATGTCGTTTTGTAGGGGGACTAGAATCCAAAATGTTTGTCGCAACTGAACCCATCATCATCGCTCTGCAGTGACATCAACATGCTCTCACTCTCACTCTGCCGCTCCCCCCTTTCCTTTTTCTTTATCACCTTAAGTTATCTTAATGGGCTTGGGCTTTGGAAGAAGAAGAACAGCATAGTCCAGGAAGGGGCCAGGTATTGATATGGGCTTAAAGCTCAACTTCAATTATGTAACTTTTTCACTTTTCAGGTACAGAATATATAAATTAATATACCCCCACATTACTCCTAAAGTTGCATACTTTTGAGATATATATGTGGTGAGTGAGTGGGTATATATGCTTATATTCATATAATGGTAAGTACAAAAAGAGTAATAATTTATATGATTAAGAAAGGATCACCTGCCCAATTAAAAAGCAACATATGTAATAATAATATTCAAATTCTTAAACCCCTTCACACTCTGTTCATTGCAATTCCAAAGTTGCATAAAGCAAAAGCTGCTTCTTCTACCTACATATCCATGTTTATATCTCCAGATTCCTTTCTCCTCCTTTAAGCTACTCATCCCTTTCCTCCTTTAATGGAGTCAATAAGATTAGCTTCTTTTTCATTCATTTGTTACATATGTGTTGTACAGTTGTATTTCTAATACTATCTATTCACAATTTTAAGAGATAATTATTAGTATTTGTCTTGAGGCCCTACGGCCTACGCTCGCGTCCTTCCACTAAAAACCTCACTCACCCCAGCACCCTAGCTGCTACAAAATAGTAGCCTACCTACCTACCTAGCTTGGTCGTTAACTACCTAACTCTACTGCTTACCCGCTACTGCCTACGCCCATGTTTTCGTACCAGCAGGGCCGTAGCTAGACTCATAACTCATTTCTAAATTGCTTACCTTTTGCGTTCAAAAAATTATATAATTTTACATATTTACTGTCGTTTTAAACTTGAGATATATCGAATATCCATCCATTTATATAAAGAGACAACACTTTCTTGCATGTCTAAAATTTCATTTTCTTTCTCAAACTCCTAATTAATTAATTTATTAAAAGTGCATAACACAAACCCTATATGTATAATTTATATATATATGTTGATTAATGCAAATAATTAAGCAAAAACTAATCCAAGATTTGTGCTAAACCCTCTCCCTCTTATAAAAAGGCTTATCATCATCACAAACTCATTGCACCCACAATCACAAATACTTATGTCTTTTTCTCCAAACACACACTGAAAATGGAAGGAGTAGAGCACAAAACTCTGAGCTTAAATGGGATTAGCATGCACGTAGCAGAAATGGGCCATGGCCCTATAATCCTCTTCCTCCACGGCTTCCCTCAGTGCTGGTACAGTTGGCGCCACCAGATGACCTTCTTTGCCCGCCACGGCTACCGGGCCCTGGCGCCCGACCTCCGCGGCTACGCAGATACTACTGGTGTCCCGCCCAGTGATCCCGCGAAATTCACCACGCTGCATGTTGTAGGCGACATCGTTGCGCTCATCGACGCTGTGGCGCCGGCGGATGATCAGAAGGTGTTGGTGTGGGCCACGACTGGGGCCATGGTTGCTTGGGCGCTGTGCTTGTATAGACCGGATAAGGTTAAGGCTTTGGTCAATATGAGCGTGGCTTTCACCCGCAGAAACCCTAGCAGGAAGCCCCTTGAAATGCTCCGTGCTGTTTATGGTGATGATTACTACATCTGCAGATTCCAGGTTAATTCACCTTTATTTCCTTTTCTTTATTTATTTTTTTTTTCTTTTGGGAAAGAAAAAACAAGAACAACATTATAAATTCGAATTAATACCGATGTTTGTCTGCTTTAGTTGGAGTCTGTTTGTCCTGAAAACACACCACAACATAAAGGGGAAAACTTTAAAACTTACTTGTTGCTTGAATTTTTTCTTGAGATAATGTATACGATATCATATATAGTTCAAATATAATTATTAGTGATCTTGTTTGAGATCCTCAATGATCTGATGATTATATGGTGATGATATGGTTACTTGTTGGAGTATGATGCAAATTATTACCTCGATCTAGATGAATAAAGTTGTCTTGCACACATAACATTAGGTTTACTGGGGTGGCACGCAATGACACTTAAGTTAGTGTTGACCTCAAGGTTAAAGGGTAGCAGAATGTGATCTAATCGCAATAAAAGTCATACCTTATAAAATGACTCAACTGAACTTAAAAGAGGTTCATGTATCAAAATTCATATAAGTCATGGAGATCTATGGTTGATAGTTCGTGTCAAAGGGGTATGCCCATGAAGTCATTTGAGATTTTTCTCATTTCTGTAAAATCTATCTTTTGGGACTTATTCGTTGTATTTCCCTTATCAATTAGATTTTCTGTTTTGAATATCCTTAACTAGTTTTTGCAGGAACCAGGAGCAATAGAACATGAATTTGCCCAAATAGGTACAAAGACTGTGCTGAAACATTTCCTAACATACCGCACTCCAGTCCACTCAACATTCCTAAGGGCAAACCATTCCCTGATACTCCAGTTTCTCTGCCTCCATGGTTGTCTGAAGAAGATGTCGATTACTACACCAGCAAATATAACCTCACTGGCTTCACTGCAGCCTTAAACTACTATCGAGCACTCGACATGTAAACTTCTTCTCATCTTCTGATCCATTTATTTAATTATATCTCATCTAAAAGTTTAAACTGTTAAACATAAAATTAAAACCAATGACATACGTACGGGTTTTATAGAAATTGGGAACTGACGGCAGCGTGGACGGGGCTCAAGTTAAAGTCCCAGTGAAGTTCATAGTGGGGGATGTTGATCTGACGTACAATGCCCCAGGGAGCAAAGAGTACATACACAAGGGTGGGTTCAAGAGAGATGTTCCTCTGTTGAAGGAAGTAGTTGTAATGGAAGGGGTTGGTCACTTCATCAATGAAGAGAAGCCTGATGAAGTTAATGCCCACATTCATTCTTTCTTCAACCAATTCTCTTCTTCCCATTGTTCAGCATTGTGATTTGCTTGCAGCCTGATTGTGCTACTGTATATCTCTTCTCTGTTAATTATGTATTCTATGGTTGACAGCTAAAGTTTGAGCATTTATGTCCAAAACAAGTAGCGCGTGTAAGGAAAATTCTAATCCAGATCGAGTCTGGTCGAACCTGAGTAAGAGTTCTTTTCCCTGTATGTAATTTCGTATTGTAATGGTTCTCAACTGATGTTTGTGTTTTTTGAAGTTAATTTGCTGAAATTTGGTAGATAGACTTCATCAGTACTAGCAGGAACTCAAGATCATGTGATGCCAATGTCAACCAAACATTTCCCACGATTGATATTCATCTTTCGATTGATATTGATCATGAAAATTATAATTACAAAAATAAAAGCAGTAGGAAGGTTTATGAGATTACGATCATATAGCTTTAATCAATTTGGATTTTTTAATTAATTTATGCAAATTGATATTATATCTTTTGTTGCGCTTAATTAATACGTACATGAAATATGTATAAACTATTTTTCTAAATATACAAACAAGGTGTATTCTATACAAGTTTGAAAGTATGATTTTTTTTTAACTAATAACAGTAAATAAATTATAATTATTCTTCCCTATATACTGAGTAATACCTCAATATGACTAACTACAATACATAAATTATAAAAAAATCGCATAAAGTAAGACAAATACGTACCATCATATCAAGCAAAACTTGAATCCATAATCTTAAATTTATTCATAAAATCACAATCTTAATTTAACTACTAGACCAAGACATCATCGATATCTCCATTGAAGATTAAGTGTTTGGTTTGGTAGTAGTACATCAACCAAATAGAGTAGTTAAAATTATCCAAATGACCTGTTCACTGTGGAATATTAATATTTTGGTATAATTCATTTAGAAATTAATTGCTAAATTTGAATAGTTTGGTAGGTCTAAATATCTATCACGCTTAATATTTAAAGGCCACGTGGCATATATAAATGGCTTAATTAATATTGTATTTGAAATTTTGCGATGTATTAGTTCAAAAGGGACTTCACTTTTGCTTTATCCACGGAGTCACCTATTGATTTATGTGTCGGGTGCATTGATTGCACTTGAAGCAAAAATATATAATTTTGATGATACATGAGTGTGATGGGTATTTCACATGAAAAGTTGAGGGTATTAAGGCAAGAAAAAAGATCCAAAATGAGCTGTGAATTTTTGGGTATAATCACGGCCAAAATTTTGTGCCTGCAATAATACAAATAACAAGGTAAATAACAGGTCAAACACGTCTATAATAAGTTGGTCAAATTACTAATAAAGACAATATCAGATAAAATTATTCAGAATATCATGCACATTACCCCAGTAGACATGCCAAAATTTCGTTTCAGCCATGTCACTTTTTCATTTCATTCTTTCTTAAAAAAATTAGTTATTTTGAAGACAATTGTAATGCACAAGAAAATAAAATTTGCATTATAAATAAATACTTATTAGGCAAAAAAAAAAACAAAAAACAAAAATTTAAATGCGAAATAGTATTACTCCAAGAAGTCAAATATGATACATGAAAAATTGATTGGATTTTCTATTGTAATTTATATTGTATTTTATATTTAATTCAATATATATTTTAATATAAAATTACGTTATTGATTATTTATAAAAATATTTTATTAACATGTATGTAAGTCAGCAGCATAAATTACAACAGTGAGATAATGTTATAAGAGCCGTCTCCGTCGTTTGAAATCAGAATTCAGTGACACAGAGAGAGAGAGAGAGAGAGCGATAACAATGGAGAACATAGAGCACAAGATAATACCCGTCAATGGCCTCAAAATGCACGTCGCTGAGCTTGGCAAAGGCCCATTAGTCCTCTTCGTTCACGGCTTCCCCGAGCTCTGGTACTCCTGGCGCCACCAAATGGTGTTCTTGGCGCGCATGGCTACCGTGCGGTCGCGCCCGACATGAGGGGCTACGGTGACACCACCGGCGCACCCCTCGACAGCCCTTCCAAGTTCACCGTGCTCCCCTTGGTGGGCGACCTGATCTTACTCCTGGACGCCATTGCGCCGGGTGAAGGGAAGGTTTTTGTTGTGGGGCATGACTGGGGTGCTTTCATCGCTTGGCACTTGTGCTTGTACAGGCCAGATAGAGTCAAGGCTTTGGTCAATTTGAGTGTTGCTTTTGATCCCAGGAATCCCGAGGTGAATCTCGTGGAGTTGTTTCGGGGTCTATACGGGGATGATCACTATATCTGCAGATTTCAGGTAGGAATAACTCGTATTTTAGTAGTTTCTGTTATGTGTAATCTTGGATAGGAGGACACTCTTCTGTGGATGCGAAATTGTTTGCCGGAGATCATGATATTACAGAAGAGGTTTCTCTAATGATTATGAACTTCTTTCTGAGAGTATAATTCGGCTGAAGGATCTTAGTATGGCTATTAGGTTCTTGGCTTGAGTTCATGATTTTGAAAGAACATATAGCTTTTTCAGCTGAATGACTATGAGGGATTTCAAAGAATGTTTAGTTGTCCAAGCAGTTGAATTTAAAACTAATCTTTGCACAAATTTCAACCAAAGGCAGCCACGAATTCCTCTACGCAAAGACAATGGTTTTTTCTCAAGCTGTGAATTTTCGTGTCGTACCTCATCAATGAAGATTCTGGGATTTTGGACCCAGACTATAGAAGGGAATACTAACCATGCTTGTGTAGTTCTGTTTAAGCAGCCTCACAATATTTCAAACATCTTAGACATCTGTCTGTGGCTAGCTATAAGATGTTATTGAAGAATTTACGCGCCTTGTAATAGAGATATATTGCTTTATTTGCAGGAACCTGGGGACATAGAAGCTGAGTTTGCAAATATTGGTGTCAAAGAAGTTGTCAAGAATTTCCTTGCATTCCGCACTCCTGGTCCATTTTATTTTCCCAAGGGTAAAGGATTCGGCTATTCTGCCAAGAGAGCACCTTGGTTGACAGAAGAGGATCTGGACTATTATGTCAGCAAATTCGAACAGACTGGTTTCACTGGCGGAGTGAATTACTATCGCGCGGTTGGCTTGTAAGTGCTCTCCACGGCCTTCGGTTCTTGGAATTTGAATGTTGTTGTTCTAATCATCTAAATGACCCCATTCCCCTTACATCCCTAGTTATTTTCCAAGCTGAATGTTGTATGCTGTATGCTGTGTGATGCTTGGATTGACATAGCTGCTGCTAATTGCAGAAGCTGGGAATTGAATGCACCCTGGTCTGGGGCTCAAGTAAAAGTGCCAGCAAAGTTTATTATCGGGGAATTGGACCTAACCTATCATGTTCCAGGAACCAAAGATCATATACACAAAGGCGGGTTCCAAAAATTAGTGCCGTTGTTGCAGGAAGTCGTAGTGCTGGAAGGTGCTGCTCACTTTGTCAATCAAGAAAGAGCAGATGAGATCAATGAACACATCTATGCTTTTCTTAAGCAGTTTTAGATGATGCTCCTTTTGTAACAACTGGGAGTTTGCTCAAGTGATGGCCATCTATGATCTAAGCAGCCAGAATCAGGGGAGTGAGGCTTCAACCTGTTTGTGAAGCTACATGTATTACTTTTCTGTTAGTTATGTTCATGACTTTCCGCGAAGATCGAGCTCGAATATTTTGATATTTTTAAATATATTTTATTATGTTTACTAATTGATCAAGCTTAAACCAAACTTTAAAAGGTTATAATATCAAAATACAAAAAAATGTATTTATTTTTTTATTAATTTATAATTCAAATTAAAAAATTAAATTAATATCACAATACAAAAGATAATATACTTAGTTCATTTTTTAAAATTTAAAATATTTATCAATGTAAATATTAATGAACAATAACAATAATAGTTTTAACTAATTAAAGTTAATATTTCTAAATATTTAATAAATATATTTACTATAAATAATATATTATATTAAATTACTAATACATGTATTTACAGTTATTTTTTACAATTTAAAAGTTTAAATCAAATTTTCTTATCATGTTATAGTTTTGTTTTTTATTAAAAAAATTTACAACTTATTTTTTCTTAGTTTACTTTCAATATATTTAATTAAATTAGTTAAAAACTTTAAAAAACAAATTTGCCGGCTACTTCGTCTCCCTCTCTCAGTGGCGGTGGCCGGTTGGGTGGGCAGAAGCTAGGGAGTGTGTGTGGCTATGGGGGGTGCGGCCAGAGGGTGGTAGGCGGATCTTTAATTTTTTAAAATCCAACTATTAAAATGAATTGATTTGATCATACGAATTTTATAAATTCTAAAAAGATCCAATGATTAATAAAATAATGAATAATATACAATAAACAAGGGCATAACAATCACTTTTAAAAAATTAACATTATTGATTACATTTAACGGAAATAGGAGATTGGACTATATTTAAAAAAATAAGGGGACAGGAGAGGGGTAGGTTAGCCTATTTTTAAAATACATGAGGTTTTTAGCAAAGAAAAAGAAATGACAAAATCTTGGAAATCTAAGACAATTCCAACCACACAATTAGCTTGGTTTGGTAGGTCTAAGTATCTATCTACCTCAATACTTAAAAATTTCGTGTGAGTTAGGACACCAAATTTTCATTTTATTCTTTCTTAAACAAATTAATTGTTTTGAAGACAATTGTAATACACTAGAAAATAAAATTTGCATTGGAAATAAATGTTTATTAGAAAAAAAAATAGAAACAAAAATTTTAGATGCGAAATAGTCTTACTCCAAGAAGTAGAATATGATATATGAAAAATCGATTGAATTTTTTATTGTAATTTTGTATTGTATGTTATATTCAATTCAATAGATGTTTTAATGTAAAAATTACGTTATCAATTTATGTTTAAAAAGTATTTTAAACATGTATGTAAGTCAGCAACATAAATTACAACACTTGATATAAGTCAAAAGAGCCGTCTCCGTTGTTTGAAATCAGAATTCAGTGTCACGGAGAGAGAGAGAGAGAGAGAGAGAGCAATGGAGAGCATAGAGCACAAGATAATACCCGTCAACGGGCTCAAAATGCACGTCGCTGAGCTCGGCAAAGGCCCATTAGTCCTCTTCGTTCACGGCTTCCCCGAGCTCTGGTACTCCTGGCGCCACCAAATGGTGTTCTTGGCCGCGCATGGCTACCGTGCGGTCGCGCCCGACTTGAGGGGCTATGGTGACACCACCGGCGCACCCCTCGACGACCCTTCCAAGTTCACCGTGCTCCACTTGGTGGGCGACCTGATCTTACTCCTGGACGCCATTGCGCCGGGTGAAGAGAAGGTTTTTGTTGTGGGGCATGACTGGGGTGCTTTGATTGCTTGGCACTTGTGCTTGTACAGGCCAGATAGAGTCAAGGCTTTGGTCAATTTGAGTGTTGCCTTTTATCCCAGGAATCCTGAGGTGAATCCCGTGGAGATGTTTCGGGGTCTGTACGGGGATGATCACTATATCTGCAGATTTCAGGTAGGAATAACTCGTATTTTAGTAGAATCCTGGATTTTTAGTCCATGTTATTTGTAATCTTGGATAGGAGGACACTCTTCTGTGGATGTGAAATTGTTTGCCCGAGATCATGATATTGGAGAAGAGTTTTCTCTAATGATTATTTAAATTATTATATGCTCAAAATCCTATGAACTTCTTTCTGAGAGTAGAATTCGGCTGAAGGATCTTAGTCTGGCTGTTAGGTTCTTGGCTTGTTCATGATTTTGAAAGAACATATAGCTTTCAGCTGAATGAGAATGAGGATTTGAAATCCTTGGCAAAATGTTTAGTTGTCCAAGCAGTTGGATTTAAAACTAATCATTGTTCCTCTACGCAAAGACAATGGTTTTTTCTCAAGCTGTGAATTTTCGTTACCTCATCAATGAAGATTCTGGGATTTTGGACCCAAAGTTTAGAAGGGAATATTAACCATGTTTGTCTGGTTCTGTTTAAGCAACATCAAAATATTTCGAACAAATTAGGTATCTGTCTGTGGCTATAAGATGTTAATGAACAATTTAAGCGTTTTGTAAAGACATATTGCTTTATTTGCAGGAACCTGGTGACATAGAAGCTGAGTTTGCAAATGTTGGTGTTAAGGAAGTTGTCAAGAATATTTTTGCATTCCGCACTCCTGGTCCATTTTATTTTCCCAAGGGTAAAGGATTCGGCTATTCTGCTGAGAGAGCACCTTGGTTGACAGAAGAGGATCTGGACTATTATGTCAGCAAATTCGTACAGACTGGTTTCACTGGCGGAGTGAATTACTATCGCTCGTTTGGCTTGTAAGTGCTCTTCGCAGCCCTTTCGTTCTTGGAATTTGAATGTTGTTATAATCATTCTAAATGACCCCATTCTCCTTGCATCCTTTGTTTTTCTCTAACAGCTTGGATTGACATACTTAATGTTCATTAGTTCTTTTCCTGCTGCTGCTAATTGCAGAAACTGGGAATTGACTGCACCCTGGTCTGGGGCTCAAGTAAAAGTGCCAGCAAAGTTTATTATCGGGGAATTTGACCTAACCTATCATGTACCAGGAACCAAAGATTATATACACAAAGGCGGGTTCCAAAAATTTGTGCCGTTGTTGCAGGAAGTCGTAGTGCTGGAAGGTGCTGCTCACTTTATCAATCAAGAAAGACCAGATGAGATCAATGAACTCATCTATGCTTTTCTTAAGCAGTTTTAGATTCTCCTTTTGTAACAACTGGGAGTTTGCTCAAGTGATGGCCATCTATATTTACATGCTCTAAACAACCAGAATCAGGGGAGTGAGGCTTCAACCTGTTTACGAAGCTATATGTATTACTTTTCCATTAGTATTCATGACTTCCACGACAGAAGTATAATATATTCACATAATCCAAGTGAAAAATGTGTGCTTATATGTTGTGAAGGATGTATTTCCAACTTAAGTCAGTTTTATAATATCATTTCTGAGATACACATGGGTATCATCGTCGCAGCAAAATAGATGGCCTTACATCTGAGGGTGGAGCATTAAGATTCTTCATCCCTCCAGAGAAACAGATGGCGCAACATCTGAGGGCAGAACGTCTTCATGCTGATCACTGGAAGACTGAGGGGAATTCTTCATGATCTCATCAGCTTCCTCAGTCGCAGATATATGGACTGATCTGAAATTCAACTTCACATATAAATCATAATGAAACATAATGATAAGGCTGTAAGCTTCTTCTACCTTTGTCTTGATTAGTTGAGTATTGATTTACAGTTGTAGCAATTGGTACAAGTGTGGACATGTCCTAGTGATAGTGAAACAACTCATGACCAATTGGTCTAACTTCATACCTCTGGGAGTTTGATTGCTGACCTCCAAACAAGAAGGATAATGGACAATAACCTGTACGTAGTTTCTCGTTTCCAGATCTGTCTCCAGCCAACTGTAGATGTATAAAAACTTTGTAAACTATATACTTCATTTAGTTCATGGAGATACAATGTAGTAATACCCAGGCAAAAAAGGAATTCCACTATGAAAATGAAGGTCAGAAGAGTACTAACATCAAAACCAACTTACATTTTGTGTGGGGAACCTTTACATTTGGACAGCTGAAAATCCTGGGCCTTCCGCCTCTTCTTTTCGTGGACGAGAACAGCAGCACATTTGCATATGAAAAACAGAAGCAGCAGACCAAGAGAAAATACCGCAAGGGATTCAATCACGATTGCTGATCCTAACGCTGCAACCATGCAGTAAAGGCTGGTATAAAATTTCATGTAATTTTTATCTTTGAACATAAAAGTAGGTCAGCATCAGCATGATGTTAGGTCAGAAGAATCACTTCTTGTGAGTATACCAAATATGATCAATTTACAACTAACTCATATGACCTAGGAGTTTATGGCTTCATTTGAATAACTGAATTTGTGCTTCATTCTTGATTTTCATGAGGAGAACAAATGTTTTGAAATTTTTAAAGCAAGGAGTATAGCCAACACTCTAACCATGAGCTGCCAAGGAACTCATGGGCTTGTGTCTGATCAGATTTACAGTGGACTCGGCAAATAGACACATCGACATCATCTCAGCACAGTTCGGGTAGCATCCATGGTTCGCAAGATCGTTTACCATCACAGTCAAGACAGCACCATGTTCACCTTCCTGGAATTTTTTTACAAAGTAAGAGTTTAATTATGTAACAGCCAGTGTTGATTACTCAAAAACGAAAACCCATGATCAAAATGTTTTTATGGAAGAACGAGAGCTCATGTGGAGCAAGATAGGACAGAAACCTTTCGACTGTCTCAGAAAGTATAGTATGACTAGAAAATGGTTCCAGTGGACTCACATGATATGATAGATGCTCCATGATGCTGTTGCAGTCATCAATTGTACCCCGAAACCTGATACCTTTTGCTTTCACCAGGAAATGCTTTGAGATGGTAACGAACGTCTGAAGAGGTTGCCAGTGATAACTAGTTTTCAACTTTAGTTCAGTTGAACCAATGAGCGCTGCAGGAAGACTTGTCGATAAAAGTCCAGCACTGACCTCTATGGAGAACATAATCAAAAAGCTAGACCTATTACCTGAACACCACATTAGCTGAAAATCAGGTTTCTTCTTTTTTTTTTCTTAACAAAAATTATGATATCATCATAGATTTCAGAAAGAGTCAATGGGCACTCGAATTTCAAGAATTCCACTAATTATCATGTGGGCGCCAGAAATAGCTTGTGCCCGTTGATGTTCGGAGATAGTAATGTCTCAGCTATTTGCAGTATTACCAGGAAAATTCGGAAGATCTGGATCTCCAATGAAATCAATCTTGTCCCTTCGTTCACCAAAGATGAGTACCCCGTCACTCATACCATCCAGGATAACGAATGAGGGAATGTTTATGACAGGAGGATCATTGATAGGCTGCACATAAATAGGAACATCTATATCATTCCTCCCATTCCTGTTTATGGTAGAAACTCGGATCGTATCACCACCATAGAAATTCTCATTTCTATATCAAAGCCAAGCAAATAACATTCGTCAGCAAATTACCTGTAATCACTTTTTATTCTGTCAACAGTACAAAATTTAGATATCAGAAGAGGCAAGTGCATACCCAAAATATTGAATGGACTGAAGGGCAAAGTTGACTGCATCTAAAGAGCCTACCAAAGTTAAATCACTAGCCGTTCCGGCCTCTTTGTGAACATAAAGTTCACTCCGTCTTGGCTGCCAAAATTGCATTTGTGTGGGAGATAGTAACACAGTCCCAGATAGCGAACTGAGAGTAACAGTGATGTTTTCAGCTAAAGCAGAGTAAACAATCTCAAATCCAGAGAATCCACTGCATGAAGAACAAACATGGCTCTGTCATTCAGTTATAATTCATCTTTCTCATTCTGAAGAAGAGAAAAAGATCAAGTAGCATCTAACCCGAATGTGGGACTAACTAAATCTTCTGTAGCTTGCAAGTTACTTGGAAGAGAAACAAACTGAGGTGGCCTGCAGAGGATGAGTAAATCCACAGAACCAGAAGCACGATTCTCGTTTATGTCAGCTATTGTGTACAAAAAAGAATCATTGCCATAAAACCCTTTGTATGGTGTATATCTAAAGAGGTTCCCGTGCTGTAGAAGTGAACCATGACCTGGCTGCCGAGGATGATATATCAAGTGAGTTTTCAGAAAAATATCATTTAATTGTCTAATGATTTCAATCAAGAACTAATCATAGAGCAAAAGCATGTTTAATTGCTAAAGTTTTAGGATTTTCAGAGAAAGTGAATGCTGTTACATCCTCTTCAAAAATGTCTACAACTTACCTTTGAGTATTCAAGAATACTTGCATTACCCCCAGCAAAATAATCATTTTCAAGAACATTGAAAGGAATCGATTCGTCCTCCCACACTGAAACTGTGTCATTGTAGGCTTTAGGAAAATACTCACCTGAAGACATATATTTAATCAGATAGATCATATTCCATGTAAAATTCCAAAAATAATTTAATTGAAATGTTTCATTATAGACTTACTATTGTACACATTCACACCAAAAGGGCACGGTATGAATCGCTCTCCATTATATGAAGCACATATCTCATAGGTTCCAACATCTTTCGCCAGGTAGCTACCGCTATAAGTTCCATCATTGTCATCAGAGAACATCCACGTCGAAGAAGCAGATTTATTGAGCGAAGCAATCTCTAATTTCAATTTTGACTGTTGCAGCAGAACAGGATTGTAATATGAATCCACAAGTTGTACAACTATTTCATTTTTAATCAGCTTCGGGATTTTTTGTGCAAATTTCACGACCCCTGAGAGCGATACATTGACAGCTCCTGCAGCCAACCAAAGAACCAATCAAGGCTACTTCAAATGAAGCATCCAATCCCTCTTTGGAAATGTAAATACTTGCTATAATCTTCAATGGTACCTGGGCTTACTTCTTTTTTAAATGGATGGCCACCATTCAATGGAATATTTCCACAAAACACACGGATTTCATATGTACCGCTCTTTTCAGGTTTATAAATGACATCAAAGTCGCTAGATTTGTGATTCTGTTTTCCAGCAAACTGCAAAAAAAACTATCTATGATCAGCAGGCCTGTAATCTCTGTCATATGATATCAATAAGAAATTTAGATACTTGCATTGTTCTTTGGGTCTACCACTGGAGCAGAAGCAATTTGCACAGGATCAATTAGCCCATAATTTAATCTTCCTGAGGAAAAGCTGCCTGGTGGAAAGATGCATGCTTCCATTAATATGAAAACCAAAAGAAGATGCTGAGAGGAAACTAGTCAGTTTTTACCATTGATAGCCTCCCTTATCCGTATGCTTGGATGTATAATCTTGGAATCAGATTCTCGAAAAATTTGAACTTGAAGGTTTTCTAAATCAACTGGAGATGGATATAAATAAGCATCCTTCAGGAAGACAGAGAATGTTGCAATATCACCAGCAACAGAATTGTTAAGACCTGATCCATTGACAATACTGTTTGTCCCATCACAATAACCTGTTGAATCAGCCTAAACATCAAGCTGTAAACTTAAATTTCACACTATTTTCTTACGTTCTCAGACCAGATTGGGAATTGTTACTCCTACAGAGCTATTTACAATTAACCATAAACACAAAAAATCTAACCTATATATATGGTGAATTCATGTGGCATGTTGGAGATAAGGGTGTTCTTCTCCTTATCAGATATCATGAGCATGAAGTTTCCAGGCTCATATAGGCTGAAGGAAAATGATTGGATACCCGGGCTGATATCTTTGAAGAGTAGATCAGCCACTGGCATAGACAAATTGGTTCCCTTCTCGATAACCTCGATGTCAAATGCATACAATCCTGAAACCAGGTTGCCATATTGATCATGCTGGTGTATGAAACCTTCCATCATGGTAAATAATTGGAAGTACTTAGTTTCTATATTCCATTGAGCTTTGCAACTGTGGAAATCCAGCTTTCCTGTAGAACATTATGGAATTGATTTAACCGGGTCCAAGAAATCCCATCAATCAATAAGTAGCATAACTAATTCTGTTGAGTACCTGTATCAAATCAACATGTTTTTAATGCCACATAGAACTATTATCTCTTAAGGAAACATCATAAAATAATGATACAAAATTATTCTTACTGGTATAATCTGACCAGACAGAAAGTTCTTTAACTAACAAGTCTCACATGAATCACCTGGATTCACCTTGAACGCCAGCGGAGGGCCATCCAATGTTTGGTTTTCAACTTGTACATGAAGTAGCAGTCTTCCAGCTGTGGCTGCAATAAACCCAATGCAGAGAGAACCTTGCTGATTCCATCCTTTTTGGGTAATATTAAGAATATTTGCAGATAAACCATTTAAGGTTGATGCAAACAGTGTAAAATTATAAGGTATTGGTCCTTCACTGGCTGAAGAGACATTATTTCCAAATGCATCTTTTGGAAGGAACAATACTTCAGCCTCTGTCCCAGCTATAAACTCGTCCAGTCCATCTGGCCACGACAAGATTCCAGCTGGTGGATACATTCTACCTACACATTTACGTAATCAGAAGGGAACTAAAATGCTTTCTCCCTTTCTTTTTCTTGAAACAGAGGGAACTAATATGCTGATGAAACATGTAACAGCAAAATCAAGCCATTATGTAGTAAGATGATGAGTGATAACTAACAGGAACACTTTAAAAACAAGTACTATTTCTTCCGAAAACGAAAACGAAAACTTCCCACATTAGCAAAAGCACTCACAAGAACGAATCACTGGATAAGAAGTAATTATCAGTTAGTATCAAAGAAACAAAAACAGAAAAGAATCAGAACCTGGGTTCACCCGAAAGTGCAACGACGAATCCAAGACATGGAAATGCTGATCAGTGATGAGCACATTGAACAAGCCAACCATTATAGGAATAAAACTAATACTCCAATTCTCAGTGCCACCATCAACATGCAAAGTAACACCGGTTACAAAACTGCTATTTCCCATCTTATCATTCACTGTGATGTTTGGCTTAAAAGGAAACTCATACTTTCCACTTTCATAATTCCCAAGAACTCTCACATTTATGGTTGCTGTGGCACCTGCCACGAAAGTATCATTGTCATTCAGCCAACTGAATGCAAAAGCAGGCAGTGGCACATTATCTGCAGGAAACAGAGAAGTTCTAAGCAATATAATCAGAATCTAACACAGAAATCTTTATATACAAATGGGGTTTTTGAAAACGTACCTGATCTTGCAGGTTGAGGATTGAGAGAGAATGTGAAGAATGTTAAGAGAGTAAAGAGTACTAGTTCTTGGGACGCCATTGTTGAAATGATCTGGTGAGTTTCTTCAAGGGGGTTGGATAAGTTTCTCAGTTTTCTTGCTTTGTTTCTTTTTATGAGGAAAACTAGGATCAAAAGAACTGAAGCGGGAGAAGTTTGATTAGTTTATGGCAGAAAAAGCAGTTAGATATGGTTCCAAGTCCCATTTTTGCAGTTACCTCCCAGAATTGTACAAAAAACGCCTTATTTGATGAAATATCCAAAGCAAAGGCACATAAAGAATCTGCATCTTTTATGCGTATAAAAACATTTCAGCCTTGTTCTTTTACTTTGTTTGGTTTAAGAATTTCAATAAGGAAATGAAAATCTTAAGATAAAAAGAAAAGAAAAAGGAAGTGTCTTTATTTTTAAGAGATCACTTCCTTCAAAACCAAAAAGACAAAAGAAATCTTTGCAGTTTTGATGTTAGTTATGTAATATTTTTTCATATAGTTGATGATGATCTTGTTGCTTGAATCATTGTCCCTCATATTTATTTAACTTGTAAAACTTTGACAAATTAAAAATATAATTATACATATGATATATTGATATTAATATTGTAAAGTATTATTTAGTATATCATTAATGTTAGATGTCTACTAGGAGCAGGTCTCATGTATGTATAGTATAATAGTAACCCTGAGGCTGGATTGTGGTACGCCGCTCCTTTTCTCTTCAAAAGATTTCCCCTTTCTTCTCCCTGCAGAGCCCTCTCCCTCTCCCTCTCACATACACTTCCCACACTCTTTAACAGTGGCAGACACAGAGATTCGCATTCACACAGGCTTTTTTGTTAGGCCCTTCTTTTCTGCCCACGTGAGTGTGTGTGTGTATAGATAGAAATCGAGAACAAGAATTTCCGAATTGCTGAGAGTGAGCGTTTTCAAGCGAGTTCCTACTTCTCTTGTTTTATCTGTGAAGGAAACATGGCAACAAGGGCTGCTCTGAAATTCGCTAGAGAATGCTCTGTGTATAGGAAGGCGAAATCCAATAATCTTTCCAGTCGTTGTTTTTCTACTGCTTCTACGAATACTCACACTCCACAGCCTCCGAGTCCCAAGAAAGTCCCTCATTCTTCCAAGAAGGTAATCTTGTTTTTCTGGTGATCTCTTGCTTTCTTCGTATTGTAGCTTTTGACATGAAAACTGCAATCTTTTTTTATGTAATTTTCGAAAAAGTGCCTCATTTCCAAAGAAAAAGGTGATCTTGTAGTTATGTCTTACTAGATTGTGTAAATATAGATTTTAGCATGAGATGCGATGATTTTGGAAGAATAGTTTGTGTAGGGGCGGCTAAATGAGTTTGCTGTTCCAGTAAAAGAGTAGTTCGTCTTTTTTTCCTCCAGATGCTTAAGTTTCGCTCTTAAACTGCAGGGTAGGTTATTTACAGGAGCTGCTATAGGTCTACTCATAGGTGGAGGTGCGTATGCAAGTACTGTGGATGAAGCAACTTTCTGGTATTTCATATTGATCTTTGTTAAGATGTGTTTTGATTGTATTGTTCTAATGTTTGGAGCAGATACAATAGCGTTTCTATATGTCTGGTAATGTGTCAATCTTATGTATTGCTTTTAGTGAGGCTTTTTATGTCACTTTCTCTATCAGGAATTATCTTTTAAGGATTCATTGAAGAGTGTTTGGAAGGGAAGTCATAAGGAAGGTTGATAAATTACGACAGCTGAAGAATGAAAGTCTAGACACAGCAATGCATTTATTTGTTGTTATATTGAGATCATCCTTGAAGTAGGAGGATATGTTAAAGTGGAGACTGGATACTGTTTTAGGATTACTATAATAAAACTTAGTGTTCAGTCACTAGCGAGATTGTTGGAAAAGATAAATCATAAATGTTGCTGTGGTATTTTCTACCAAATATTTTGTGCTTTAAGCTCTTCATGCTTGGCTCAAAGTTCAAGTTTTTGTTGTACTTCAATTTTTTTGGGGGGAAAAAGAATGGCTGATTTTACCTCTCTCGGATCATGCAGTGGCTGGCTTTTCTCAGCGACAAAACTAGTCAATCCTTTCTTTGCCTTTCTGGACCCAGAGGTTGCCCACCGATTAGCTGTCTCTGCTGCTGCTCGTGGATGGGTTCCGATAGAGAAGAGGCAAGATCCACCAATATTGGAACTTGAGGTCTGGGGGAGGAGGTTCTCCAATCCAATTGGTCTTGCTGCTGGTTTTGACAAAAATGCGGAGGCTGTCGAAGGTTTACTAGGTTTAGGTTTTGGCTTTGTGGAGGTTGGATCAGTCACTCCGGTTCCACAGGATGGTAATCCAAAGCCTCGAATATTCAGATTGCGAAATGAAGGGTAGGATTGCATGTCTGTAACTGATTTCTTTAAGTGTAAAAGCACATTTGTTACATTCTATTCCTGTGGCATCATCTGTATTGTTACTTAATCTATAAAGTGCCAATCTCTTAAATGAGACTCTAAGCTTTAAATTGCTTGAATTTGTGGCAGTGCTATCATTAATAGGTGTGGCTTCAATAGTGAAGGAATTGTTGTTGTTGCAAAGCGGTTGGGTGCGCAACATGGTAAAAGAAAGTTAGAAACATCAAGCACTTTATCTCCAGCTGTAGATGATGCCATACATGGAGGGAAAGCTGGTCCTGGAATTCTTGGGGTTAACCTCGGGAAGAATAAGACCAGTGAAGATGCTGCAGCTGACTATGTACAAGGAGTTCATACATTATCGCAATATGCTGATTACTTGGTATATGATTTATACGTTACATGTTTGTTCATATTCGTCATGTCTCTCATGGCACAATTGACCCTATCTGAGTATGTAATTCTTCTCTTGATGTTTAAGAAGTGTTGATTCTAATCATCCACATATCATGGGATCTGTCAAAGTTCACGAGGTAAATTTGTTATTTTAACTAGAACATGAAAATACAATTTCAAATCAGTTAAGAGGGAAAAAAGAAAGCTAGATCTGCAAAGATAAAGCTGTTGAATTTCGAAGAAACCAGTTCCTCTTAATTGGTGGTAGGAACTTCATCTGTTATCGGAGTTGAGTATCAATAAATGGGATTGATGTTAAAATTTAGTAAAAGCATTGGAAACTAGAAGAACATGAACGAATTTTGTGGCTAAGTGTGCCTATACTACCTTCAAATATTCATTCACACCGGGTTTACTGGTTGTGCTGATGGAAGAGCTTCACTAACTGGTAATGGTAAAGAATAATGGATTGATGAGTTGGCTGTAGCAATAAGCACCATCTGGAATTGTCTATATGCTCTGGCATTCTACTGTAGGGAGGGGAGGGGGGTGGAAGCAACCAATAACTGATGCAATATGTTTGTATTCTTAATTTAATTTTCTCTTGGAGGGTGTATTCATAGAGTCCTCAAATTTATATTTGAAATACTTCTTGAGTACAACATCTCGTTGCTTGATTCCTGTTTATTATCCATCAGATCTCTTCTCCATGCAGCACTTTTTGCCACTTCCAGTAATTCATGGCTTGGTAGTGTTAATTTTTCCTTGGGAATATAATAGGATTATTCTTGATGTTTAATGTAATGGAGATGTGATCGGCATTCTGGCTGGAAGAACTTCGTTTATTTTATGCCATTTCTGATTTCACTTTTATCTTTCGTGATGTCATATATCCATCGTCAATCTTTGAAAAGCCCTGTTGAGCGGTTATCTGCTGATCTTATAATGCATAGGAATCATCTTGTAGGTTATTAATATCTCGTCTCCAAATACTCCTGGACTGCGACAGCTTCAGGGGAGGAAACAATTGAAAGACCTTGTTAAGAAGGTACAGATCTTACTTATGTAAATTCAATTGGTCTATATACATTGGAGACTGAGTTGCTGATTAAGTAGGGATTTGAATTTAATTTTTTAAGGTACAAGCTGCTCGTGATGAAATGCAATGGGGTGAAGAAGGACCACCACCCCTGCTTGTGAAAATTGCTCCAGACTTGTCCAAACAGGATCTTGAAGATATCGCAGCGGTATGCCAATAATTATGCTCTATTTGACCTTCCTGTATAACAGGCCCTTAAATTATCTCAGTTTTGCTCTCTGCATTGCAGGTTGCTCTTGCCCTTCGAGTAGACGGCTTGGTATGTTTTTCCTTACCCACTACAGTTCTTCTACCTTTTCTTTTCTCACTGTCTGTAATATCTACTCATTGCACATAATTGTAGTTCTCGGAGCTTCTTGTCAACATAAAACACAGCTCATCTTCCAACAGCCTAGTTTTTTATTTCTCTTTAGTGTGATTGTCGACATAGAGGTCAAACTGTTAGATATTGTATTAATCTGTTATTGACAGAATATTCCTGAATATTCTTGTCCGGACCTTTGAACTTGAGGAAACTATTCTGTGGTTGTTTCACTCAAATGGTCAAAGGTTTCATAACATGACATTTCACATACATCTTAAAACAAGTTAGGTTGATGTGGCGTGCTCAATGGAACGCTTTTCTAGTCAATTACTTGTTATCCTCCTATTGAGTGCATCATTGTTTGTCTGTAAGATGATTGTAAGAATCTGGCATGCTTGACCACCATCTGTTTTTGCATGTAGATCATATCAAATACTACCATTCAAAGACCGGATCCTGTAAGTAAAAACCCTGTTGCTGAAGAAACTGGTGGCTTGAGTGGGAAACCCCTCTTTAATTTATCCACAAATATACTCAAGGACATGTATGTTCTTACAAAGGTAATCAAGTTTCAAAATACTACCGTAGGGCATCATTTTGCTGATAGTTAGGTTAACTTTAGTTAACTCATAGATTTAATTTCTTGCTTGCATTTCATGCATTCGACTCATGCATCTTGTGTAACTTATCACAGGGGAAGATTCCTTTGATTGGCTGTGGAGGTGTTAGTAGGTAACACATCATTCTTGAGCTTATGATATAAACTCATTCTTGCTTTTTGATCCCAAGTTCTGTTGTATCTTGAGATTATATTAAACCAATAATTTTTCAGTGGTGAAGATGCGTACAAGAAAATACGAGCAGGAGCAACTCTTGTTCAGCTGTATACTGCATTTGCGTATGGAGGTCCTGCGCTTATACCTGAGATAAAGGTATTACCTTGTTTTATGAGTACTATATAAGCTTTTCTTCTTTATCTTTTCCCTCCTAAGAAACAATAAAGAGTGGTTACTGTACTTGCCTCTTTTTGATGTCCTCTATTCCTTTTTATAGGCTGAACTTGCCCAGTGCTTAGAGAGGGATGGTTACAAGTCCATATACGAGGCAGTTGGCGCAGACTGTAGGTAGCTGGAAAGTTTATATCCTTTCATCTTTGGTCAGAAAATCCAATTTTTACCACCTTGTACACAGGCCACCAGGGAGATATCCCCTCCAAGAATTTTGTTTAACTGGAGTTGTCTGCCATTGATATATATCTTTCATCTTTGGTCGGAAAATCCTCTTTTATCAAATTTGAGAGTTAAATTTGTCTTGTTGTCAACAGAGAGCAAAACTTTGACAGGCTTGCGATTCGTATTGAATGCCAAAAGTATAAGATTTTATTCTGCAGGAACAGAGAGTTTCTTGCAATTTCATCTGTTTCTCCTTTTTTGTTTTACCTGAAAAATCTTGCTGAGTTTATGAAATTGGAGGCGGGCGTTGATTAGCTGAAACATCCATCAGTTAGTTATATTGGCTCCATTCCTTGCATAAAAGGATCATATTCCTTGCTCAACAGAATTGAAGATACGGAAAATGAAGGCACAATGAAAGATAAAAAAGCAACCTAAGATTGAATTTATTTGTACAGATATACTTCCCCAGCATTAGAGTTATTGCCTCTATGGTTACACGTAAGAGAGTATTTTCTGCAGTTTGTTTCATATACTAGCAGAAGCATGCCAGTTCGTTTAGCTACATTGTGTTTAGCTTGTGCCTCACCAGCCACGGAATCTTTTAGTTCAGCTCCCATTCATGCTTAGTTGACTTCCTGGGGATATATTGGTGGTGATTGTTGAAATGAATTCCATCCCAAGAGCAATCATTTCATATGCAGCATCAAGAGCTCTGGTTTTTCAATGAACAGCTTCCACTCATTGCAGAACATAGCAACTGTTGCCCCATCCAGAACTCTATGATCCGCACCTATATTCACCTGATGAACATGTACCACATTAGCCAGGCAGAAAACACACGTCATAGATTGGAAGAAGACTCTTAGATGCTGCCACCTATAATTACTGTCTACAAAAAGAATTTGCACATAAATCAAGCACTTGCAAAATGTGTTCTCTTCATCCCCATTAATTTTTTTGTTCAAGTCCCATGTATTTGTGTATTGAGTAGAGATCACATATTACCTCCACATCAGGAACAAAAAGGAATGTTGCTTTAAGATCAAGGAAATTCAACCGGATGCTGGGTAGCTAAGTTGGAGAACCAGATTATCCTAGTGAATGGAGATTCTCATGTATGTTAAAATGGCTGGTATGCCCCTATTTGGATATTATTATGTGAGATGCAGAGCATGGTACAGAGTGTAAGGTGCTCAAGGGATTGCTTACGGTCACAATTGATGCAGGATAGACATTCCCGTCTTCATCAAATTGGGGAATTTTCTGGATCCGTCCAATTGCAATAATGGATACTTCAGGCACATTTATAAGAGGGGACCCAAACTTTCCACCAATTGCACCAATATTGCTCAAAGTAATAGTTCCACCAGTTATATCATCGGAACTAAGCTTGTTAGCTGAAGCCAATTGTTGTAGTCGAGAGAGCTCTTTTGTTATCTGAAGGAATAACAGTAATATCAGGAACAGGTGTATTTACAAGGGAACGCATAATTGAGCTTGTTATCATATTATGAGCCAGGGGTAGCATGAGATACCTCGAAAAGATTAAATACAAATTCTTGAAAAGAGAATAAAAGCATTTGTCGAGCTTAATACTAAGAATTATAACTTACCTCCAAGATGGAGAGGCACTGAACCTTCTTTATGTTAGGTACTACCAGGCCATGTGGGGTAGCCATTGCAATTCCAATGTTGTGCGGTCCTTTGATCCAAGAAGAAAAGATCAGGTCCAACATAATGATTTATAACTCAATCGTGGAAGCAAAAATGAAAGAAAATAAAGATAACTTTTAAAATCTATTTTGTCATAAATATAACGTGGTACTTCAGCCATATTGTAAAATAAAAAGCTGCTACTAAGTTGAAAAGTCTCAGCTCTTAAACAAGATACATAACCAAAATTATCAGATAAGTAGAAGTATACATACCTTTCAGGGTCACCTCTTGCAATTCCTCATTAAAGCAACTGTTTAGCAAAGGATATTTGCTCAATGCCATTGAAAGTGACTTTATCAACACAGGAAGGAAGGTATGCTTGACTCCTGGATCAGAATTCTCATCTTGGAATGATGCTTTAAGTTGAACAAGGGCGTCGCAGTTTATCTCATCAACATAATGAAAATGAGGGATTTTCGCAGCTAATGTCATAGATTTAACCATAGCACGCTGGAAACCCCTGCAAAAGTAAAGCATCAGAGAGTTCCTGAGCATGCTTAACTTGATTCTAATTTGCCATGTTGATTTTTACATGCTAACAAAATCATTAGTAATTTGTATCTGCTGCTATTGGACTTGCTCAACTGGAAACAACAGCTACCCTCCTTTTCAACTTACCAATTATCTCAACAAAATAATAATGAGTGAAACATTAACATCAGGTATATATATATATATATATATATATTATATGACAGTATACCTGCCTATTTAAAAGAGAATGTGGGGGAAAAAAGAAAGAAAGAGAATGTATTGTCAAAAATAGATATTATCATTTAATTTAGGGAAAACAGATTGAGATATAAGATAATATACCTCAGAGGAACTGTCCTGTCATCATACTCCCGTCCATATGTTGATGCAACCTCAGTTAACTTCTGATCTCTCTCAAGATATTCATCGGCAGAAGAATCATCAGATGATACTGAGCTTTCCTTAAGAATGCCTTCACGTGCAGCATAATTCAGGACATCCTCCTTGAGTACTCTTCCCTCTTTGCCACTTCCGTGCAGATCTTCGATATTTACACCTAATTGTTTTGCAAAATTACGCACAGCAGGCGTGGATAGCGCCCCACCTATCTTTGCTTTTTTAGGCCCTGAATCAGTAACATCTACTTCACTTGTATTAGAATCGTGCACCTTAATAACCTCTAGTGTCTCAGAACATTGATCAGAGACAGCATTTTCATCAACAACCATCTTCAGAAGCGTTTCTCCAACCTAAAAATGTCAGTAAAAGAGGTCCTGATAAACTAAAAAGCTTACATTCTGCAACCAAGCAACTATGATGAAGTCTTGCGCACAAAGTACAAGAAAATTAAAAGAAATGCAAGGCAAAATGGACTTCCAAGCATCATCACTAGGCATATCTTTAGAACGAAGAGAGATGATGACTCAAAAACATATACAATATCAGGGGTTTCTATGTTCTAATAATAGTAGTTCCTTATCCACAGTCTATAAAGCATTCAGCTACAAATCGAAGCTGCTAATTTGTTGTCTGTGTTTAGCATGCAATTGTAAGATATCATTGACATCAAAAGATAAGATTCTGCAGCCACCATTTCTCACACTGTATTATGCCAATTTTAGTCAGCAAGTTGCAACAAGCAGCCTATCACCAAGCAACCGCAATAGCATACAGGACCAGCAAAAGTGTCTGATTTACCAAGAAAATTATTTTGGTTAACTACAGTTGTTTACCTTTACAATATCTCCTGGAATATGGAGAACCTTTGAAACTTTTCCTCTATAGCGGCTAGTAATCTCTATGGTAGCTTTGTCGCTTTGAACCTCACAAAGTGGTTGGAATTCTTCAACTTGGTCCCCCTGCCAAGATCGTGAATATACATTTTCAAGATTTCCCATAGCTAATAACTTAAAGATAAATATGATATCAAGTACTATAAAAATATAGAATCAGAAAAAGCCATGTAAGAATAGCAGCATCAGTAGTTGCAATGACCTTAAAAGTGTATTAAGAGCATTAAATGGATAATGTCTTTATCCTTGAACCAAGAGGAAAAAGAGTCTCTCATATATGTATTTTGACCCTTGCTAGAGCCCAAGGTTGGCATACTTTTTGGCACTTCATGGAGCAAGGAGGTCTGCGAGAGCAGAAACATGCAACCTCTTTACTGTGACATGGACTTGCAGATAGAAACACAAAAGAGCAAGTAAAAATATTGTCTGCAGGAGCAGTTTACATGAAAGGAAAAGCACAAAATGCAGGCAGCTGATTGCTTGTCACTTTATAAATTACAAGGACTGTAATAGTTGGTTGCTGGTACAAGTCACCAAACATCTACAACATGCAAATACACCTCAAGCGCATAAAGAAACACAAGAAAAAAACTTGCATAAAATGAACAGAAAATTCATCCACAAAACCAACGATTGTTGATTTTTCACCTGAACATTGAACAAATGAAAGGATCATCCACTCACCTCTTGCACAAACCATTTAAGAAGTTCACATTCCGCAATACCTTCTCCTGTTTGCGCCAAAGGCACATCAACCACCCCACCGATTGGAGAATCGCCCAAAGCATGAGTTGTAAAGTTACATCCTCTAGTCCCGAATTGAATGCTCAACTAAAAAACATAAATCGAACATACAAAGCAACAACCACAAATTTATCAACACACATCAATCATAAAATCTTCATGTCCGAGCAAAACAGGCAGCCTTAGAATGTCAAACTCTCTTTATCCACAGGAAAGAAATTCAAAGTTTTCTGACTTCCTTTGTCATACTTGAACACGAGAGACTGAAATGAGTTGAAATGCCAGTTCATGCCAAAGGGAAAGCTCAACTAAAAACAAATAAAGCAACAAGGAACATGCACATAACAATCACATTTGATCAACTATGTAAATGATTTTGATAGTATCAGCATCACTAATTAACACAAAGACACGCCCTTTTTTCACTATCTTCACACACAGCAAAAGAATTGACATGTTTTAACGAAATATATCGTCAACACAGGCATTTAAGTACTTCATCTGCCGGCGCCAGTGTCTCATGCACAAAACTAAAAATCGTAAATTTTCATTTTCCTTTTCTACTGCAAGAAAGAAAGATGCAGAAATACACACACGCAAATCATCTGGAGCAAATCAACAATTTCTGAAAAAATAAGGAAGAAGCCACATTCTATCTAATAAAAAACGAAATAACAGGGGCTTACTGAATCTCCTTCATGATGACTCTGAAACAAAGAAAACGTTCTTCGATTAACAAAAATGTTGGGTTGAGCTCGAGCTAAAAAACCCAGCCCAGAACTGGCTCTTCGAGCATCGGCCCAGGCAGCCGCCGAAGGCGGAGTGGTGGCGGGGTATACAGACCGCCACCAATGGCTGAAGCTCCATGGATTCCTCCGACAAATTCTACGGCAAATCATAATAGGAAGCCGTTACGTTCGAGGGAGTGGTCCGTATCCTTATGATTTCCAATTTTCTTTGCTAACAGAGTAAAATTCACAGAGAACTTTGCTACTGATACGTCTGGGAGTTCCGTAGTTCAATTTAATTTGTTATATATGTATTATTACTATTTCTCTCATCTTTCATTTTTGCCCCTTAATTTATCAGATACTACACATTTAACCCAATATTTATCTTTAATTCCCACTGTCCACCCTTTATTCATCGCTATTTATTTAGTAGAATCCAAAACGTAAAACACTTTTTTTAAAATGAAAATGATAATTAAATTATTAATAATTATCAACATCATTTGAAAGGGAGGTTTGTGCGCGTGGGATTATCAACAAATATATAATTTTATTAAAAAATAATTTCACTTAATTTAAATACGTTTTTAATATGAAAAAAAAAATTAACATATTTGAGACTATATAAATGTAAAATCGTGTGGCACGAAGAGACTAAATTTAATTAGCGATTATGGAGCCTTGATTTGTTAATTAATCCACGTTTCCCATGTCAGCAGAGCTTGTCTCATCCATGCTGGAGAATGGATAGAAACAAACACTTTCTTTAAAAAAATAATTATACTGTCCCCATAACGTTTGGTGTAATTATACATAAATTTTATGTAATATAAAAAATACATCTAGTACCCTTAATATTTTTTTAAATACATCTGTTGTTTCAACTATAGAATTACCTCTCGTTAAGAAAGACATCCAACATGGTTAATTTAATCAAAACGTGATCGTATAATTTTATTGATAGTAAAATATTTGATCTGAGCCGTAATTACTGAGTGCAAGGAATAAAAACTTTTCATATAAATTACCTAAAAGGAAATATAAAATTTAGATATTAAAGTTTCAAGTAGAGAATGGAGCCCCCACTGCTTTGAATAGGATTAGGTTGAGTGTTTATGGGAAGGTGGAGCGGAGCCACCCTAAACATTAAATTATCTTGGAACCTAAATCAAGTAGAACAATAAATTCCACCAAACTTATAGAAATTGCAGTTGAGCCCATGGGCCTCTGTGCAAATTGGCAACTCAGGAGGATATCAGTTTAACTAATGGGCCTTATGGATCTGAACTTTGCTTATGATACAAGATGTATCCAGCCCATTTATAATGTGGGCTAGGCCCTGATTGGTTGGATCTGGACAAAATCATGGACCTTTGGGCCGAATCAGCTTGAGAACTTTGATGGGGGTACAATTCAGGTGGAAACAGAAATTCGACGTCCTAACATCAACATAATGGTGGCAAAGAGTTATCATCATCAAAAGGACTGGGTATATATAACGCCTAATCTGTCAAATTGTATGGCTCTGGATTCGGATTTGAGTGTAATATAAAAATAAGGGATAATTGCACTCTATTTTCTTGAAGTATGGTGTAATTACATGTAAATTCTTTAAGGTTTAAAAAATTACGTCTAGCACCCTAAAGCTTACTTCCATCTAATAAATAAGTCCATTCGTTAGTCAATATTCATTAAATTTGTTGATATTAACAACAACAAAAAAATTGAATGAAAATTGAATTTTACCTCGATTGACTTAGACTGACTGATTGTTGGTCAACTAATATTTTTCGAACTAAACTACCCTTATAACGAAGATATAACTCCTCACATGCATTAAAGCGTGAAGATGTATTAAGGTAATTTGATCATAAAAATATTTATTTAACCTGCAATAAATCAGTAATAAGTCAATCGAATTTAATTGTAGATTTTTTTTCCAATTTTTTTGTTAATATCAACAAATTCGGTAAATTTTGACTAATAAAGGAACTTATTTGTTAGACGGAAGCATACCTCAGGAGTCCTAAATATAATTTTTTAAACCACATGAGGTTTACGTGTAATTGCATCAAATCTCAAAAGAATGGAGTGTAATAATTCCTAAAAATAATGGGTTTAAATTTGAGTATTTACTATTATAGATAGTGAATTCGGATCTGAATAATACATGTCCATTGACAGGGTTAAAAAGCAGCAATGGCCGGTTAATTTATTTTTGTGCAGTTGAAATTAGGTTTAAGTCCACCTCCCAAACTAAAATTTGTGCAGATTTTTAATGAATAAATGGATAGGAATTATGGCCTAACCCTCTACTGCCCAAGCAAGCTATCTTGACTTCACTATTGCATTCTCTCTTACAATAAACTCTTATTGTATTTGATAATTATTACTATTTGTGCTTTCTAATTATGAAATAAATTTAATAATTCGTGCAGTTAAATATGAACTATACTTCTATACCAATTCTTTTTTTCTTTAATTTAGAGGCTAACTCCCGACAAAAATAATCATCAAATAGTGACTAAAGCGGGCGAAAAAATAAAAGAAACTAACATAAATAATTGCTAAAATATCTTAAGAGCTTGATCACTTAACAAGAATTGAATTATTAAGGTAAGGAAGAAAGTGGTCCAATTTAGTTTAAGTTGCATCTAAGAAATGAAGCCACATGGTTGAGGTGAAAGGAATTTTGATCATGACCATCCATGGAGCTTGATTGGTAACAACCTCACATGATTGTGACCTCTCCAATCATGCAAAAATCCCCTAATCCATATGCCTTATTCTTTGCTACATTGAAAAACCCTTTCTTGAGTTGGAATTGAAACTAATCTAAACTCTAATCCTAAACAGAAAACCTAATCTTCCCCAAAAATCAACATGTTACAGCTTAAATTTGAGTCTTGTCAGCAAGGGTGTGTTTTTCCTAGTTAGAAGCCATTAGGGGGTGTGTTGAATATTAGGATAATGTCATGTCACCATATAAATCCATGCTATCTCAAAAACTCAAACCCCCCCCCCCCCCCCGCCCCCACCCTCATCACATGATAACTTTCAATCACAAAGCTATTTTTGTGTTGAGCTCTTGTAATAATTCTGAGCATGCTCAATCCTAACTAGTAAGTTTCTTTCATCCTTCATATTGATCCATCAGTGATGCCCATCAATGGCTCCATCATCATCACATGGAGAACTCCATCTGCAAACATCACATGCCAACCTTGGAAAGCAAACTTCCTTTTCCAACCCCATCATGAGAATAGCACATTCTCTTTACTTCAAACCAAAAGCTAAAATATAATGAAAGTAAGAAAGAAGAACAAATATTTTATTGCTTTACAAGTAAAAGAATATTGACTAATTAGTGTTAATTGTGATATCCCTTGAACAATATCTGCATTATTTTCCAACCAAGAAATGAAAATTGACATGCACACCCATATATATACATATATATATATATATATATATATATGTCTATATATATAGAGAGAGAGAGAGTGTGTGTGTGTGTACAAAGTTGAACACATTCGCTACCTAAATTTAGCTGCAATTGCATGCAAATTTGGAAGGAGAGCAATGTGTCATACCATCAACTGCTTTGATTTTGAAATCCATCTCCAATCACATGTCCTTCTACCACAAGATGTAAATTGAAGAACACGTTTTGAATGAGAAATGTAAGCTGGAAAACACGACTTCCCCTGTCAATTTCACTCCAAACATAGAGTTGCAGGAAGAGTACTTGACATCTGCATGTTGTATCCAATCCTCCTTTTGTTACAAGTGATAGAGTTCTGCACTGTCACAAATGTTCAACAGTTACATGCCTTTCACTTCATAAAATAAATAGGCCAGGTGAAATGTGCCATATTTGAAGTCATTCACCATTTGACATGAATTATCTCAGTTGAGGTTGAGCTCGACTCAGTTAGATATAAACATTAAACAAAAAGAAAATGCTTTAATGAAGTTTTGTTTCTGTAACTTTCTTTGAGTATTCGGTTAGAGCCTAACCGGCAATTTTGCGCCAGATTTCTGCTTAGACATTTCCCAGCTTCTTCCACTATGTGCACCCCGAAAAGAAGCACCATCAATTAGGATAAGCAAATTCTCAAAACAAGGAGTAAACAATGGTCAATTCTTGATCTTTTCTAGTTTTGACTCCATGGATCTGCCCCCAATGTTGGGAAATTTTTTCCTGTTACTTGGTTGACATTTCATGAAGAAATGAGACCAAATAATATGGAAAATCTAGCTCTAGGAGATTCTCTCCACTAAACAATCCTCCTGTACTCGAACTGATAGCCAAATAATAGTCAGAATTTAGAGCTAATCACACTATTCTTGACTGTCCATAATAGAGACATAAGTGCTACATATCTTGTCAGCAATTTGAAATCCCACGACCCTACAAAAAGAGTATCATTGCACTATGATCCACAAGGTGTCTTTATGGTGTTTAGTTCTTTTCTAAGTTGTTGTTTTCCTCTTCTTCAATCTCAAACCCGAACAACTATTCAGTAGGCTTTCCATCTTTGCTTGTCAACAAACGACACTAATTAGCAAAGTGCCTGTGGGGCAAAGGAAGAAAGGCATTTGATCTAGTGTCAACTTTGTGCAAGTTGTAGATTAGTCGCTTAAGCTTACAGAAACATGATAAGTCCTCAATATGGTGGTGGTCAGAGCATAATATCAATTTTTCCTCAGAACTTAAGTCATTTAAAGCACGATACATCAAGAAAGTGTTTTGTGTATTTGTCTAAGAGTGTTTAGAGTGGGAACATAGGGAAGAACATTAAAGCAGAAGAGAAGAAAATCGCATTAAATAACTGAAAGGTTAGTGTAAAATACTTTCAGGCTTCTCAATCAGTGGATGTGAAAATTGTACCACTAAAGTGGAGGATAATAATCCTGTCGGTTCTCTTAGACACTGCCTGAGACTTCGCGACCAAAATACAGCATTTCAGTAATAGCAACAGATGTGACCCTTTACGGATAGTACTCTTTTCTCTTACGACGGTACCACCTTTGGGGTTCAATTGGAATTTGAGTGGGAAGGTGTAATATCCCATCTTTGGATGGGAAGAAGAAAAAATTATGCTTGAAATGCAATTCGTCTAAAAGATTGTGAAGAAGTGGGGATAATAATTATACACATGGCCTGATTTGTCGCTCATTTGGTGTAACAAATATGCACATGCGCATGGTTCCATATGAGCACTGAGCAGGAAAAGATTATTTCCATCGCAAGTGGTCGGGCTTCTAACCAACTAATGCCTCACAAATACATGCATGTACCTGATTCTTTCAGTATCGGAATCAGCATGTATGTAATTATGGTGAGGCCAGCGGTTGCTATTCAAATCTAGGTAACTTTTTCTGAGAAATGTGATTTCTAACACAAGAGCCGGGATAAATTTAAATGTGAAGAGAGCATTTGGAAATTGCTTCCAATCTTTTCAACAAATGCTTGAATTTGCTAAGATCAAACCGCAAACAGAATAAACATGCAGATAATTCTTGTAATTCTGGTAACATTATTATTTTTCTTTACAAAAATATAAACAAAGTCAAAATGCATGAAGTGTGAAACATGTGTGATAAATATGCATATTAAGCCATTCATAAACATGCATGCATGCAAACACATGATGGTCTGCAAGTTTATTGTGTGATGCCTATGACATGCATCTCTTGATAGAGACAATAGATATGATGACAACTTGCAAACATAACTCCAAAAATAACTAACTCTGGGGTAGCATGACTACACCCTTTACTGCAGATGCAGAAGATTGGAAATTGATGACGCAAAGGTGGGTTCGGGGGGTGGCTGAGTGAGAGAGTGTGCTTTCTTAAGTTAAACCTAACTTGCAAAAAGAAGAAAGAAACAGTGTTTACGGAAAGAAAGCTTCTTTTAGAAACTTTTTCTGGACAAGGTATGTACAAATTGACTAGAAGGAAGTTTTCCCAGGATCTTGGATACATACTTTCATGTAGGCACAGGATGGAAGGTTTCTGCTTAGCTGAAAACACTAGCTAGAATGACATTGACCCGAATCAGTCGCTTCCACTACTATAAATAGATTCTTCCCATCATTAACTTGACAAAGCATGGATTTATATATAGCGGATATGAGTTTTATATCAAGGTTCTCCACAACATCAAGACATCTTGAGATATCTAAGTGAAAAAGTAGTTTGATAATTTCAAGTTAATGCATAAATTGGGAAACTATAGATAATGAACAAGCATTAGAAGCAACTGATTAAGAACCCAATTTTCTTAAAAATTTGAAGGAAATTAGTGAAATTTAGCATTAATTTGATGTTGAGGGGTTACTTGAATAATCCGATCGTATGGAAACCTAATCTTGCAAAATATCAGTTAGGCCAGCAGAAATCAGTCATTGGAGAAAATGAGAACTACAAATAGATAAAACCTCCACATGTGGAGTTAAATCATAGATCTAGGCAATATTACTTTCTGAAGATTCTCTAAGTGGAGGAAGTAGATATGTTCTCATATATTTGGCAAAATGACAAACCAAACCTTGAGAATCTTTAATCGTAAGAGGTTAGAGCAAAAAAACATCTAGTTTCTCATCTTACAATTAACATAATTATTTAATCAAAAGATAAAGGAAAAAGAATTTGAAAACCAACCACTTCCAGGCCCTATAAAATCTCCCTCCACTCTTCTTCAGTGCATGGAGTGAGCATGCATGTTGAAGTCAGAGAAGTGTGTCAGCTGTAAGATGCTCTAACACTCAACCATACAAGAGAGAAGAAAACAGAAATACACAAAAAGGAAACTATGGCAGCTGGGAGTACCAAAAAGAACCTGACAATTGTAGAGGTAAGTATAACAAAATCTTCAAAACTCACAGAACATAATGCAATAGAGTAGTGATTTTTTAAGTTTTTAACTCTGACAATTCTTTAATTGCTAGGTGATGGAGGAACTCAAGAATATAGTAGATATTGGTTTTCTATATTGATTATGGGCATATTCAGTTACCTGAAAAACATGATTTCAGTAGCATGCATAGGAAGGCTGGGGAGCTTGGAGTTAGCAGGAGGTGCATTAGCCATTGGTTTCACCAACATTACAGGTTATTCTGTGCTTTTTGGCCTTGCCATGGGAATGGAACCACTCTGTAGTCAAGCTTTTGGATCCAAAAACTTTACCATGGTGTCTCTCACTCTACAGAGAACAATTATTTTGTTGCTTTTAGCATCAATACCCATTGGGATGCTTTGGATTTATCTTGAGCCTCTCTTGTTATGGCTACACCAAGAACCCCAAGTAGTTCATATTGCAAGCCTTTACTGTCGATTTGCAGTCCCTGATCTTATTGCCAACAGCTTACTTCACCCTCTACGTATCTACACACGCAGCAAAGGGACAACATGGCCACTACTTTGGTGCACTCTGCTTGCAATACTTCTACATTATCCCATCACCGTCTTCTTTACTTTCCATCAGCATCTTGGGATCCAGGGAGTTGCTATTTCCACATTTATTGCCAACCTCAACATCTTGCTCTTTCTTTTAGGCTATATAAACTATGCTCACGATGAAAAGACATCTTTGTCCAAATCCTTAGTACCATCCTCAAATAAGCTTGGTTCGACAACCGCACTTTGGGAGGAATGGGGAATGCTACTTCGACTAGCAATCCCTAGTTGCCTTGGTGTCTGCTTAGAATGGTGGTGGTATGAACTCATGACACTTCTAGCTGGTTACCTCTACAAACCCCATGTTGCACTTGCAACATCAGCTATAGTAATACAAACCACATCTCTTATGTACACATTGCCTTCAGCACTTAGTGCATCTATTTCAACCAGAGTGGGCAATGAACTTGGAGCAGGCAGGCCGCAAAAGGCACGCCTGGCAACTGCAGTAGTCACAGCACTGGCCTTTTCCACATCAATCTTTGGCTTTCTGTTGACAACCTTAGGAAGAGGAGCATGGGGTAGGGTCTTCACCAATGATAATGAAGTTCTTGAGTTGACAATGGCTGTGTTACCCATTATTGGACTTTGTGAGCTTGCCAATTGTCCACAAACCACGTGTTGTGGGGTGCTCCGAGGAAGTGCTAGGCCTAGCACTGGCGCAGGAATAAACTTTTGCTCATTTTACTTGATGGGAACACCTGTGGCAGTAGCTTTGGCCTTTTACTGGGAACTGGGCTTCGTGGGCCTTTGTTACGGGCTTTTAGCAGCTCAGGTAGCATGTTTATTATCTATTTTAAAAGTTATCCATGAAACAGATTGGGAGAATGAATCATTACGAGCAAAAAACTTGAGTGGTATAAGCAATGAATATGTACATGCAGATTTATTAGTGAAATGTGAGGAAGGTGTGAGTGTGACTATATTAAAATTGGAGGAATGGAGAGCAAAAGTTGCAGTTAGATAGGAATAGATTATTTGTAACTATCTCTTCAATCTTAAAATTACAATGACCAAGAGATCTATTGCGGAACTCAGGGAGTAAAATGTGAAGATACTCTTTGTACATAAAAGTGTACTAGTTTGGAACAATATAAATTGTCCTTTTTCAGAGACTGAAGACCAAATAATACTATAGATGATAACTCTTATGACTATACACATAGTGAGTACCATAGTTTTCCATTCTCTGTCAGGGATTATATGCATCAACTATCATATGATTGCTTGTAGCAAAAGCTCCACCAGATGTCATATAATATCTAGAGTTCACAAAACCAAAAAGGAAAATTGAACATGACAAATATACCATTTTACCTAGCGTTGCAAAGAGTGAACTAGAATCATCCCTCCCATATTATCCCAATTTTCCCATGCCTTGGTTCAACCAAACCGTAGCTCAGCCCCACAACTAGAATCATCCCTCATAAAATCACTCCCACGAAACTAGAACGAAGATGGTCACCATCATGATTATGATGGTAAAAATCAAGAATAATTTCAATAAAATAGTGCATTCATTTCCATCTAAAGTGTATAATATATCCCCTATGCTATCCTTCCTCTAATTAATCCCCCTTTAATATACATTTAAAAATAAAATGCATCAGTTAAACACTCTTCTTGCAGCTTCTCTATTAATACCATCTGCACCCAACTGTATAAAGCTAAAGCTCCCTTCAAATTCTCATTAACAATATTTCACTTAATTAAACCACAAAAAATGCAAAAGAAATAGGAAAAGAAAAACAATAAAAAAGAAAGCAACTGTGAGTGAGACCCATTCCATCCTCAAGAACACAATCTATAATTTCATTCAACACCCAAATTATCCAAAATCAACAGCGGGGAAAAGAAAAAAATGACAACAGAATTCTTTCGGCAAAAGAATCAGATAGAACACTACCTCTTTTACAAGAAAATCACCAGAGTTGACAGCATTCTGCAAAATTCAAGAGACTGCAAGCTTTCCTTCAACAAGAAAATAATGCAATTGTCTCTTGGTAGACCATTTTTGGGCTGAATTTCCAAAGGCTTTTGTTATTTTGAAGCTAAAAACAGACTTGATTTAGGGCTCAAACGTAGTCTTGTAATGGCCCAGTTTTTCCAATTTGAGGCCCACACCCAAATCCAAATCCAGTGTGTTGTTGAGAAATATATTCTCATATTTTTTATCAGCCTTTTATCAAACAAAATCCAACTGTTGATATTGAAATTTTCTCAAAATGAATTTATCAATTTATAAATGATAAAACCAAAAATTTTACATATCAAAATAGTTTTTGTAAAGGATAAATTACATCTATCTCCCTATAATTTGGTGTAATTATGATTACCCCTTGTTGTTTGAAAAATTATAAATACTCCCCTGATTTTAACGGTCATCTAACAACGAGTCCATTCCGTTAACCTCCGTTAGGTTTCGATCGAATTTTTTATATAAACTGACAAAAATGCCATCTTGAATTATTAACTATAATAGTATATATTTTTCCAAATTTGCTAAAGTTTTTTATGGACTAGTTTACCCTCAATACCTTAATTTAAGTATATTTATTGTCATATGACGTGTAACTGTTATGTTGATATTTACAATTTATTGAAATTGTAATATTTTTTTCAATTAATTTTAAATAGAAGATTGTTTGAATATGTATAAGTAACAATAAACATCACAAAACAAAATAATTTATAGTATAGGCAAAATGATATATTCATTCAATGAAAAACATCCCAACAATCATACAAATTGTTCAAAACACGTTGTCATGATTTAGGTTAAAAAAACATCCAACAATCATAAATTAATTTATATTATTCGGCACATTGCTCTAACAAGTGATGCACGTCCTCGTTCTTTTTAGTCTTTAGTATTTGATTAAACACCTCGAGGCATTCTTCTCTTGTAGTTGTTTCTTTCTTTCGATCGAATCATTCTCACTCACGTCGCTCAATCGTTGTGTTCTCATATCATTTTGCTCGTTTCCTTGCACTTCCACCAACAACAGCATGTCATCGAGGTCTTTCCCCGTCTGATCTCCTAAGTTTATCAAATTTGCTTGAGTATTAAACTGTCATACCTCCAAATCCGTAAATTTCAGAATCCGACTTATACTCGTTGCATTTGTTTTCTTGCTTCGTTCTTCACATATGTTTAATTGTTTTAATATTAATAAAATGTATTAATAGATTAAATAAAAACCCACCTATTAATCACATCAATCAATAGATTATCGTGCAATTGACGTACAATATAAGTAGTTTCAAAACTAAGTAAAATCAAAGACTTGGCAATAATTTCATTTTGTATCTTTCTCCCAAAACAGATATACTTTGCAATGCTCCAACCAACCAAACACACCCTAACCTGTCATGTCAAGCTTGGAACGGGCCAGTGTACTACGGGGTCCCTGTCTGTCACCATAAACGTGGCCCAACAATTCACATCAGTCCAAATTAGGATGAAACTACCCGTCAATTTAGCTTTCATGTTGGGTCATTAAGTGGGGCCCGGTATACGAGTTTAATAGGAGAAAGCCCAAATACACCTGCCTTTTCAGTTTGAATGAATTTGGGCCGACATTTGGGCCCATCTTATCCCACATCCAAATCTCACCTCAAATTTGCCAATTAGCCCCTCATCTTTTATTCTCTTCAGATTGTTGGCTTCTAACTTTTCCTTTTTGTAATTTTGGCCACCAAACATTGGAATTAATTGAAAATCCACCTCTCTATACAAGGGTTACCTTACTATTTTTCTTTGTGTTTTCTCATCAAAGTTCTAGCTAGCACTTTTGGTGCAGAAGTCTGTTTGAAAGATGCACTTTTCTAATAAGGTAAATTACAACGAATTTTTTTTTTATAATTATCATAATTAAAAATGTCCTTAAAGTATTTTTTTAAAAAAAATCTTTTAATGTTAATCAAAATACGTTCTGTTTGGTAAATAAACTACTATATTTTTATTTATTTTTTTTAAAATAGACTTTTAGAGACACAATTTATTTTGAAAAATTCATTCGATATTAACAACAAACTACCCAGTAATGAAATTTCACATTTAAAAATTCATTTTACAGAGTGCTGCAAGTGAATATTTTATGTATCCAAAACACAATATTCATAATAAATCAACAATTGTATCTGATGCGTGCGAAAGTAATACGGGTTCAAACGAGCTTGGACTTCGGATCTGGACTTGGGTCAAAAAATAAAATAATTTGAGAAACGGAACCTGCAAAACAACACGTTAACACTCCGACCCTCAAGTTATATCGAACTTAAAAGGAAAATAATTGCAAGAAATATAATTGTAAAGAGGAATTGTGATAGGGGAAGCAATTTCATAAGAGATATTGTGTTCAGAGTGCAATTAGAATGCAAGAGAAGAAGAGTTCGATAGCAATATTTCAATGCGGGGAATGTTTTCTCCGCCTGGGGACCAAACTTGTATTTATAGGGAATGTCCCCCTCTTGCGAGATTCTGCACATTTCCTCTAATCTTGGGAGGAATGAATAAAAGTTGTTGAGATAAACCATAATATAATCTTATCTTCTGCTAATTTGATTGAGGGAAGTACATCTTTGAGCTGAGGGGGATTCTTCATCGTTAAGGATTCCTCAGTCAACAAGGAGTCCTTCTGCTTCAGGAGTCTAGGACTTTTAAGAGACCTCCCTAAACATGCGTCTTCCATGTTGGTTAAATGTCATGCGTGGAAATACAGGTGGACGCCATGTGTGGACGACTGGGTGTGGGCATCAGTCTAATCATCATCATTGGGCTACATATTTAGGTCAAATGCGTGAGTAGCTTGGGCCCTTTTCCTCATATGGGTTGTTGGGCTAGTGGGAAACCCTCGAACTTTTCTTTCTTTTTCTAATGTCATGAATTACATTGGGTAATTAAGGATTTTTTTTTTTTTTGAACTGAATTTTTTGGGTCATACACATCAGTATCAAAATATAATATCAAAAGTTTAAATGAATGATGATGAGTAACTTTGAATTATTTTTGATGTGTTAGATTTGTTTTCAAGAAAGGAATGAGATAAGTCTACATAAGTATAAGTAGGTAGGGGAGGGAATATAGGCACCAAAATCATGAATATTATGAAGCATCCCATATGCTAAGTGGAAAGAAGGATTTGATTATAAAAGAAAAGATAGAGAAGGTATCCCACAACCCTAAAGCCACATTACAATGTCACCCACTTTAAAAACAAGATAGAAAAAAGTTGAGTTTCTTGAGTTCAATTCATGTAAATTTGTGTTCCAAAACAAGAACTTCATATTGGGTGGGAAATATTCTTCCAAATCATCTTATTTTGTCAACAATTGAAAATAATAATAATAATAAAAAATTACTAATTTACCTTTTAGTTTTATAGTACTTTTTTTTAGATCGAACACAATAATTCATGCAAAATCAAACAATTTATAATCCATTTCAAACTATAAGTGCGAAAAAAATGTACAATCTTGTTTCTATATATGAAAAAAAAAATGCAAGCAACCCCTATATGATATTATAAATGAGCAGAGCAATTTATCCTTTTATATTTTTTTAAAATAAAACAATTTATCCTCTACCTCTAAGGGGTAATTTTTTTTATATATATAAATGGGTAATATACTCATTTACAATATCATACAAATAAATTACATTAAACCAATGAAAAAATTATAATTAGCTTCCCAAATGATAAAATTAGGTCAACTACCCAACTTTCATTTATTGCAACTCTCATAGTTTGTTTTGGACAATAAATGATTTGTCAAAATGCAATTTTTGACCCCAACTCTAAGTCATAGGATCTAAAATACCAACCAAAATGCATAGACATAGTAATTGTTGATCATTCTTGTAAATCTTGATCATAATCAACCTCTTGTGTACGGACAAGATCCACATAACTCTTCTCTGCAGTTTCCTCGGTGAGTTTGACATTTTTATGTGTACGTACTTGGGGTGACTGTCAAAGGACATTATCAAAATGAAAGGGCAATTGCGTTTAGACATGGTACTACAAACCAACATTAGACTTCAAAAAGGTGGTCCTTAAGAGTGAAATTCAAGAAAGATGATCCTAATAATAGGCCAGCCCTTCTGACATTATATCCCATCCCATGTCCTTGAGTTTCAGATTTTCTTCAGTAACTCTAATTAAATCAATAATTAGTAATTATTTATAATTAATCAACGATCACTGTTAAAGTAAGTCAGATTTTGAATATTGATCGATTTTCGAGTTTATAGAAAATATTAAATTTTCATTGAATGTAACAAGAATACGACAATAAAGGTGTTTATAGGACAAAACCAACGTTGAGTTTTGTACACTTTTAACATGGGTCAGATGCAGCCCATCCAACTCGATCCGGTGTCTAGAGTCACCATCATGGATCATCCAACGGATGGAAGGTAGAGATTATATCACGTAGATCCTACAAATACGGACATTTGGATCTATAAATACCCAAGAACTAATTTTGGCCAAAACACGTCATTTATCGATAGAATATTCTTCACTCTTCTCTTAGCTTCGAATTCAAACCAAAACTAACTTTACTATCGAAAGAGGAAACTTTCCAATAAACTTAATATTTACTCGTTTTTTCATATCTTTAATACTTTTTAAAATTGGAGTGCCCTAAAGTTCACCACCATCTCAAATCCGGACTATGTTGATAGTGCAATTTGGTTGAGAAGATCTCAATCAAAGTGGTGGTAGTTCACAATCTGAGTCACAAAATCACAATTAATTAATGCGAATGTAGAGGATTAATTCCCATAGGTAAACATTTAGAAAGAGAAAAAAAAAAAAAAAAAAAAGAGGAAATTATCGAAATGTGTGAAGAGATTAATTAGGGGTATTAATTGGAAGTGGTTAGTTTAGTGATTTAGGAGTGTACAGGTGGCTCTGCTACCGCCGGCTTTCTTTAGTATTCTTGTACGATCCAATGTTAAACAAGTGTAGGGACTAGTACTAGGTCAAATTTTTATTTTACTTCTCATATTATTTGTTTTTCTATGGGACATGTTCATTTATTACATTCTTATAGTTGCAAGTGTAAGTAATTTTTACTTACATAGATGGATCTAATTCTTTTCTTCTTTTTTCTTTTCAATTTTTTTTTTGTTACTAGTGTTACAAAATTTACTAGGCCCAAAAGTTAATTCTCGCTCGTAATTCATGATTGTCGATGGCTCGAGAGAATTTTGCACATTATGGGATGTATGTGATCGATCTATCCAGCGTGAAGCCTCATGTTCGAGGCTTATATTTCAAACTTAAATTGTTATTGTTAGTAATTAATGACATATTTAATTCCCGTAAAAGCGTAAATATAGTGATACTTATCATGTTTTATTATCATTGATTTATCACTGTATACGTGTGGTTAATAGTTCAAAAGTAGCAAATTTTATGAATAATTATTTCGTCACTAATTATCAATTGTGATAAAATATTTATATTGTAATTATTATTGTTAAATAAACAAAAATCAAAATTGGGCCAACTAAAAATTTAATTATGTCACTTAATACATATAAATAATGACAATATTAATATAATATTATGATCATCTCTCAATTTTTTTGTTGTTAATATAATCTTTTGTTGTAATATACGGACTGTATACTGAATAATCAATGGATTTTAAAGAGAAATGGGTAAAATGAATATATAATCTCAATTTTTCTAATTTTATATGCAGAAAAAAATAAAACTAAAATAGAAAAAGGAATTATATATAACGAGTTGTCTTTTTGGTATACTATTTGGGACCAAGAAAGGGAAAAGTGATAAAAGGGTGGAGGGATGGTGACCTTTCCCCACCTTGTAGTATTTTGAATATTGGGGATTTCATACTTTATTAAGAAATTAATAACTAAGGATGTATTTAATTATATGTTTAAATATTTTTTTAATTTTAATATTATACAAATGCCCATGCTTCTTTTTCTATATATATTATTTATATTCTATATATTACGTATTAACTAAAAATATAATTTTATTTTTCAATATATGATTATCGTTTTATCATAATAGGCACACTGGTAATTAACCTGATGAATCCAAATATGCAATTTTCCTTGAATTTTGCTTGATTGTGTAAAGTCCATATTACCCTTTTGAATTCTTTTTTTTTTTTTCAATAAAATTGATTATATATATAGAAAATGAAGAAGAAAAGGTTGGATTGGTAATTAAATAATATCTAGACATGAAAAAGAAAGAAGCTCTAATCTTCAAGTGTCTTTATCTAATTTGGATGTATCTAATTATATAGTTGATGGACTTAAGTGGCTAAATGTACCATGTTGATGTTACTCTTTCATAGGCACAAAATTATGGATGTATTGACTTTTATGTTTAATAAGTGGGGCTAAGTTTTGTGTTATGTTTTTGTCCTTCATTTCAACTTTACAACCATTTCTATTGATTCTTGATTTTAATCCAAATTATCCTATTAATTGTATATGAAATCGTTTTAATTTTGTCTTAATTTCAACATATATTTAGCTCTGAAAAGATGAGGTCATCAAATTTCTTGAATAATTTTTAATTATAACTGTTCGATACTTAAATCAATTTAAATTCAAGTAATCATTTGAATTTTACTGTTACATCTCAAGAGTGTCATGAGTACATGATTTTTAATGATAATGGATTAGGACGTTTTTAATGCATTCTATGTATAATTAGGCGTACAAAAGACATGAGGCATAGTTCAAATTAATATTTTCGTCTTTAATCAATAATTGTTGTTCCAATTATCGATTTGGGATTTGACTCGATTCGACTTTCGATCAGTATAAAAAACAAGCATTTGCATGCATTCAAATCCTTCATATTAAGTTAGTTGGACATGTTTCGATAATTCTATATGTAAATAATTTCAAATCCTTCCATTTTATAATTTTGAACTAAGTTTTGATAAATATGGATGTATTTCAATTTCCTTTCAAATGGAGTCATTTGAAAAACTTTTTCCAAATCTTTTTTCTCAAATCCAAATCCATCAATCCAAATACACCGGGTATTATTATTATTTTTTTAACCCCATAATGCTAAACTTTGTGAATTATTAAACATAGTTATTTTGAACTTTTTATCTACTTTAGAAGAGAGGCAACAAACGGTATATACTATATTATCTTGTTACATTATTGCATGCAAAATTTACCTTGTTAGGTAAAAGAAAACTATGCCCACTTGAAATTAACATTATCTTATGATCTTACAAATACAATATAAAACTTATCACCCATTAATTATCTCTTCATATATATTAAAATTGAGTGCGTTCGACGTAATGTTTCTTATTGGATGTGCGGTAATTTTTATATTTTACCCAAAAAAGAAAAAAAAAAAAACGAAGATCGACATATGTTTCTCTTATTTTGCACGTAATTCCATGTAGTACGTGAAGATTGAGCATTTGGTGGAATTAAGTGTAATTTTGATTTTTGTGTTGAATTTTAGCTATATGGATCCTGACCGACATACATGATGTAAGCACAATCGTCACTGACGCCTGGCCGGTTTGTGTGATGACATCAAATGTTAAGAATACACTAAATTTTTAATCTTTTTGATTAATAGTAAATGTGAAACACATATTTTTTCAGAAATGAAATAGTTTTAGTCATTTAATTTAATTACATAATAGATATATTATAGTTATTTTAAAATTAATTTTCAGTTTAAAAAATAATATAATTAATTAGATACGGAAATATATCATTTAATTTAAAATTTTATGTATATGTATTTTAATATTATTGAGGCATCTCAATATATAAATTAGTAAAAGCATACATGCAACTGCAAATATATGCACCTAAAATAAAATTAGTTGAAATTGACAAATCAAAGACAAATATTTAAAAATAAATAATTAATATATATAAAATTTTTAATTTAATTTATATTAAAAAGTAAAACAAAAAGAAGGATAGTACATCAATTGTATCAATTCACATTAATGTGTATTTAATTGCGTTGACTATATATAAATTATGTACGAAATGCTGCTGACAGACAAAAGAGACCATTAATTCCTTCCACCCATATTAGATTTAATTAATTGAAAACCATTGCTATAACTGATTAATCATTTTCACATTTTTCAATGCAATAGTAATTAATTTAATTAATTGTTGAAAAAATAATTAAATGTATGAACCAATACCATGAATACTAAGTTTAATATTCTCAAAATTTGTCAACTAATTAACATGATAAATTAGTCAAAAAATTAAAATTTCCAACCATGGAATAAAGTGTTTTCCATTTCTGTTTTAAAAACGATATATATTGATCATATAATAAATTTGACCGACGTGTAAATTTAATAATTGTTGGAAGTGTATTAATTGATTATATAAATTTCATAACTTAATTTGAGTTTAGTATGTAATTATTGAAGCAAATGAATGGATTAGTGATTGATTATGAATTAATTAAAATGGAGAAAAAGTCTAAAAAGAAAGAAAGAAAGAAAGAAAGCATAGGATTGAAATGATATGATCAGGTACATGTTCTCCCATTACTCCCAAAAATCTCATGATAGAAAGGACGGATAAAGAGTAATGAATGTGATGAACACACACACACACACACACACACACACACACCTAAATCAAATCCGCATGTCCCACTCCAACCATCCAAATTTAACCACTGTAAATCAGCACCGTCAAAACCATCCCCGGGGTTAAAAATAGGTAAAATCTTTCAATTCAGAAAAGTGCAGTAAAGTGCCATAAAGGGAAGTAAAAACTTCCATCAGAACAAAACGACAAATCCCTATTTCTTTTATTTTTTATTTTTTATTTTTTAAAATAAAAAAAAAAAAAAAGAAAATGGGAAATGTGATAGCTATATCAAGGGGGTTACGTGGCAGTTAACAAGCACTACAGGTTACTGCTCTTTCTCTGCTAAATGCTCTCTTTCTCTCTCTCTTTCTATTTATTTTTGCCATCTTTCCATCAACCAAAACCTCCCTTCCACCACCCTCCTCCGCCGCACCACCACCACTAGAACGGGACATGAAATGGTGGGACTTAGTGTAATACTGGAAAATTACAAGGATCTGAGTGAAAAGAGAAGCCCTAGCCCTAGCCCTCGGCCTCAAGTTATTAGCAAAGGGAGTATGATAAAACCACCGTCCAACCCTTCCTCCCCCACCACACCCTCGTCTCCAAGCGGTTTCTCAAGGCGGAGGACGACGTCTCCCTCTTTTCCGGCCGGGGGGTTTCTTGAAATTTGTTTCCTCTGCAAGCAGAAACTCTTGCCTGGAAAAGACATATTCATGTACAAGTAAGTTTTAGTGTGTACGTATATGTATGTGCGTATTTGCTTTCGTAGGGTTGGGTTTGGTTAATTTGGGGGAGAAAAGAAAAAAGAAGAAGAAATAACAAACACACTGCGTGGTGTGTGTGTGTGTGATGCAGAGGGGACAAGGCATTTTGTAGTGTGGAGTGCAGGTGCAGGCAGATTTTCATGGACGAAGAAGAGTCGAGTACCACTGCAAAGAGTGGTTGTACCAGAGAGTACAACTGTTCACTGGTTGCAACAACAACTACTTCCTCTTCCTCACCATCATCCTCATCATCTTCTTCTTCTCGTAATAATGGCAAAGGGCCAAGAAATCGAGCGTGCTGATGAGATCGAGGTTCCCACATTCCGGTTTCCATTTCTGCCCTTACTGCATTTTGTTATTGGCCTTGATGTCCTCCTCTTTTTCTTTCCACGCTTCCTAGACCGAATCTCATCATCGATCGGTTTCGGTTTTTTGCTGCTGTTGCTGCTGCTGGAGAAAATGGGTAGTCTACTAATATTATTAAAAAAAATTTCTTTTTTCCAGTTGAAGGGTGTTTCTGGTATTTTGCATCCATCCATATATATATATATATATATATATATATATATTCCAAGAACTATTGAATTTTGAGGGATGTTATGAAGAAAAGAGATGGAATCTTATGTAATGGGGATTTAAAGGATAATTGATTGATTTTTTTCAATATTTTTGAACAAAATCTTGAAAACCAAATAATTTTAGTATATGGGATTACTGCAATATATATTAATTCGAGAAATTCTACTTCAAATCAAGGTTGGCTAAATTAAATTAATTATATAATAAATATATATATTTTATCATATAACTGAGCTACAATTCAAGAAAATTGTGTTATATAATAAGGTTAATTCGATCAAATAAGAAATTTTCATATTACTACATGTAACGAAAACACACATACATACGTGTGTGTGTGTGTGGAGACACACATTTGTTGTTCTCATCACACGAACTTGTTTGTTTGTTATCCTATTTTAGAGATGTTGTTTTCATTGATTCATCTGATCATGCATGTCTCGGGTTTGATCCTATTTGAAACCTCGGATCTTGATTCTTAGAGGCTGGATCTCACTTGCATGGATCTGGGTTACGGATCCAAGTCCACCCCTTTTTACCAGAAATTTATGTGAAAGTATATGTATACTTTGTTTAGGACTCAAGTAGTACATTTTATTGTAGGAAAACTTTAAATAACCTCATAATTGTTTGTCACTGCTATTGGATATCCGCTCTGTTTGGGCCCTGTAGTTGGGAGGTAGTCTGGATGTTATTTATTTGGATATGACCCGACCATTTGAATCCAACACTTTTATTAGGAATGAGTTTTAGATATATAATATAATGGATGCTATGAAGTTTGATTCCGTTGATTATTGCATTTGATAAATGCAAAAGATAGTTTATTCATCGACAACACTAAGACTTTTAGTGAATAATTATAATAATATTTATCAATTTACTAGTGACCAACACATGGAAGTGTTTTTCTATTATATGTTTTATAAGTATGCAAGTAAACAAAAATATAATTAAAAAATTGAACTTTTCAAGTGATGTGTTATGCGACGAATCAGTGTTATATTGTGCGAGATATTTTTAGGTATTGATTCTAGAGAAGGCCTTAAAGTCACTCAAACAACTTGACGATTTGTCAAAAAGAGAAGGCCTTAAAGGCTTACGAGCCAACTCAAGCAACTCGTTCACATTGATGTTGCTTACATCACTTTCTTGAGGGCTTGTAAGTCACTCAAGCAACTCGTTCTCTATCTATGTTGCTTACATCACTTAAATTATTGAAAATATAAGAATAGTATGTAATGCAGAAAATAAGAGTCAAGCAAATGTGATAAATATTGAGAGATGGGTGATGAATGAGTTAAGGTTCAGCATTTCCAAGAAGTAGTAGGAGAAAGGACGGACTGGGTCATATGATTATGAGCTGCCCTGCCCTGCCCTGCCGTGGCCCTACTACTATTTTTTACACATCCCTATCCCCCTAATAGTATCGCTGTAACAATCAAACCCCAGTACAAGCACACCATTGTAATTACAATGCAATGGGTTTAGGAAGGTAATTACAATGCATTTACAGTATTTTGATTTGATTCGATTCAACGAAGTTGCTCCCCAAAATGGAAAAGAAGCCAATAAGCAAAACCGGAGCTGGAAATAACACGTGTTTTTTTATAATCAACCCATAGCCCAGAATAAATAGTGAGCGAGACGTACATTTGATCTCACCAAACATTCAATAATGATGTGTGCAGCATCATTAGTGGTTACTAGAGGATAACGTGAGAAATCTCACGGGGCAAGGATTTAGAACTTCAAAAGAATAGGACAGTGGTTTTGGAGCAAATAATAGAATGCATACTAGTCTTTTGCGTAGAAAGAGCAGAACAATTCTTAGAGTGTGTGTAAAAATGGAGTGGGAGTGGGGTTGGGGGATGGAGTCGTACTTTCTTGGATGGATGTGTGTGTTGGAGGGGTTCTAAATGTATGACAGCTTCACCAATCTTCTCTTGGAAAGGGACACTTTGGCCTATGTTTCGCCTCTCCCTTTGGCCGTAAACCCCCCACATGTTTCTTTTGTTTTACTCCCCCCCACACACATTCCCCAAGAATTGTCATCAACTATACAGCTTGGAATTCTACCCGAGCTTTGGTCATGGGGTGGGCAGTTCTTGGGTAAGTATACACATTATTAGATCATACGTGCTGATATCAACATCATTATTATGACATCATTATATACCAACCTACGGTTCATACATTCGTTCACACATTCCATGTAGGTAGATCACTGCCCACATACGTATGTATTCTTGGTCACACTCCCATAACCCACCCGGCTAAGTAGAAGTATTTTACAAGTAAAGGATTAGGACTCAGAGTTCATTTGTGTGAAGGATAGACACATAGTGAGAGTACTGAATCTCAAGTGTTGTGATCAGCTAGGAATGAACATGTTTCATTCACCACATACATCACTTTCATCCATACTTCCTTGATCACAAAAGCAGGAAGACCACACAAAACAAACAGGAGATGCAGAGTATCTCATCATCTGTGTGCTGTGAATTTGGTTTGGTACGACCCAATCTCTAGCACAGACTAATCATAATTTGAGATTTATTAATGCACAGTTAGAGAAACCAAACATAATCAGTTTCAAGCTGGATCAAAGAATATGATGGTACATTTTTTTTTAACTCCTCCTCATGATCAACAAGCAAACAGCACGCATCCAGAAAATCGGTGGTAGTAACCCGTTTATGTGTACACAAGAAGTTAACCCAGATATACAAGTACAAGAGTCTCCCACAGATAAAGATTTTTAAAATAATACATACAACGTGCAAAGTGAGGTGACGGCTATATCATCTTATCATCTTCATCATTCATCGTTGTCTGTCTCCATTCATGTCGTTGCCACAGCTCAGCCAGATTTGAACAGGAGTACAGCTTTGGAATCCAAATAGAAGTAGACAAAGTGATTCGTCTCATGAGTTACATAAGAGCTAAGTGGAAAATTGGTGGAGGACGGATTAGACTATGTTTTCAAAGGTAAAATATCTCAGTCAAGTCACCTTTGTCATTTTTGGACAACTCCTAAAGCAGAAAAGGAGTTTCCTTATCAAACAGCGCATGCAAACAAACTAATAACAAATTATACTGAAGACACGTCTATATAAATGATAATACAGTGCAGTAGCAATGCATCTGATGACATATTTTCCTTGTACCAACCCAAAAGGTATCTGTTTCTTAGACACCATTGATGGTACCTTATCCTATTCTCAAATAATATGATATATAATAACAGCTGGTTCTTTCTGATCTTACTTTCCTTCTGTTTAAATGATGTCAGAGAAAGTTAGGTCAGAGCAATCCATGTCTATCGCCTTTTTTTTTTTTTTTTATCCCTGATTCACTACCCGCATTAAGAAATAAAGTAAGAAATATTATGAGTAAATAAGGAGAAAGATGTCGTGTTACTGATTATTCTAAAAAAAAAAACTGTTGCTCCACAGGTTTGAGTCTACTCGTAAGTTTTTTCAGCCAAAAAAGAATCAGAAACCAAGAATGTGAAAGAATGTGTTATAACTGTTGCCGGTACAGTTTTCTTGTGGAAGGACAACATTACAAGAACAGCCATAAGATTGCACGTAGTAAATCAGGGATAATGAGCTTTATATAAACTAAACTATGATTAATAGCTTCACCATTTTCCAATCTTACACTAAGACTATCCAGGAACCAACGAATAATTCATATGTTAAAACATAAAATCAAAGGTCAAAGAAGACACAAAAAAAGCTCAAATAAGAAATTCCAGGAGAATAGACTGTAGAAGACATGTGAAGGGCCAACATAATGCAGAAAACAAAGTGAAGACTAAAATTGCATGATGAGGTTGGCCAGGATAGAGTTTCTCTTCTGGAGTTAACACATTCCAAAATAACCAACAAATGGTAGCATACACCTTGTTACAGAGCAATACTCTCGATAAGGAGCACTGAATTAAGCAGCACAGGTATGGCACAAGAAAAGAAGTACAGGCCTAACTAGTGAGTTAGGTCAAGCTTCTGAATTTCAAGCCCCATGCTTTCTCAGAAACATAGAGCTCTAAAATAAATGAAATAGTGCAAATGTCAATTCCCACTAATAAATTACATTCCTGGTGTTCTAGAGTCGATAAGAATTATATTCAGAAGCGGTTTACAATTTCTACTTCAGTTATCTATGTATATTAGCCCCTTGTCACACGTCAACTTCCTAATTGGGAAAGTAGAAAATTGATGACCGGTAGTGATAGCCTCTTAAAAAAAATGGAAATTAGAAGGAAACTCTGCATGATTCAGGATTGAGGTATTCATCAGGAGGTTTTACAGCTCAAAAACAGAAAATGTTGAGATGCAAAGACAAATAATCTATATACATCTTCCGGCCATTCAGATGAAAAGCATCTTATTTACCAATTTTCAAAGGCTGGCCACACCGTAGAAGTATCAGCATGACAAACTTTATCATTCATATGTCCAATAAGGAACTACATTAAGTTGTGTGATTCACATAAGGTAATACCACTATCAGAACAGGTGCAGTGCAAGTTCCCAATAGTTTCTTCATATTGTTTTACAAGGGATGAATATGCCATTAAACATACCTTTTTCTCTGCCCTTTCCATCCATGATAGGTGTTCTCACTTTCCATTTCTAATTCTGCCTAAGGAGTTAATTACCCTAGATAAAGAAAATAAACAGGACTGCTTTCAAATGGATGCTGTATCATTTAGGTCTCCTTTCTTTCAATAGAATTTACAAGTAGATTTCAGCCCCATTTCTTCCTTCAAAATTTTCCCGCCCATTTGTATTCCTCACTCCGGCATCTTTTTTGGATACTTTCAAGCTCAGAATACCTACTATTCCAGTAGAGATGGAGTATTTTTGCCTTGGATCTTCAACCGCAAGTGCTTTTATGTTCCCTTAATGATCCAGCAGAAACTCCTACAATCTTTAGTGGTCTATCTTATGAAAACACATATGTCTCATAATGAATAACTTGATTTCTACTTGCTCCCTTACACTGTCAACTGAACTTTTACCCATATCACTCAATTCTTCCTTAACAATATGCAAACAGAAATTAACACATTAAAATAAATGTAGTTCTGTTCATGGTGAGGTCGCCAAACCAGTTATGCATACTGCAACAATCAACCAAATAAAGCACTAGACAAGAAAAGATCCGAATGAAAACAAATCTTGAAGTGCTCGCTTTGAAAGAAACTGTATGTATATCAAGGATGCATGTGCTAGAGTCTTCAACTTATTACAAGAAACAAAAAAAACATAATGTGGACAAACCAAATTCCAAATATTTAGCAATTTTGGGCATGCTTCTTTCTTTCAACAAGTTGTAGAGTGGTGGGACTGGATAATCTCAATAAGGTATCCATTACGCAATGACCTGAAACCCACGATGATTCCACATTGCCTTATTTGCATATTGTTTATCATGCTTTCACAAATCAGCAGCAACATGACACTCACTATAAATGCCCATTACATGTCCGATTGTCCGAAATGCATCTAAATCATTGACACCTTGTAGCAGTATCAGACATTTACTCACAAGTCACAACTACATTTTCTGTGCAGTACTATCAGGTATCTTTCTCCTCCATTTTATTTTTCATTATTGCAAATATTTTTTTCTCAAAAGCATTTCATCAAGCTTGTTCTCTGTCTAATACAAGCAAAATGTCTTCATAGCATCCCAATATTAGATTACTTAGCCATTCTCGGTGCTGTCCAAATCAGAAGCACCTTCAACCACAATATATGCACCATAGTAAAATTTGCTAATTTCCAGATCCTACTCATATACCTCAAATTCCAGTACCAATCCCTTAGTAAAAAAACTTGAGAACACAATAAAGATAAAAACAGACATCCTAACAAAAGGACTCATAGTTTAAAATAAATTAATACCAAAAGTTTCCCAAGCAACTAAAATGCCAATTTTCAAATATACAAGAAGGAAGAAAGGTTCAAGTCTTATCATTTCCTTAATCCAATGATATTCTGAGGAACTTCAAACACATAAGTGTTGCTCTAATGTAGACTAGATCCATGACATAGTAAAAAATGCAATCCAAACTCAAGCAACAGATCACAACAATTGGAGAGCGAATATCAGATATGATGTTTTCCAAATTATCTACTCAAATAAGACAAACAAATGTAACAGCTTTAGAAGAACTCCATTGATAAATCAACCACTATCGTTGCATAATAAAGCTTCAGTGATTTTTTGTGGAAATTAGAAGAGGGAAACAAGTGATAGAATTTGATTACCAAAATTCTTGCCAACAATGCAATGCCAAGTGGGGCCGTATTTCTTGTCAAACATCTTCTTTATGTGCTCCGCTACATCCTTCTCTACATTATGCTTTTCAAACGCCTACAAAAATCACAAATATCTCATGTATGTGACACAAAGAATTTAAAAGAAATGGGAAACTTAAAATCCAAAAAAACAATAAACAAAAGGCCATAAAGGGTCTGATTTTTATTATCCTTTTTTTTTCGGGGGCAAGACGAGAGAGATTACAGCAACAGCAATGTCGACGGCTTCTTTCTGCATGTCCTCCTTCATGTCTGCGCTCTTTATGATAACTTTCTTGGCGGGGCTCGATCCAGAGGAAGATTTCCGATCATCGGCAGAGGAAATCATCGGCGCCACCAGTGCTCCGCCGCTGCCCCTTTTTGAGTCTTCGCTCATTTTTCACTCCCTTTTTCTCAAATGAAAGAAAACTCGATCTTTCCCTCAAATGAAATCTTTGAGCCAGCAAGAGAGAGAGTGTGTGTGTCTGATTTGTAAAGCTGGTTTTCTTATTAGGCTGATGACTGGTGGGGTGGGGGGTCTAGAATTTCTGCTTTTTTACTGTGACAGAGAGAGAGAGTAGGGATTTGGGCTTTGCTTTTCACTTTTTCTTTGCTCAGTTTTCAGTTTTAGACATTTTTTTTTTAACGTTGGACTCTTTTGTTGACCTTTTATTCTGGTCAGACAGTCAAACATGCTCTTCTTCCCGGCCTTCCACCCTCCCTCACTGCTTGTTCCCATGTATTCTTATTCTAAGCGAATTTGGTAATATCAAAATTAGTAATACTGTATACTAGATATAATATATTTTAATGTGATTGATGTACATATATAAAAAAAATATTTAATCATATAATAAATATTATATACTAACTATGCAATTGATTTTATTCGATTATCCACCTGTATATTTAATTAGTTTTTCACTAACTGATAGAAGAAAATTACACATGAAGAGTCAAAATACTTAAGTTGGTCATCTTGTAAGGCTAATGCAATACAAAATGAACATAATTTTACTTCTATATATCTGCTGAATGAGATATTTTGTGCAAGTGCTACAAAGTATAACAAGATTTAAGTGTAACAGGGGTTCCTGGTCCAAGAATTCAGCTCATCTTCAACCACACATCACAAAGAATTTATTGGCTATTTCCTCATTTATCTCTTCTCTGCAGGTAATTGGTATTTTTCTGTGGCTAAATTGTCTGTTTCAGAGTTTAATTTCCCAATTTTCTGTGTACGTGACAAAATGCAATGCAACTTTAGAATTTAGAGAGCCCAAGTGCCAACACTACTTGTCTCGCGTTATTACTTGAAATGCTTCTGAATCTTCTAAGGTGCCAAACCATATCCATGTCTTGAATAGGACAATGTTTTAAAGCATAGCATTGTTATTACTATGGGAACACATGCAGGAACAAGAAACTGTAGTTTCTTGTATTTGTAGTAGTTAAAACCTTCAGGCAGTGGATACAAATCCCTATACATATGTAGCACATATGAACATGTTCTATTCTAATTTAAACTTTCAGCATCAGACACTAACAATTGATATAGGATTAGCCATAGTATACCTTCTGTTTCAACTTACACGCCCTGGAGAATGTTACGTATATGTATACGTAACATTTCAGTTAGTCCAAAGAATTTTACTGACTGTTGCTATTCCTCATCCGATGACTCCTGCACAACTCGTTTCATTTTTGCTCTTTTTACTTGAGGAAGGGCAGCTTCACCCTCATCCTCAGTATCCTCTGCAGCCATTGGGCTGCCAGATTTAGGCAATTGGCCGCTATCAGTTTCTTCGCCTTCATCACCCGACTCTTCTGATGATTTATTTTCAGTAGCATTTAAATTATCAGAATCTGCTTCCTCTGTCGGATTTTGTTCTTCAAGTGTATCTTCTCTTGGCTCCAGAATTTTGAAGTCCCTGGAGGTGCTGCGTTTGGCGTGTCTCAACAAATTGACTTTTGTTGTCTTGCTAAGCTGGATAAGATATTTTTCATAGTCTTCTATCTGGAAGATCAAGTCAGGAATGCGTTTGTTTTCCCTTTTGATTTTATTGACTATTCCTCTAGGTTTGTTGCTTTCTTGTTGATTCTGCAAGCAAGCAACAAAAACCCATCAAGAATTGATAAGAACATAAAACTGTTATTACAGAAGCAGGAAAACATCCGTAGCAATGAGTAAAAGATATTTTCGGCATTTAAATTTTGAAGCCAACATGTCCAGAAAACAAAGGGCAATTTATACCTTTTGCATATGAGCCACAAAATTATAAACAGGTGTTGTTAATTGCCTGCAAGTGATTTCGACAAGCCTCTGGTACTTGAGACTGGGTAAGACTTGCTTGCATCCTTTGGGAGCAATTCGATACTTAGATATTCGACCTAAATTCTTGTAAAATTTTGCTGCTAATCTCAGTAAATGTTCTGCTTGAGGATCTGCATTTTTCTAAAAATTAAATGATGACAAAAGTACAGAAAGAAATGCAAGTTCAGTTACCATATAAAACACCTTCCTTACCCTTTAGGTTCATTGCAACAATATATGATAGGACCTTCACAACTGCTTCTGCCCTTGAATATAGCATCTCTTCCATTGCTAATTCTGGAGCCACTTTGCGCATCTGATTAAAAGAAACACCTTTCTGAGTAGCCATATAGTATGTCTTCAGCCTTATCGTAATCCAATCCATATCAATAACAATTGATTCAACGGACTGCAATATAGTGGAAACTATTGCAGCATCTGTTAATTTATTAATAACAGGGAAGGTTTCAGATATATCTAAGGGATCAGTATCCTCTGATCCTACCACTCGTAGGAGTTCAGCAGCCATATTTTGAGCCACATCCAAGTCTGCAGGTGGAGCTTAATGTAACAGCAGCAAGGACCAAACTTTTTGCAACCTTTGAGTTTGATACATGACTACTTTTGCAGATTCTTGTTACCCAGGATCCAACAAGGTTCCTCCTTTCTTCAGGCAATTTGTTGCCAATCATCAGTACAATATCACAAAGAATCTGAGAAACACATGTATCTCTTTCAATGGCATAACAGAGATAACAAAGAATAGCATTGCACAGCAAAGAAATAATAGATAATTGATCCAGTCTTCACTTTTATGGGGGCAAGTTGGGGGGAAGGAGCAAATTTATGTCACATGGGCAGCTGACGTACTTCCTACAAGCAAAAGTTTCTTCAAATGGAGCCAATGCAATTTCTACTGGTTATAGATATTGACCGGAGTTTTGACCCCTTAATCCAACTCTCGCTTGTGAAGAAAGGAATAAAGAGCATTGCTTCTCCAGGTGATCTATATGTTCTTCATGAGTTAAAAATTTAGAATTAAAGTATACCCTGCAAAATCTCAGTACATGCTTAAGAGTTTTCATCCGTCTTTCATGCATGTTCAACCCCGAATTGTGGGTTCAACAGCTGATTCAATCAGGCCTGCTCTCCAACTTGTACTAACAGCTGGTCCTAAAATGGAAATTTTCACTATTTCAAGGTCACTTAATACAAATGGAAATTTTTGAATGTCAGCATATTTTTAGTTTCGTGACATGCAAAATGATTTAAGGATAGACTTCCAGTTATCGATTACTTGTTTAACAATATCATCAAAATTTTGGATGATAGCAAATTAGCAACAAGTCCTCTCTACATTCATGTTCACGGCCTCGAAAAACTCTTGAGCCACTTGAAGCCCTATCAGCACCATAGTGTATACAAACAATATTTCTACAGTGGGATTTGAACCCAGATCCTTAGTAGTTTCAGGAAAATCTATTGATGATAGGTCATGTAGCAGAGATCCAAAGCACGAAATTTACCTCAGCTTCGCGAAAGAAAGAAAACTCAAGAAACTCCATAAATAGTGGCTTTATGATCGTCTTGATTAATAACTCTTTGCTTCTTGTGCTTTGATCATCAATACCTTCAGCTAATTGACAATCACCATCGCGACCAGCATCCATGACACCAGTTGATACATCTTCCAATCCACTGGCTGAGACCAAATCATCGATCAAACCAACATACTTTGCGTCATACAAGCTTATCTCAATTAATTTCTTCAAGCAAAGCAAGGCCAAATGAATACGTTCCTTTATAACTTCAACATCTTTCCTTCCCTTTCCTTCTTTCTTACTAAGATCTGTCCCAGGCTTCGCCACTGGCTTGAGAGACAAAATTACATTAAGAATTGGAGGCCCAAGAAGCTTAATTTCACCATAAATCAATGTCTTTATTGGATCATCTTTCACCGTAAAAGAGAAGAACTTTAGTTGACGGAAGCACATATGTAGAATGCAAGGAAGAACTTTAGAATTCAGAACTTGCATCTTTCCAGAGGAATGTTGGCTGTTTATCTGGAGGGTGCACCATTCTTAGGATCAAGTTTTCTTAACTCTAGTGCAAGTTGCAAGAGCCGATGTATGCTTGAAGTTGCCAAAAGAGGAGTTCGTTCCGGAGGCAACTTGGTGCTGCCTAACACAAGTTTATCAGCAGTATCACTAACACTAGCTCGTGCGGTTGCTCTTTTAGTTCCAGTCCCCTGTCTAGAATTAGATGTATATTTTTCAACAAACTCATGAATGTCAACAAACTGAGAGAGCTCCCTTTCCAGCTCCAATTTTTGTGTATTAGCAGCTTTCTCCAATTCAGCAACAATAATATTCATCACAACCTCAACAATCCCAATAGAAGTGTAGCAGAGTACCTTCTCTTTTCTTCTTCCATTTGTCTAGAGCCTGAATCTTGATCTTTCCCCAGCAGGCCTAACGAACATGGAATTCAACCAACCAACATAAGGACCAAAATCAGACAATAAGGAAAAATGATTGAGGATACAAAACAACGGATGGAGTGAACTCAAGAAAAACGTCTCCTGTAGAGAAGAAAAGACGAATTAAAAGGAACATAGTGTTTTCTTACAGTGCTCTAAGTTACAAAAGAATATACATATGAATGCTACAATTGAACTGATTGACTGCAGATGATATTGCATAAAAAAGAATACCTTCCAAATTTCCATTCCTCAGAAACTTCCGGATCTGTGCTAGAGCATTGGAGAATGATTCTCCTGAAAAAGTTCTCCCTGCCTGATAATTGTTTTGTGAATGTTATGTCAGTGAACACCTGGCCCTCTTTTAGATTTGATAAGATAGACATGTGATATCAGACTACAAAAATGAGACCTAGTACTTTTGTGCTAATGGGAATGAAATTTCACCACCTCATTTTCCTGAGTGATGGAGAAGCCAAAACAAGCCCACGAGTCTGAAGGATGGCCAGATCTGTTTTGTGGTTGAAGAAGAAGAATCCAAGAGATGCAAAAGAGAAGACAGTCCAGGGGCTCTTCAATATAACAACTACCATTTTCTAGTTTCACACATTGATCAATTCCCAACTGAATATCTGCATCCTAGAAAGACAAACTTCAAGAAGAATGGTCAAATCATGGGGCAATGTGGAACTAGAATATTAAACTCCAGTAGTGACAGCAGAAGTGGATGACACTCTTCTAAAGTTTAGCAGAAAACCAATGTTATTTGCTACATTCTATTGAAGAATACCTCTCTATAAAATCTCTTGAAGTGGGGCAGGAGAAAATCAAGAATGGTGCTGGCAGTTAGTGGATCCACCAGAACAAGCTTCATTAAACCATGATACAAATTCTGCCGGACATTTGCCTGGAAAAAGAAGTATAATGAAATGCAACAGAAAAAATGGTGGCAATTCCTCTTGAGATTGGTTTTTGGTAATTTTGAAAAAAAATAAGTTGCTTCATCGTATTTTTAACTACTCCAAGTTGGATGCTTATACATGTAAACAAACTCTCACAAACGTAATAAAGTTCTCTCTGGAAAGTAATGTCTAGAATCTGAAGCCATGATTACTTTGGAGGTGAATAGTACCAGTTAAATAGAAGTATGAGATGTGAGAGGCAATGAAGCATTGACATGCACCTGCTGATAAAGGCATCTTTGCAGCAAACCACCAAGCTCTTGGAAAAGGTCCGGCCTAGTTGGTTGAGATACTTCGGCATGCTGACTGCAACTTGCCTGGCTGCTTGATTCTTGAAAAGAAAAAAGTCCATCTGTTTTTGATTGTTTTTCTGCTAGAATCAGGTCGAAAATGGCACTAATTGCAGCTAGACGAACTGCATTTTCCCGTCTAAACATAGCCTTCCGCAGAACCAATATAGTGTAATCCTGCATACTCGAAAATACAGAGAAAGGTTACCTAACATCGGTAATTATATAAAAAGGGTAAATTACATTGATACCCCTTGAGGTTAGTGCTAAATAACAAACACCTCCTGCCTGGGGTGTTTGTGTAAACTTGTAATCACAACTACAACATCAAGGGATGTCATTGTAATTTTGCAAAAGGCAGGGGGTGTTTGTGGATTTGGACCAGACCTCAAGAAGCGTGAATGTACTTTACGCTTATAAAAATTACAAATAATAAATATAAACTTCAGTAGTTACTAATATATAATCATTACAAAGACTAATGCTGTGGCTAGTCCAAACTAAATGTCTTATTGCATTGTCCAAAGACCATTAACAGTTTCCTTTCAGTTACAAGAGTTGAAAATTTGTCAAGGTAACATGAATTGGCACCAGAGTATTTGACTGAACAAGTTGCAAATAGTACCTGAAGATCACATTTAAACTTGATGAGAGGAGTAAGATAGTAACAAGATGAGGGGAAATTCTATCATCCATAAATGCAAAATAATCCAGCATTTCTTTCAAATGAGACACATGGTCCAACATTGAGCGTGGATGAACCAGGACTAGATATCCAAGCAATCTGGAGACCAGTATTAAAAGAAAATAAGCTCAATCGTGTGCAACACCAGAACCTAAAGATCGAAAATAAAACTAATAGTAGCACCTTGTTATGGGAAGCACTGCTCTGGCTTCAAGGAGAGGACACGGAATTTGCATTGCTCAATTATCTACAAAAATATGCCAATATCCTGTTAGACAGTGCATGTATTGAGTCTATTGACGTATAAGTATACCTTGAAATATGGTCAAGAAAATTTTTTACAGCACACAAGCTTCAGACAGAGCAGCAAAGTTTATATTTTCATCACCAAAGGCTGTTTTTGTATTAGAAGCATAAATACTGATACCGCATAAATACTGATACCACACATACAAGGTACACTATACGAAGTACTGACCTCATTTCTTGACATGTCGTGCACTTCAAACAAACATTTCAGAACCTGCATACCTAGCTCCTCCATACCCATCAGACCATCAGACTTTGAGATTTCTTTCTGGATTCCTTCCTCTACTCCTTCAAGCAATCCAAACCCTAATTGTACTATACTAGGCACAATGTGTTCTCGTCCGCAATGGCTGGCATTCACCTGCAGAAAGAACATAAATCATAAATCAAAAAGTCCATGTAGCTAAGATAACTAGGACATAAACCATAGAGCAAAAGAGAAAGAAGAAAAATCTGGATGGATAAGTTAAAGCATTCATGCAACACTCTCAAGTTCTTAAAAATAATTGGAAGTCACAAAACAATGCCATGTATGTAGTTCATAAACCTTGACACATATATCCAGAGAATTTTCCGCAACTACCGGATGTTGACACATCAAGATGGAAACCATGCTTTTTATTTTCAGCATGTACCAAGATTGGAAGATACATGAAAAAGGTAAAGAATCTCAAGCAGCTCAAAATGTACATGACGCTGAACTATTCAAAATATAATCGATCTGCTCTTGGTCAGCATACATGGCCTACAATCAGATGGTTAACTATTTAACTGTGCCCATATCTCCTATGTGTATAGACAATGAAGCTAAATTTCCTAAACTTAGGAGAATAAAAAGGAAATGTTGCTCACAGCTTTAAGAATAGCCTTTTCTATTACTCGTGCATTCTCCAGATATTCCTCCGACAGTTTAGCTGATATCCATCTGCAGACTCTAAAGCAAAAAAATAGGAGGGTAAACAAAACAGAAACTATATGATCGATAAAAGTAAATTAAACCTGGAAAACCATCAGTGCATAACATTGAGCACCCTTGACCTGAATCGGGGAATCAGAAATTTGATAGATAGTTTTATGAAAGAGAGAGAGAGAGAGAGAGAGAATAACACAGATCCATAGATCAATACTGCTCATAATACTGCTTGCATTGTCTTATATGATCACATTTTAGCTTGTTATTGATATACAACTTGATTATGCTCCTTTAATCATAAATACCATCATACTCAGTATTCAAGGCATATACAAGACTAATAGAAGAGATCAACACAAAACATCTCTCGACTTAGTTACAAGATACACATCCTCATGACATTCAGATGTGAAGAGCATATTTAAAGATCAAAAGCAAAAATGATAACAGTAAAATACTCACTTTGCAAACTTATAATCCTTATAAGCATTAAATAATGCCGATTTCAGAACACCGAGTGCAGTCTCACTGAACCTCCTAATTCTGGCAACCGACAACAAAACCGCAACAGTAAAATGATTAAAAGCCCTCGAATCCAACCTCACCAGACCCAAAACCTCCTGCCCCAGAGAAGGGTCCTGCTTCACCGCAAAATTCACATGAAGCAAGACTGTCCCCTCTACTTGCTTCATTACCGAACCTCCCTTGTTCATACAGCCAAAATACAACACAATCCCTTCAATCACCTCTCTTTTGCCAAAACCTTTTGTTGCCAGCACCAATAACTGATAAACCAACCCGGGCAAATCTTGCATTTCAACATCATTCCTCATTTTCACAAAAAATCTTTTCCAGAAACTCCCTCCTCCTCAGCTTATCGATACATGAAGAAAAATCCCTAACAATCTCCACCATTTTGATCAACAAAACCTTACTCCATTCACATTTAATCAAAGCATCCACAACGGAGTTCACGTACTCTACAGGCTTATCAACCTCATTCGAGACTCTAACCAATTCAAGGCATTTAGGAATGAGAATCAGAACATGGGCATCCTCCAAATCGTTAATCTGGGGGACGTAAGATGTGATTAAATCAATTACATTCTGTATCTCTCTAATCTCAATCATGTCAATGTAACCCACGAATTGCTGGAGAGTGGCCAGAGAATTATGGTCATGTGGGATTTTGTGGGAAGTGAAGAGGCAGAGATAAGAGTGTAGGAGGGCCGAGACGAGAGAGGATAGGCCGGAGGAGGGGTGGCGGGAGATGAGAGAAAGCAGGGAGGAGACATAATCGAAGACAGCCGAGGAAGAGTTGAGAGAGGAGGAGGCGCGTGAATGGAGGAAGGAGAGGAGAGTTGGGTGTGAGGATTCGGAGAGGAGGAAGGGTGGCAGTTGGGAGGAGATGGGGTTGTGCTGGTAATGACGTTGGGCGAGGGAGATGATTTCGATGTCAGTTAGCGGCGACGGTTGTGGTGGAGGATGTTGGACGGCGGTGGAATTTTTCTGCGGCTCAGCGGTGGGGTGCATGGCGGTGCTGGTGGTTGGGGGGGCGTGGCGGGAAAGAAGGCGGTTTCTAGCGGGTTTTTGCTTTGGGCGGGAAAAAGTATAAATATCAAAGAATTTCGTTGTAGCCCCTTTTTTCTTTTTTTTTGGTAATTTTTGCTTTTAGTACAACTTTATTTTCGACTTAGAGGCTGTTTCTTTGAACTTGTGAAGTTTATAAAAGAAATTATAAAATATTTGAAATCTTATAATATACTATAAAATATTGGGTAAATTTTGTAAAAAAAATAAGATGTTATAAACTCGTAAGCTCTTTGTAAAAAAATATTAAGTTTTCAACTTACTTCTAACATCTTAACAAAAATTTGTGAAATTAATTATAAATTTATCAAGACTTATAATCTTATTTTTTTCACACTTAATAAACTTTTTTAAAAATAAAATATAAACATCTTATAATATGTACAAACTTATAAAATTTTTACATAAATCTAATCAAACACTCTCTGAATTCACACTATCAAAGTAAAAAGTTACAACATAACACCCCTTCAACTTTGGACTTGTTAGCTCATATTGCAATGATTATCCAATCAGAAAAGATTGGGCCACAAATCATTCTCTAGCCCAATTTCACTTAGGTTACCAAATGGACATTGTAGCTCAACTTATTGATCTCGCCTCTGATTGTCGGAGAGCTCAAATTCGATTGTTTGTATCAATTTTACTTCACCAGTTTATGAGGATTGTCGAAGTATTTAGAGTTGGTCAAATTTGACATCTTCATTGTTTATGTCAATCTCTAAAATCCATCAATATTCTAAAAAGTACAAATATTTGCACGAAAAAAAAAACAAAAAAACGAAATGAAGTGAGTGATCCATTGAAGGAGGCGTGTGTGGAGGAATAGTAACCTGACGCCAACCGCATCTTCCGCAGCTAATTACACAACAAATCATCCAACTAAACACTCCTCACCTTTCACCGCCCCTTCCATTTTTATAAATATTTTATAAACTTCAACCATCAATAATTAATATACTTTAAATACTAATATCAAATGTGTATAATTAAATAACCAACCACTATTATTACAGTAAATTAATAATTATATTGAGACTCGAATTTGTGATTAATTAGTCATATATTCTTAATTTCATCAACTAAATTTTATTTCATTAACATTATTTATTTATTTATTCACCACTATATTTTGTTTTTTGTTTCATCACACAGACACGTCTATGTATGTGTGTGTATATATATTATAAGAAGAAGAAAAAGACAAAAGGCAGGACCATCGACCCCCCCATATGTTGATGTGTGAATATTAAGGATGTTTAAGTGTTGAATGACACACCATCATTATTATCGTATTATTATATTTTGGTGGTGTTTACATGACAAGTAGTGGCAAGAATAGTGTACCCCCCACCCCCCTATACATTATGCATTTTAATATTTTAGGATAATTATATTTACACTCATATATGTAAGTATATATATACTTACCAAAATATCAATATCACTTACACAAATCATTCTTTATTTTTTTGAAAAGTTACACACACATGATACACCTCCTAAAAATGTTAGCATCAATACACAAACTACCCATATTTTTTGGCTATCAGGGGTAGTTATGTAATTATGCAAAAGATATGAGTGGATTTTGTGTAAATAGACCATAGGTCATGGGATGTATAAGTAATTATCTCTAAAATCTATACATGATATTACTATTATTATTATAATTACAAATTAAATGAAACTTTACAAGCGACGCTCTACACACCCATTAAGGAGAATTATGCATGCGTCGTGTGTGCTGAGATGTGTATAGCTAATTTGTTATCATAGAAAATTAAGGTCTCATCGTGTAAAAATGAACACAAAATTAGTCGAGGACGTATATGTGATAACAATGGATGGATTTAAGGGTGTATATGCTAGTATGGTTAATATAGAATTATAGTATCATTTTCCCAATGTCTTTTGGAAGATTATACTAATTGAAAAAACCAAAATAAGGATATTACAACTAATAAGCAATTAAAGACAAGTACATAAGTAAATTAGTTTGAGGAAGATGGTTCCCTTTGTTAGAACCGGACAGTTACACATGTTTCCCAATTAGCTTGATCACTTTATTGCATGCAACAGCTAATTATGAATTAGAGTATAAGTAGGTGTTCAATTTATGGTAACAAAGTAACATGTATGTCCTAATATAATACATTGGATTCTTTTGTATTTTTATTAGCACGTCAAATTGTTCATACCAAGTAAAACTATATATATATATATATATATATATATACATTGATAAAATAAAGTGTTTTATTGACAAAAACACTTTATATTTATGACTTTAATTATGGATTCGAGTCGTTCGAGGGTAGTCGAGGAATCAACACTAATCTTCTTTATAAATAAATTTTTAAATATCTTATAAATAAAATATATTAAAAAAGTTGTGGAGTTAGTCCTCTAACCTTACTTCCCATCTCTCCAAATTGTAAGGAGGGGCCATATGGAAGTACAGTACAGTAGCAATTCCATTCCTTGTTCATCTTTTTGGCACCCCAAACCCAAACATGGCCCACACGATTGCCGCTCAAGAAAAAATTTAGGGTTTTGGTTGTCTTATTCGTTTGTCAATTTTAATTACAGAAACTAGGCTGGTTTCCACGTGCTCCTGGGGACTCTCCTCCTCACTCTCCATTCCGATTCCCCACTTACTTCAATGCCCAATTCTTTTTCACATTCATCAACTCACGTTTGACCACTTTCTCTCTCTCTCCTTTTCTATCTCCTTGAGTGTGAGTTTTTTTTCTTTGTTGAGCCATTTTCTTGTGTAGAAGCTTTAGTTTTCAAGAGTTTTATGCCATATATAAGAGGAAACTCGGAACCCCAGATAGCAGGATTGTCTATAGTTTCACCTGGGTCGCAAAGTTTTGGTGTAAAGTGAAATCTTTCTTCAAGATTTTGAGCTTAAAATGGTGATGGAAGTGGTGCATGAAGATATGGGGGACGGCAACATGCAATGTACAAACCATCCATACAAAAACAGCAACCCCGGTGGGATCTGCGCTTTTTGTCTTCAAGAGAAGCTCGGAAAGCTTGTTTCTTCCTCATTTCCAGTGGCTGTTTTCCCTTCTTCTTCCTCGTCTTCTTCTCCTTCTTTTAGATCTGATTTTGGTGGTAGCAATGCCACCTCATCCGGCGGAGCCGCCACTGTCGGCACGGCCCTTCAGGTCCGCCACCTTGCTTCTTCGTCTGTCAACTCTCAGAGTGGAGGCAATGACTGTAACTATCACGGTTATTACACAAGGAGATCAAAATTGCCTTTTGTTTTGACACACAAGAAGAAGAAAAAGAAGGATGGAGTGGCGATGGCGATGGCGAGTTCAGACTCCACCAGCATTGTTTTCAAGAGAAGCAAGTCTACTGCAACCCCAAGAAGAGGCATCCATTTCCTGGATGAAGATTATAGTCCTCACAGAAGAGGGTTCTGGTCATTTCTTTACACGTCAAAGCACTCTACTTCTAAGAAAAGTGATAAACACTTGAAAGCTTTGAACTTTTCATCAGCCACACCTAGTACTGTGAGTAGTACTGTGGCGTTATCATCTGTGAATGGTGTTGGTGGTGCAATTAGATCAAGAGAGAAGAAAAGGGAAGATTTTGTGGTGGTGGGTGAGAACGGGAGCCCTGATCAGGCTGCATTTGACAGGAAGGTGTCAAGATCCAGATCTGTTGGTTGTGGAAGCAGGAGCTTTTCAGGGGACTTCTTCGAGAGGATCTCAACTGGCTTCGGTGATTGTACTCTCCGCAGAGTGGAGTCCCAGAGGGAAGGGAAGCCTAGACTGCACTCAGTTCACAGGAATGGGGGAAATAGTGGCAATAATGGGCAGGATAGCATTAAAGAAAGAGTAAAATGTGGTGGGATTTTCAGTGGATTTATGATAACTTCATCATCATCTTCTTCATCATCTTCTTCTTATTGGGTTTCATCTTCAGCTGAGGATAATAATGTGAATGGGAAATCAATTTCATCAGTGAGGCATGTTTCTCATGGAAGAAGCAGAAGCTGGGGGTGGGCACTTGCAAGTCCTATGAGAGCTTTCAGTAAGCCTTCTGCTGGGAAAAGGGATGCTGCTTCGAACAAGAACGTTACTCCGAACTTGGCTGCAATCCCTTCCTTGTTGGCTGTCAGTGGCTGAAGCAGAAAGAAGACTTAGATTTTCCAAGTAAATTAGCTGATACTATTATTATACATTTTCACATTCTTGGTTTGATGTTTCATGTGCTTATTACTGTGTTCATCCATGTTTGGCTCTGCTCAATCATTCTTGATGCACTTTTGATGTTAATGTTAATGTTAATTATTTATTGTAGTTTCAATTAGTTTTCTGTTACTAGAATTTGTATGAGTATCTGAATTGTATTGAAGTCATCTTTGTATATCAATGTGATGTCGGTATGGGATTTATGAAAGATTGAGAAATAAACGGATGCGGATCCGTATGGAAACTTTCCATGATTACTGGCCCCGCCTGCCTGCTGTAGTTATGCTCCTTCATACACTGTCTTGGATCTGATCTACAAGATTTTCTTTGTCTTTGTGTGATTGATAATCAACTTATGATTTGGTGATAATTATTTTATCAAAGCAATTCTGAAAGTGTTCGTCATAAAAACTAAAAAGGTTTGCAGTTTGCAAATTAAGAGCATTTGTACTGAAGATTGTTGATATGATTGCTCACTTTATGCATGGCTTGTAGCAACTTTTCTTGCAAAAAGATTGATTGCTGATGGATTTGGGGCTTAGATCTAGTTGATGTCTCCATCCAGGAGGCCCTCTAGTTTGTGTGCTGCCAATTGAGATGGCCAAAAGTTAAAATAAAGGTAGATTCACATGTCACTAGCTAAGCATGTGCAAGGACCCGTTGCCTTTGTCTAATCATTGTGAAACAAAGGCAGGAAAAAGACTCTCCATCAAGTTTAAGGGTCAAAGTGTTGCACATGTTTGGTAGATGAAGACACATAGTAAAGGCCTTAATCTACACTCAGATGGAATCCAAGCGTATATACCACTGCCTAAGCTTAGTTGTTCCTTAACACACACACACACACTAAACACATAGACAAGTCAAACAAATTCTACAGAAAAAAGAAGTGCTCAAAGAATCAGTGACGACATCACATCACCAATCTTTTCTGTATAATTTTTGGATGGCCCGTATGTTTTGAGTCATTACATCACATATCTTTTTCATGTAATTTTTGGATGGATATTTTTGCTTCTGTTTCTCTAGTGTAATATTTGGACAATTGAATGTTTTATTCCCTATCCATATCCTAGAATTACATGAGAAGGGTTATTCTAGTGTTCCATGCATTCAGGGATTCAAGTGTTCATTTTAGTGAATACACACTATTGACCACTCGGACGTACATGTCCCTTTTCTTTGATTCTAGTATGTGCCGATCCCCAAATTCCTACCAACCACTGTGTTACTCATAGGGTCTTGTGCATCGGCTCTCTAATAGTATTCTTGTTGGCTCCATTAGATGATAACTAATAATTCATCTTTTGGCAAAAAAGATTATATTTCCACACACACACACACACAATGAACCTTTATAATTGAGAAGATACAAAAGTGCAGAAAACAAATCACAGTGATGAGCCACATGAATGCAAAAAGACATGCAAGAAAAGACTCTGCTGAGAAAACTCCATGGATGGCAGCAGATGATCATACCCAATGGGATCCTTTTATACACCTTTTGGAACCCACAAAACACAGATATGACCATTCACATGAAGTGGGCACTTATCTAGATATTTTATGTGTAGGGGCCATCACTCCTCAGGGCTTCCCTTTCCTCCTTGGAATTTTGTATTGTGAAAAAGGGTGGTTTGTTGGCCATTAGGCAATCCACACAATACCTCTTCTTATCTATGAGTACATGATTTCCTTCCACTCTAACAAGACTGATCAATCTTTAGACAAGTATTTGGATCTCGAACCACATATGTTAAGTTCCATTGTAGTTCCATCAACTACGTTAAATTCAGTTGAGTATTGTGAATCGATCACCATCAATTTCATATTATATCAACATAAAGTGACAAATTTTAACGTTTCAAGTGAAGTTTATACTCGTGACACTCAAGTAGTTGGTGTTAGTTTAATGCACTCAAGATTTAACTAAAGGAAATCCTGCAAGAAATTGAATGCCTCCATCTACACTATTTAACTGACATTCTTAGTAAAAGGTTTTGGGCCATGACACTGAATTATTTGGCATGAAATTTAAGAGTATGTACAAAAGTTCATTGAAGTGTAGTGGGGTGAGGAAGTTTGTTTTGGAAGAGCATTATTACAATTGCATCAGTACTTGCTTGTCCCTCGCACATTAAAATGATCAAAGTGTGCACATGCTCTCACTCATCCCTGTCAGGGTCAGGGTCAGGGTCAGTGTTCACTCCACTAATTATTTCAACCTTCTTTGCTTCATTCCTCTTTTAAATTATTTTGAACAAAATTGTGAAACTTTCATTTCAAGCCTTGCACACATCACCATATCCAGATTTGGTGGGCTACACAAAATTTTGGAAGACTCGTAAAAGTTGAGGTTGTTTGAAAATAAAAAGTGAAAATGGAAACAAAATTGAAGTTAGAATATTCGGAAAAACAATGTTATATTTACAAACCAAATAAGATGTTTATAACTTTTTACTTAATTCAAATTATATAATTTTAAATCATAAGATTTAAATGAAAAAAAATATTTTTAATAAAAAGTTGATAAGCGTATGAAAACCCCCTAACAACTGGTTGGATTGTTAATGTGACTTCACTTTTTGGGCCCATTCATGAGGCTGGGCTGTATAAACCTATCAGTTATCGGGTCATTGGCCCACATATAATTCCAATTTGGGCCTGCACTTGTCAACCCCAGCCCACTTATTGGAGCTGCAGCATAGCCTCTCCAAACATAGGTGAAAACTAAGAAGACTTACACAATAATCTTTAGCTTTTTAACTTAAAAAAAAAAAAAAAAAAAAAAAAGAAAAACAGGGTTTTCGTTTCATAATTTATTTTTTTTGAATTGCTTAAATTATGTTGATTTAAGCCAATAATTGTAAACAACTCCCTACCAACTTCTGCAACTTATTGATAATTTTTTTCCCCTCATTTTTTACTTTTTGTTCTCAAACACTCCCAACTTTTATTACTGTTTATTTTAAAACTTTCTCTCGAGCGTTGTAACTATATTAAAACTCGATTTTAATATTACTCCCTAGAATTTGGATACTTTGAAAAATGGTTTAGATATTTTTGGCTTATTAAGGAAGAAGAGGTTGCATGATTTGGTATAGGAGAGAGAGTTACCATGTGTGGGCTTCACTCTAGTAGCAACTCTACTTCACTCCAAGTTTCAGGAGCACGCCTTTTTTGGCCTTATGCAAAATTCTTTCCGAGTTTTACTTTCAGGTTGTTTACATAGATGATGGATGATGGTCCAAAGTCATAGCACCACCGTGCTGTGTAAGAAAGCTCCGAAAGCTTGTAATTTGATAGCTTAATTTGCATATATTTATTATTGTATGAGAGTAGTTGAGTTCTTGATCGAGGATCATCAGACACGTTTATGCATAGCCCCCTGCATAGGCGCAAACGACTTTACTTGCGAAAAAAAGTACTTGTGTGTATATAAAGGATGTAAGAACGGAACCAAGTTGTCATCTTTCCATACACTTCAATCAAGACTTCATGCTACACTTTCATAACTTGGATACACAAATGAAACTTGCAAAACAGTAAAAAACTAACAAGAATGTAAATCTTAGTCTAGTGAGCAGTCACTTATTGATCAACATACATATATGGTGGGAGGAACATAACATGCTACGATGATTATGGAATTATGCCAATGCGCCATTAGTTCACATTAGCATTGAACTGAAAGCCAGAAGGAATCAGGGTGCCAACGTTCAAGAGCCCGGTCAGAGTACTCCCGATGAACTGCAAGTTTGAGACCAGCCCACCGACTGATGGCAAACTGGCATTGCAAGATGCCAGTGGTGTGTTAACAACAAGCTTGCAACCGGAAACAAGTGTCGAGAGGAGAAAGTTCACGGGGTCCAAAAGTATAGAAAATAGTCCAGAGCCGTTTGTTGTTGCAGTTGAGACCACATTTCCACCACATTGCAGCTGCACCAGAGCATCTGCACAAAAATGTCAATTTGTATCAGTTCAAAATTTGCATCATATGAATTAACATTTTAACTAGTTTTTGTGTGTGATTTTCTACACAACTTACTAGGGAAAACAGGTGTGGCTGTGGCATTGACACCGATGTTTCCATTAGGAGTGCAGTATAGAATGCCTTGGATCCTTAACAGGCCTAAAAGAGGGCCAAGAATCCCCCCAGGTTGTGCTTCGGCCAGTGGCACTGCAGTGCCAGCAATCAAGAGGCTGAACAAAAGAAGAGATTTTAAGGCCATCTGAGTTACTTCTGCAGTTGATTTAGTTTGCAGAACTTGCTGTCGACTGTACGTCTATTTATAGAGAAACAAGAAGGTCTAGGAAACAAGGTGGTCTAGTCATCGTGATCACCACCCTTCTGCACGCGTGCTACCTTGTCAGCCCTCATCAGTAAGGCAAGTTGAAAGTTCGTTTTATCGTCTGTTTTCTTCCTTAGAATAAGTCAAGAATCCGGTTTGTATCTCAAGAAGATGATCACCATAGAAGCCAGTTTTGTGGGCTTTCCCCTATAAACCAACCCTAGTAGAGGTCCATCCATTTAGAGGAAGCTTTTTGAATTTTTACCCAAATTTGAGAGCTACTTCTTGTATTTCTCCTACTATTGAGCTGTATAAATGGTCCATATAACTGCAACTAGATTAAAAACAATGATTACCACACGATTTTTTCTCCCCAATCTCTTCATCAGTTCATTTTTTTAGCACAGTGTAGAGTTGAATACATGTACTGGGATTTTGTTATAGTCTGCATATTCATAGATATCATTCATTTAGCTCTGGATTAAGTTACACTCACAGCCCCTGAAGTTACGTGTATAATTATACGTACACTTGCAGTTGGAGTCTTGAATAACAATGTATTTTGGAACTTCTTTTTAATTTGTTTTTTCATTTCATATACACATCCAGTAAGTGTATAAGACTCCATATGTCATACGTTTAACGTTTAATGTGCAATCGTGCGTGTGTTAATATAAAATATCCAAATCCAATTCTAAATTACAATAGAAGTGCCGTAATACAAAAGCTATTCTCATTGCAGTTATTTTATTGATCTTGTGTTGCACTTACCATGCACCACTAGATTATAGGATAAAAGTGAAACCAGTAGGCTTAAAGCTGGAAACAATGAAACTTCCGAGGGCAAAGGTTTCGATAAACAGTAGATCTGACTGGAGGCAACCGGTGGATGGTAGGCTGGAGTCGCAGGTGGACAGGGTTGTGTTAACTATGAGCTTGCAGTCGGATTCCGGTAGTGGGAAGAAGGGAAAAAGAGGGATGGGATCTGAATGTAAGTAGGCAATTCCGAAGCCATTGGTTGTAGCAGTAGCAACTATACTTCCGTCTCCACATTGCAATAGCACCATAGCATCTGCATAAACATTAAGGCATTAATAGGAATGCAAGATGAGTCGAGACTCTACAATCTTATACATGAAGAGACTTGAATAGCTATTTGGATTGGATGATTTGAAATTAATGAAAAGGTCTGAAGATAATTGAAAAACTAAAATTTAATATTTAACATAGTAATCAAGAAATGTGCAAACTTGTATAAGAGATTCAAATCCCAACTGTGTGAATGGACTCGTCCAATCGTGCATGATAGTCGCAAGGATTTTAACTACGTACTAGGAAAAGGTGGTGTGGCCTTGCCAAAAGGACCAATGTTCCCATCAGGAGTGCAATATAGGGTAACATCAACGTGCACTACCCCAAACGTATGACCCTGAGTACTTGCTGCAATTAGTGCCTGGGCCATTGGAGCTGCAACAGCAGCAACTAAAAGACTAACCAGAACAAGGGATTTCAAAGCCATACAGACACAGATACCACCACCAGATAATGAATTTGTATTATGGGGCATAATTTTGATGCTTATATCATAATTTATAGGATAAGACAAGGCATTTCTTAGGTTAGATAACTCTATCGGAGCTTAGATGTAGGAACGGCGCTAGCCAATACTCATCACCACCGATGTGTTGGTAACGAGGTCGATAGAAAGGGCTGCAGTGCCGTCTATGATCGGCAATGCAAGTCAACAAATCCAAAATCAGTTGTGATGTTCTTGTTAATGTGCATTCTTGTGGAATTTCAGCCACAATGTGCAGAGAAGTATACGTGTTCTTCACGGAATATCTGATCACACAGACGGGGCTTATGAGATTTAATGAGTTTTAGGACAAACATGCTCAAAAGTAGGATGATGGGCTGACGAGATTTAATGAGTTTTAGGACAAACAAGGTGTATTTAGAGCTAGGCTGTTCCAGCCGTTTGCCATTTAGATTTCATTTTCTTCACTCTAATCTCTAGATTCTATAGATAGCATTCTGGTTATAATTGTAGTTAGGTCAATTAACTTCGCTGAAGAATGAGATGAGAATTTCTCTTGATGATTGTTGTTGGGCCAATTCACTGGACCATCCGACGGATCTGTTACCGACTACCAGGCACAATTTTAAGTAGGAAAAGTTTTTCACAGCAACAATTCTAAATAAGTTAATGTGTAAGGTGAACCGTCTGAGTCTGAATTACTGACATGTCCAACATTACTTCATATGTAAGACTTAGATTAACTTAAGGGTGCCAAGTTTAGTTTTATCTCCGGGATTTCCATCCAGACCTCTCAAAGCACCACACTAGAGAACTTGCTCAAAGGAATATTGCACAAGCACTTACTACCTCTAGTTAACAACTCAACATCCGAAATGGGCTCACGCCACATTAAGCCAACAATATGGAGAAAACTACAAAAGGAAAAGGCAATGACAAATATCATCAGAAATAATAGAAGTGTCCAAAACTCCAAATAATGTTTTCTCCTCCATCGAACAAAAATTGTTCCGAGCATTTCTCTGCCCTCCCACATCTCAGTCCCTAGTTTTGTGGTGTTCGTTTACTTTTTTCCCGTCGCTGTGTAATTCAGTAGTTCACTTAGATTGGACAGGGGGGGACGTCAAGAGTAATACCAGCTTGAATTTGACCCCAGCCAATCAGACGCCAGTGCCTATCAATTCTGCGGCTAAGAGCAATTTTCTCTCCTTTGCTGGTGCACACAGGGGATGTAAGCTGCAGTTTTGCAAAAACATTCTTGACAGCAACAACACGAGCCCCTGTTGACATAGATCCTATGTTCAACATGAGGATCTCTCCCTTGGCCAGCTTTGAGACCTTACCCTGCCTTTCTGTGTCCTTTGTCCTAACACCAAGCAGCCGCCGCAGCAAAAAGAAATTAACCTGCAGTAAAACAAGAAACAATAAAGAATTTGAATGATAATGTAACAGAATCACTTATGTTCAAATACCCTCATAAAAAGAACATGTGAATTATACACATCAATATTATTGTCCATCACAAACTTAACCAGATACGGAACTCGACAACACATTGAAACCATGTTCTAGCAGCAAAGATTACCTCTAGTTCAACATAGACTTCAGGGAGTGAACCAACTTCTCCAAGAACCTGGCCCACCAACCTATCAGCTCGTGTAAGTGTGGGGTCCATCGTCGTTCCTACTCCAATAAGGCCTCCAGGCACAGCAAATTGTAACTCATTTTGCTCAGCATACAAGGAAACTATCCTGGAGTATATAGGGGTGCACTTGATGTTATCATTTTCGTCCTTGACGACAATACCAGGACGAACCTCAATATATTGATTTACCTTCAGAACACCCTGCAAGAATGATACAACAGTTATTTAACATTGCTACCAGTGGCAGACTAAATTGCATGTGGCTACATTGAAGTAGAGATAAAAGGGAAGAAATAATGAAAATGGACTTGGATAACTCAACCCCAGCAGAAAACCAGTTTCAGGCTTTTCAGCGTCATATATGGTAGCTGAAAGCTAGTTAATACTTTACAAGTTATTTGGGGAAAAGAAGAGGGTGTGAGGCATGATAACAAATTTAGTTATTACATATACGAAATCTACCTTCAGGATACTTCCACCAGCAACCACCTTTGATTTCATCAACTTCAGACCCAGGCTTATTGACGTCAAAAGACCTTATTACAATCATGTTTGGGGTGAGATGAAATTCCTTTCTGGGATAGGGATTTTCTTCACAATATATTCACATACAACATCAATATTGTACTTCAGCTGGGCAGAAATTGGTACCACTGGTGCACCATCTGCGACAGTTCCCTGTTGAAACAGTTCGGAAGACATTATTAATACAGATTATAAATACAATCCAGTTGCATCAGATGCACTGACCAACCTGAATAAATTTCTGAATGGCTTCATGCTGGTTGATGGCAACATTTTCCTGAACAAGATCAACTTTATTCTGAAGTATTATGATATGTTGGAGACGCATAATTTCAACAGCAGCTAAATGCTCTGATGTCTGAGGTTGAGGGCAGCTCTCATTTGCAGCTATAAGAAGTAAAGCTCCATCCATAATTGCTGCCCCGTTAAGCATAGTAGCCATGAGAATATCATGTCCCTGTGGGCAAATGTGACGTCAAAGAACAGCTTATTATGAGCATAAATAGAGTGGAGCCTAGTGAAAATTTCGGACCAAAAATAATCTTAAGAAGCACACAGAGCAACAACAAAGGAACTGAAAGAACAGCCCCCAGACCAATTCAATATTCACATAGCATTCTTCTAACAGTTATCTACAACGGAATACAATGCCAAATGCTAAACCATAGCAACACGAAGTCTTACCGGGCAATCAACAAAAGACACATGTCTAAGCAATTTCATCTTACAGTTCTCAAACCCTGGCACATCACACATTGGACTATCCTCTTTTCCGCTTCCATATGCCCTGAAAAGAAGGAATGTATAATAAGAACCCAGAAAGAAAGCACATCAATTACTACAATCCACATGGTCATTGCATACTTGTAGCACATGGGCCGAGGGCATCGATCATCTTCGCACTTGTATATCTTTGCATTGGCATATCCAAGCTTGATGGTGATATTACGTTCCAGTTCATTTTTGAAGCGAACAGTCTGCAAGCAAATCAGATGATAAGAACTTCCAGTGCCAAAGGAGAACTTAATATCAAGTGCAACCATCAAGGTTCAGAGCTTGTTAAAGCACCCAAATACAAAGTGTTCACCAATTTGTATCTCTACGTCTACTGCTAATTAATGGAAGACTTAGTAAAAAATGCACTAATCAGATTCACAGAGATTTAATTGAAGTTTCAACATGGCTTCATAGAGAGACATGGTGATGTGTCCAAATAATAACCAAATGAGTGCAATACCTGGACACCAGATATGGCCTTCACAACTGTTGACTTCCATGAGCCACATGACCAATGGTGCCTGAGGAAGCAAAAGAAGGCATTGAAATTAGCATATTGAAACCTTTCCAGGCAGATAACTAATTAACATTCAAAATATTGAATTACAGATAACATGGGAGATATTCACAAAAACAGGAAGTTGAAGTAATCTTAATACAAGCTCACCAATGTTTATTGTAGCCTGCCGAGATATAACCTCAGGCGAAAGTGGATGTAGTTTTGTTACATCCAACTTGCTTAGGTCCTGCTCCATCAAACCTTTCCTAGACATTTTGGCAGCTCTAGATGGGTTGGCCTCACTCAATACCAAATTGCAAGATCTCGACGCAGATAAAAAAATGCCTCTAGCAGAAATAGCCTGCAACAAAAAGTAATCATTATAGTTGCAAAGGCAACCCCTGTTTGCTTACATCCATAAAAGTTGCATCTGTATGCAAGCATAATCTGGTAAAAAAAATCTCAAGGGGACAAAACGACTGAAGAAACTCAAGGCAAAATCTATTCAATAATACCAGATATTTTCATTCCATACGAAAGACAGGTAGTGCATCTTGGTTGGTGTAAATAATGAAATGGCACTCCAACAGCAACCAACTTATTCTTTGTTGGTCACATAAAGAAAGAGCAAATTAAGGTCAGAAAGTAACATTGCATGATGCAATCACTTAATCTTCCAACGTAACTCTCTTATTAAACTTTGAAAGCAAACATTCTCATAGGGCAGAACAAATCCTATCAAATTTTGTAAGCAACCTCCATACCTATTGTTTATACCATAATCCAATATTCATCCAATATGTAGGTATTACAGCATAATACCTACTAATTCTTATGAGGTGACATAAAATACATTCACCAGAACTCTTGTATCATTTTAACTGTGGCCTGGATTGGACTCCTTGGGTTGACCTAGTAAATTAACCTAACTTTGTCTATTCAATTTCGAAACCATGTTAATTGAGATATAATCCACTGAGGACATATTCCGTCACTTCAAAAATACATCAGGCCTTTCCTAGCACATGTTAAGAATAAATCAGTTGTTCCTCAGCACAATACAGACCAATTACCAATGAATCCCATATGATTAGTCCTACTATAGAAAAGAATGTATCAAGTTAGTCATAAGTTTTATGCCATTCAGCAAATCCTTCAACCCCAATCTTCCAAATCAAATTCATCCACATTCATCGGAGGAGGAAAACATTAGAATCTATTCTCCTAAAATGCTATTCTCCACAATCCCATACAAATATTAAGGAGGACCAGCTATGACTTCTTTTACAAATCAAACTGTAGAATACAATCCTGATAATCGCTTTTAAGAGTCTAGAGAAACCAAGACCAAACACAGAACCACAGTCGCAGGCACAACAAACCAAATCCAAGAACCTCAACCCAAAATAAAATTACAGCAGCAGAAAGTCACACATAATTTAACTTATTATAAGTACTAAATGAAAATGCACATCTAGAAAATATTATGAAGTTAGTTGAATAAGCTTTTGCATTCCATTAACTCCCATACAAAATCTCCCAAATTAAACTACATGCACAATCACAAACCTATCCTGCATAAAGATCAGAATCCATTTTCCCTAAAACCCTAATCTCCAAATCCCATCCCAATACCACGATTCCAACCTAAAATTTAGACCAAAGAATAGAAACCAAGAAATATATCCATACAACTCTTCAAAAAAAACAAGATAAACCCAGAACTCACACAAACGCACACACCCAACTATCTAAAAACCTCGAACGTTCAATAAAACGTGAAACTATGCGAGCAATAAGAATATAAATGATGATAAGTGGTGGAGAATAAGATGAATGCGTATAGTAAAGAGGGAGAAGAGAACAGACAGGTGGGCGACCTTTGTCTTAGAGCAGCCGTCGGAGAGCGTTTCAGAAGCAGAGTGGAGAGAAATGGGGAATTTGGCGAAGCTAGGGATAGTTAGTGTCGATAAATTGTTTGTTTTTACAAAAGGACCCCTAATCTTTAAAGTTATTGGATATGTGCCCCTATGGAGTGGCATTATTGAGTTTGTAGCACTGATGACTTGCAAATTGGCCTACTCTTTTTGTGGTTTTTGAACCTTTTCGTCCATTCCCTACTAATCCTTTTTCACACACAAAATATATATAAATAAATAATGTAGAAAATAATAATTATATAAATTAAATACTTGTGTATTTAATTGGCATTATAAACATACAATATCTAAAGTAGTATACACTCAACTTTAACAAAATATTTTTATAATGTTCAATTTTTAGTTTCTCAAAACATTAGCCTCGACGTTGAATGTAATATAGATAAAATACGAATTACAGTATTTACGAATAATTCATTTTATTTTGCAGTATATACATATGTATGCGAAACTACGAGCATGAAAATAAACATCTTAATTGTAAATAATCTATCTAAGTCTGTGCATTGATCATATACATTGTCAAGCAAAATATTTTCATTAATATTCAGAGTAAATTACAACAGACTTTCTTGAAAAATGCAACAACTATAAATACTTTCTGAAATTAACGATCATTTAATAAATACATTCTACAATGACCCGTCATGTGAAAGTATTTGTTAGACGACCATTAATTTTACAAGATATTTATAATCTTTCAAAATATATTTTTATAATTATGAAAATTTCAAAGGGAGCACGTTGTGATTTATTCTAATATTTAAAAGAAATCACAATGCAGCCATGTCGCTGAAATATTATAATGTCGTTCTTTAAATTCCATATAGTTAATAACATCTTATTTCTTTAAGACGTAAATTATACGAACATAAAAAGGTTTTTGATCAACGTGTATTGTAAGTAAATATTTCTTATTATCTTATAGCAAATATAGTAAGAAAACTATGTGAAATTTAGTAGAACTTAGAAAGCAAGAGCATATGCATTTCCATAAAGAGAATAAAGTTGCAAAGAATCAATTCTATTTCTCAGCTGATAAAGAGATTCATACTGAAAAAGTAAGTTGAAAAGAGTTATTTATGTACTAACACTTTTCAGCTCAAACACATTGGAAACAAACTTTTAGTTCATAAATGCTCCTTTTCCCTTATTTCTTTGCTGCAAGTTTAATTTTTTGAAATTCTTTTGCTTTCTTCTTATCTTACTCACTACACTGTAAAGCACAGCACACACCACATATACAAAACCTCGGCAAAAAATAGCCCCGTTTTCCTAAAATCATCGATCAACGGGTACTGTTTGCAGTACCAAACAGTTGCCACCAGGTTATGACAGAAATCAGATGAGCATTCTTGAACTAACTTGTGTGTGATGAATCTTTGTTGAATGTCTCAAAAAAAACAAAGATCCTAAGGATGTAACGTCGAAAGTAACCTCAAATCTAAAGACATCTAAACCAGCTGATGGAACAACTGAACAGCATTCCATAACTGCTGAAACTAGGAGTTCTCTGGTCTCACATTCTTTTCCTGTTCAACATTATTCTTTTAACTAAATACTATTACAGTTTGGCTACATTGTATGCTTCATTTATTATTGCATTCCCTTTTGTTTATACCCCCTTTCTCGGCTCGATGTACATCAAAACTCTACACACTGGATGTGCCTGTTAGATCCTTGTCATCGCCAAATATACGTTGTCTGAAGTCGTTGACCATACGAGGAAGCCCTTCCCTTAAGGAAACAGTTGGCTGCCACCCAAGAAGTCGCTGAGCCTTTGAAATGTCCGGTTTCCTCTTGTGAGGATCATCCTCTGTGTTTGGTCTGAACTCTATCTTTGCATTCGGATCAATTGTGTCTTGTACTACCTGTACAGTCAAACATTTTCCCACTGTCTTGAGAAAGCCTTATCAAATAAGAACATTTGCTCTTTTTGCAATCGAAACCTAAGTGGGAAGTGGACCTTTTGTTCTAAATTAAGATGCAACAAATGTACCTTAGCAAGTTCAAGCATGGTGAATTCACCAGGGTTCCCAAGATTGAACGGGCCTACGTGATCCCCTTCCATCAGTCGCATCAAACCTTCAACCTGTTTACAGTGCAAAGTTGCAAGAAAATTTCGTGTTGTTCACTTATCGCAAAGTAAACTTTCAACCAATGAATTGAAACAGTGGATAATAATACAGCCACAAAACTTAGTAAATGTTGCTGATATGAACTGCACATTAAGAGATTTCAGGAACTAGGCATCTTTTTTACCAGATCAGATACAAATTGGAAGCTCCTAGTTTGCTTTCCATCTCCATAAACAGTCAATGGCTCCTTCCTTAAGGCCTGCAACATTTCATCAGAATGTTACTAGACAGAACTCGCCAGAAAATGGGGACTTTGTGTTGAGATTACGTCTAACAGGGAAAACAACAATAACAGCAAGTCCAGTTACCAGTCCTTTGTTCTTTAAGTAAACATGATTAGATGAACGAGTTTACTGAAAAAGAAATGGCAGCATTTGGACAGACCTGAGCAACGAAGTTGCTGACGACACGTCCGTCATCAATGCACATACGTGGTCCATAAGTGTTGAAAATTCTTGCAATCCTCACCTGGAAAATAGTTACATAAATACTATGTGAGCTATAGCACATTATATTTATTGATATCGATTATCTGGTAAGATCTTATAACCTCAAGGTTGAGTCCTCTGTGGTAATCCATGGTCAATGTCTCAGCTGTACGCTTTCCCTCATCATAACAACTACGAACACCTGTTCAGAAGTTGAAACTGGTTGAGCTAAAATTCTTCTCCTTGCTGTAAGAAATTTGAATTGGATGCTAACTTATCCAGTTCTAGCAGACAATTAGTATCTATCTAAATATGTAATCAGGACAAAAAGGTTTCAGATGAATGTTTCATAGTAATGTCGAAAATTCAGAGGTTTCTCAGCTGACTCACCAATGGGATTGACGTTGCCCCAATAAGTTTCAGCTTGGGGATGTTGCAAGGGATCACCATACACTTCACTGGTGCTAGTAAGCAAAAAACGAGCACCAACCCTCTTAGCCAGGCCCAACATGTTCAATGTTCCCATCACATTTGTCTTGTGATCTCTAGAAAATAAAGTCAAGGAGTCTTCCAAGAACGTCGACTTTAACACTCATGAACTATCATTTACAATAAACTAGTAAAAAATTTCATCTGCTCCCCAGGAATAAGTGAACAGATTTCTCGGACTAATCAAGATTTCAATGTAAGACTGCAGAAACACAAGATGAAGATTGTCTGACTAATGTGAGAAATCAATGAAATTCAAGCAAAGAACAAAAGTTAGTAAGGATATAATTGTCTTGACAGGGTTGAACTTGTAATGCACTGGAGATGCAGGGCAAGCCAAATGGTAGATTTGATCGACTTCTAGCAGAATGGGTTCAACTACATCATGTCGAATGAGCTCGAACCTTGGGTTTCCGAAATGGTGAAAAAGATTCTCTTTCCGTCCTGTGAAGAAGTTATCGATCACAATCACACTGTCACCACGATTTATCAGACGGTCCACCAAATGGCTCCCTACAAAACCAGCTCCACCTGTGACTAAAATCCTCAAACTTTTGCTTTTCAACCCCAAAGGAATCTTTCCACCTGCATTACACTCGCATTTGGTTAAACGACAAACTTACTTAAAATGTGATTATGCAAAAGACAATCTCTTCAGAAAACTTTCTACACACTTTAACTAACGTAACCTACTATGCACGCCAAAATATTGAGCTAGTGTCATTTTTTTGGCTAGCTGAGAGAGCAATATCATTCCCTGAATCGTACATAGCCTAAAAAGACCATAGAACTAGAGAAAAATAGTTTCCGGAAAGAGAGAAGAAGCCGAATGGAATGAAAATAGCAATCAAGTTTAGAAAATATTTACTCTAAAAAGCTAATATACAGACAACCAGATTTTGCACATTCAACATCCACAAAATTCCAATCTTTTTAGCATCGCCTCACACAGAATTTTCAATAAAATAAATACAGTGAAAGAAAAAGACATCATAATACCTTAAACAGAATAAAGGGAAACAGAGGGAAAAAATTGTTACATAGCATCCTCTATGCAAAATCAATATGCACCTAAAAGTTTTGACAGCAAAAATCTTGTATAAACATGATAGATCACAACCCGGAATTTATAGGGGAAACAAAACACACACAGAGAGAGCAAATGCGATTTGCAGAATTCAAGATCCTTGTTGCTAAACGATATACCTGCACTGAGGTGACCAAATCCACCATTCAATTCATACCCAACCCGACGACGAACGGCAATAGAAGAATCGTCAAAGGCAGAGATCAATCCCTTTTGCGGCAGAGAATGGGAAGGAATTACATTGAACACCACGCATGCAATGGTGATTCCAACCAGAAGACAAACAAATCTTTGTTCTCCAAGAATGTACTGAAAAGGGTACGTTACAGAAAATCTCCTCTCATGTTTCTTGAAGCAGCTCCGTTTTAACTGCTGATCAGTGCCCATTTCTTCCTCTTGTTTTCTCTACTCTCTTTTGTGCTCCGATCACTGCCAAAAAAACCAAGAAAGATGAAATCTTGGAACGCAAAAAAGCTGAGAAGAGAAGCTATGAATCAGATAAATGAATGAAGATTTGAGATGTGGATTTTATTGTGTGATGGGAAGGAAAAGGAAAAGCAAACGAATAGAAATTGGAAAGAAAGACGAGTCAGGTAGAAAATCTGAGAGAGATTAATGACAAATGCATGTGCATGTAGTAATATAGATACATACATTCTTGATTGTCTGTGTATGGGAGTGTGTGTTGTGTGTGAAAAACTCAAAGTGAGGAGGGAGTGGTGAGATCTAAGCTTTTGCATGAAATTCGGAGTAAGATCGCTGCCTGGGGCGTGACTCTTGCTATTTTCTGTTTTCTATCAGTTTTAAATAGTAAAACTTTTTAACCTTAATTTTAACCTCATCTCAGTTTACCAGAAATAACCAGAAGATGTAAGGAAAGTGCTCTGTTTCACAACAAATTCAATCACTTATTTTTAGACCAAAAATATGGCAAATTTCCATTACATTCAAAGCAAATCAAGAATTACTTCCTGGGACTTTGATTTCTTACCAATTCTCTTTCCTTGATAATCTGCTCAATTTAGTCTTTTATTCCATTTTTCTTGGTGAATTTCACAAAATTAAATTAACAAATAAAAAGGGATACTGTATTTTTTTTTTCTTGAAAAACTCTCATTTCTGCCTTAATGTTGAAGTTTGATAATCTTGGCCCATTTTCATAGGCTGATGAAAAGCATTTGTCAACCAAACATTACTGTACAAAGCACAGAAACTGAAATGCAAATTGAGTAATGACAATTAATGTAGAATGCGTTTTGTGTATAATCAGTCATACCATTAAAATGTCATGAAATACTTCACATGTTTATGGATTATATACCCTGCAATGACCAATTATCCTTTCACCAAAGTTTAGGTGTAGAAAAGTTGATACTCATGTATTTAAAATTCCCAATATAGCATATATTAATCACGGCATATTTAATAATTTATTAAATAAATACTTATTATATGATTAATTTGAACGAATTTGATCAAGTTATTCAAACTAAAATTTCTCTTACATTGCAAGTCATTGTCTATAGAACACCTTACTGCATGAGCGTAACGACACAACACCCTTTGTTGGGTTTAGCATTAAATATAAAGGAATTCTCCCATCACATTCTTGAAATAATCAACAAATTGAACGCAGAAAATGTATGAACCAAGACGAGAATGTCGATAATTATTCATATAATCTTTTAAACTGTTTTGCAATTGCATTACAATTTGAAGGGTCACAATGTCAGAAGAAGCAGCTCCTCATCTACCAGAACTCCTTGTCATCAAGCAATTACTAGCACTTCCAACTACAACATATAGAATAACATGAAATGAACCAACAAATATGAAAATGGTTGTTTCTGCCTTCCGGTCTTCAAATTCCCTGTTGAAAAAACTACTATTTCTTCAAGGCTATGAAGCATGGCTTCCACTTTATGTTCAGTAACAGAAAATTTTTGCATCTATGCAAAAAATGCTGTGTACTATCCACTTGGATAGGAAACTACTGATTTAATGCTAAGCAGCAGCAGTTTTCCAGACATCATACAAAAAGATGAAGTTTAATTCTTATGGTGCTCGTTCAGGTCAAGGAACTTTGCCACGCGCTCTGCTTTTGCTCCTGTCTTGTGGTCGTAATACTCGACAACGGCAGCCCCAGCTAATGCAGCAAGCGTAAGTGCTTGAGCATGCAACCTGATTTTCAAGCAATTGTGTATCAATTATGAGCATAACAAGAGCAACAAATGTTATAATGGCAATAAAAGAGGACCATATGGAAAGGGGAATAGAACTCTAATTTTATTTATCAGAAATATGCTCATCAAAGTGAATACGGACAATAACAAGATTTGGCCGTGACAGATCTCATGCTTCATCCTATATAAAATGGGGAGACCGCGTGATGAGTCTTAGTCTCAGAACAATGGAATAATTGTTCCATTAATAGCAAACACTTTAATTACTCCTCCTTGTTTACGATTTTGGCAACCAGATTCAGCAATCAGAAACTTGGACTTGTTTGTAGAACCCGACTCCAGCTTCTTAAAGTTACTACAATAAGACTTTTGCTCGAACATGCATTGATACCGTATGGGATCAAATTAAAAAAAAAAATTTAATCAGGATCATCTTCCACACCATCCAACTGTATCATTTTCTGGATTTGAATACATCAATCTGCTACAGAAGCCTGAAATCTTTTATAGCCAATCCGAGTAGCATGATTCTAATTAATATTATCACTCAATGGTCGATCATGAAACTGCAGATTCCATGCTATTGCATCTGCATATATTTCCACATCACAATCAGCACATCAAGCAACATGCAATATCGGCAAAGCAAAATTCTTCATCAACATATGCCAAATTAGTTAATGATCCCAAATCATTAGATCATTGGCACATAATTTATTATCACTAATCCTATATCTCCCAAGAACAGCCCACTTCTTATGGAAACTATTACAACACCGGTAAACAACAAAATCCACATATTAAAATGAGTACATACAACAACAATAAAATCCCATTTTCTTTCTGCACGCAAACAATACAAAATTACATATGTTTCAGATAACATGAATCAAAGCGAAAAATTAAAGAGAAAGAGAACATCAAATGCTTTATCAATCTTACCTAGCGTGAATAATCTTGACGCTGGTTTTCATATTGGGCTGAGACCAATTATATGCCATTGACCCCACAATCCCACTCGCCCACAACGTCCCTTCAAACAATCAAAGACAAAAAGAACAAAACCCCAATCAAAATCCAAATCTTGGGATAAACATCATAACAATAAACCGAAAAAAAAAAAAAAAAAACAAATGAACATTACCAACAGTACGAAGCTTGTGTTCGACAACCCATTCCCTGATAGATTCAAGCTTGCCCTTTTCTTCTCCCATGCTTTTCTTCTTGTTTTTATCGTTTCTTCTTACAACTACAATTACACGAATGTTTTGTCTGTGCTTTTTCTTTCTTCCGGGAAGAGAAATATGACACGATTCTTTGAAATAGGCCTTTTGATAGTCCACGTTGCTGTAACGTGTTCGGTGGCTGATCCTCTCCTGTTTGTTGCCTACAGTTCGGCTTGGCCCAAACTTTTGGCCCAAAAATGAAAATTTCCCATTTTTAGAAATTTAGTTAATAAAATTTGAATTTGTGTAAATAATAGAAGCTTTTAGTTTTTATCTGAGTGATCCCGGGTGAGATCTCCTGCGACCTAGAGTTGATCGGAATGGTGATTTGGTAATGATTTAAAATAGAGGTTATAGGAGTATCTTAAATTAGACTAGTGTTGATTGGTCTACACATAAAAATCGTTAGGCTAGTTGAGTACTCAAAAACTTCGAAATTTAAGTCAATTTATGATTTGAGTTTTTAAGATCACACAATTTTGCGATCTTTTTGTAGAGGACGATATATCAATATTAAATGTACCCTCTAAGTATTTATAGGTTTTTATGTGTAATATTACGAACCACGTGTTAGTAAGACAACTATCGAATGAGTGTTAAGTCAATACCTATCAAATTCGGTCATTGGAAAAGACAAGTTTTTGAGGATGTTTAGAGTATTTAGATATTTTTTTCATTTCTTTGAGGGTATTTCGATCATTTTGTTGATTTTAAGTGTATTTTCCCCTATGGTAGTGATTTCACATCTGTCCAGAACAAACTTTTGTTAAGAAGATAATAGTTAATTTCTTATAATACTTTGAATAAATAATAATATCTTTTATATAACATATTCTAATTAACCTAACATTTTCTTAAAGAAAAAATGAGCACATCGAATGTACTTTTGACGCTATGAATAAACTTTATTTTCTATAGGTAATTTAACTATATTTTCATAAACTTCAGTAGCACTTTAGGACCATAACACGCAATTATCACGTTCCGAGGTTAATTGTAATATTTCACTCAAATGCTCATCATCAAATAAAATATGAACACAATATTATTCAAGCTCGAAATAAGTATTGTTACATTCTTCGTAATAAAGAAAATGAGTGATATACCTTTCACTTTTTAACTTTAGGGTAGGTATTCAAGCAATTTACATGGCCAACAACTTATAATACAATCAACATTTACATGACTGTATATATGGCTAAAACTTTCCTCTCTCTATATTTACACAAAAAATTTCTAGATTACAAGAATCATTACATCATGTGCAAGAATGCAGGTTGTCTTTGTATAATCTTCTTTTAAAGAGGAATCCATCCCTGTCATTCAGAATAACATTTAGTAATGAATGAGCTGAAAGCAGAAAATCATGTCAGCTGATGAATATATACCTTGATAACTCCTTTCTCAGTTCCACAGAGAATCATGTCATTTGCTGATAGCAGGCTTGTTATCTTGCTTCCAGCTGAGAGTCTTCCAACTTTGTGCTGTGTCCCTCTTAACCATATCTGTTATTACATCAATGTACGTCAATTATTAGCAACAGCCTTATTGCTAAAAGAACGACGTTTCTTGTGAAAAAGGTTGTGCTAATGTAGTTCATCTATAAATATTCATGATTTGTTGACAATTAAGTTTACGATGGAAAACTACCTGGAGGCTGCTCATCGATGTGCTGCAATTCAAATATATGAAGTCCTCAACTACTTCCATTGCAAGAATGCTTGCTCCCTTCTCCGGTGCTATTGATATTTGAGGTTTGCTGCTTCTTCTCCAATCCTGCATTGGTTGGTCAATCAATATGATAGTACACACATTAACCATACGTTAGTGTAGAAATTAGCTAGTTTTAGCTTCTTCTTGCTACCTTCATTTTTGAGCCCTCAAGAACCAAGCTTCCACTGTATAACCAGTCTTTATATATGGAAACTGAGTTTATCGGCTTGTTCTGCATCCAACTCTTTGATGGTGCTTTGATCTCTTGCTGTCGGTTGTTTATGATCATCAACTCCTGGTGTTAAAGTATAATGTCACCAACCATTTTAACTTGTGAGTATATGTTGAGATGGAAATGAGCATAACTGTACCTGGATGCTTGAATCCATGCAGCCTGCATACACCTTTCCCTGTGCTACCCTTATGCACTTGACACGTTTGTTCTTGAAAATGTCTTTAGCTTTTCTTGATGCATCGATAACCTGAGGACAAGAAGTTTGATAATCTCAGCTTGCAGTTAAAGAAGTTCCACGCTTTTTGCTACTATAATAGCTACCTTCAATTTATGGTTTTGGGTAGTTGCGAAAATCAGTTCGCCCCAAGAATCTATACTTCTAATTGATTCCTTTGTTGGTATTACTTCGATGCATTCAAGGTTCCTTTGGAGCATTTGCCACATCTGCAGAAGAACAAAAAACTCAGTTTGAAAAACATAGTAACTCTTCCATTTCTCACATGTATAATTCATGAATTTAGTTACCTTAATTGTTTTATCAGCAGATCCACTGAGAAGGCAGTTCCCAGGTTCATACAGAGCAAAGCACGTTACGGCTTTCTTGTGCTCCTTCATCTCCTGGACAAGTATGGCTTTCTGTCCCTTGATGTCCCATACCTGTGATTAAAACCATATCCATCAAAGATGACGTCACGTTTAAAGGCAGCATAAATTATGCTTTCTTGGTTGTGAGTATGTAACATGCTTGCAACCAGCAACAACTTGGTAATAGTTGGCTAGAAAGAAGGAATTGCAAACCTTAATAGAACCATCTGCATATCCACTGTGCAGCTGTCCCTTGTAGTAGATGAGGGCAGTCACAGCTCCATTACATTTAGTTCCCGCTTCCAGAATTTGGCTATGAACGCATGATATACGCTGCATGTGTCGTTTTAAAGTTAAACCAAGTTAGTGTCTTGGGTCTGACATGTGTGCGTGTCAAAATAACCTATTATATGTTCACAACATTCTGAATTTTTCTGCACACTTTTCTAGTGTTAGTGTTAACCCCTTTCATTGGAGAAACCAGAGGTCTGTTACCACACTCACCCACTTATTTGGCTGGAAATAATCAGCCACTTTCAGTAGTTCTTCAGCCATCCAGGTCACGTTTGAAAACGTCTCAGTGATTCCCGAACTCCCTCTGATAGATTAATTATTTTCTTCATCCCTGCAACAAGGAAGTTCCACTTTAGCATGATGCATTGAGCCAAAAAATAACCATCAAACTAACTATCTACTGAAAGATCGTCACTCTCATTTATGTCAGTACATTGCATCTGTGACAGACCCTTTTGTGCTGTATTAAGGCGTTACCTCTTCCTGAAGTATAGTTATAGATGCATAAACATGCCAAGAGCCTTTCCTCAAGCTCCAGACCAGGATGCAAAAATTGTTCAATACTGTGGAGTATGATCTCACAAGCAGCATGTCTCAATTCATCAGGACCTTTCACTAGTTCACACCCAAGCCAAGCAGTGGCTACGAGACAGTCTCTTGATACTCTTTTAAACTTGCTGTTAAGTCCCTTATCCAGTGCATGAAAGACGGAAGTCCCTAGATGGAGTATCCGTTGTGCAATTTTGCTGCACCACGAATCTATTCCAGCATCCTGTATGTAAATGCATTTTCTTTACAACTTTTTAAAGAAGGGACCTTCGCTTTTTATTCATGCATATGCTAAGAGTTCAACCTTAATTTACCTGTAGACTTTGATCAAGAAAGTCGTAGTTTTTAATCAAATTCCCATGATATGCTAATGTCAGGCCAGTCTTTTTTACCAGCCATGCTGTTGTATATGGCTCCCCAGTCCAAGAGTAAGTTCCACCAAGATTTGATAGGATGAACGCTGACAGAGCCTGTGTGGAGGGGCACTCTTCACAGGTCAGTGACTCAAACAGGGCCTCTGCTGCCTCTTCCCTATATATGGATTTTGCTGATGTATCTTCCTGAAAACATTTTTATTCCCTAGATGAAATAAGAACGCACTCAATCTAGTGTATGATTCATGATTGAAAGCTGACTCAATAGTTTTTTTTTTTTTTGTTCCACTTCTGTATAGACTTACAAGAACTTCCAACTGAAGTAACAAATTAGCTGCTAGAAGCCTGTATTCCGGTTCAGAGTTCTGCATGAGAAGGAACAGAGCACACATATTTGTTGATGCTTCCTTGTTTATGTATCTGCTCAAACAAAGCAATGGCTGATGACCTGATTCATGAGCAACTGAACTGATAAATCATTAGTTGGCAACAATTCACAAACTTAGAGCATTTGCTTCATACCGTGGCATTCTTTGCAGTTCGTTAAGAAACTCCAGTGCAACAGACGACGCACGTTTTTGGTTGCTCCACAGGAGAGAGACCAAAGGAGGCACCGGAGAAAACTCTGATATGTATTTTCTGCATTTTCCATCAAATCTCATACAATTGACAAGGATAGCAGCCAAGGAAATGAACTCCTCAAGGTTGTCTTTTCTTGGTACTTTCAGGAGTCCGGAAAGTACTCTTGGTGAGCTGATTGCAGCCAAGTGCATCCTATTCGTTTCATAGTCAAATGCTGTTACTAATACCTCAATGATCATCAATGATGCAGCCGGAGGTGTCAGCAGGATCGATGTTAACTCTAGCTTGCAACTCTTTGAAGTGCAAACTACCTCCACAAGACATGGTAAAAGTTCAAGCGTTTTGATTTCTGCAGGAGATGGATTTATCAAATATATAAGGATGACAGCCTCGTGTATATTCCGTTTGAGGGCCGTTGCCAAATCATACAACTGCAATCCTTTCCTCTTGATATCCTCTATGACTGATCTATTCGCCGTGACGATAGTTGATAGTATTGCCACGGACGTTCTAACGACCCTTTCTTCTTGGGAAGGTGAAATAGCTTTTAGCAGCTGATCCAGGATTACGTCCTTCAAGAGAGAATATTTCAGTCCTGATTTGCTGTTTAATATCTCGTAGATAGTCTTCATTTCAACTGTGTAGTCTTCCTCACCATTTCCCAATTCCTCCGTGAAGCATAACTTTGAAATTATGTTCTCAAGAACTCCAGTTTGTTCAAAGAAAAAACTCTCTTCCGGTTGTTGATGAACTTCAGATAAAGTCGTACGGCAACTTGAGCTTTTCTTCATCCTTTTAGAACTCCTCTGGTGAAGGGGTCTGGACAACTGATAATTTTTCAAAGCAATTGAGCCGATACAATGTAGTTTCCCTACCTCGTCTATGTAATCATCATCATCCACAGGAGCATACCGATCCATTTTTCTGAGGTCTAATGCTGATACATCTGTATCACAAAATGAAGTGGAGAAAACTCCGCGAAATGCATTCCATGACCTTCTTTTCATCAACTTCTGTTTGCCGTTGAAGAGATATCATCCTTTTTGGCTTTGGCTTGCAAGAGGGGGCTCGCATATTCCTGTTTCAGTCATGTCATTAGTTCATAGGAAATTCGTTTGCACTTCCTAAGCATGAGATTCAATAATTTAAGGTTTGAAGTTACCATGATAGTGAACCATACAGACTAAGAGGTTCTGCTTGATGATCTTCTGCAATAACTCTTCCATTTCTCAGTGAAATGATAGTATTTTCTGTATAACTCTAGTTGACAACAATGCAAGAAAAATCGGATTTCAGTTATAAAGTGAAAAAAATAATCTATATGCATCATGTTTTTCCATTGAAAAGCTTTTGTGAATGATCCTATTTGTAGATAAATACCTGAGGGAAATCTTCTTCCACAGAAGAGCTGTTGTCTGAATGTAAGGAAATCGGTGTATCTGGCTCGGATTCTGTTAAAATATCTCTGAGGCATTTGACATTAGAGCTTCCTCTAGTTTCTCGAGAGCAGCTCTTTTCTGAATAAGCTAATGTTTTCATGTGGTTTTCGGGCTTGGTACTAGTGCTGAGAGACTCTTCTTCCACATCACTAGTAATGTCTTTTTGACGAGTAGGCGGGTGCGTATTCTCCAGCTGCATCAGTTCTTTTTAATTTGAACATCAACAGAAACGGAAGACGTATCGTAGAAAAAATAAACTTCTTGGTTTTCTATAGTCAAAACTTTATTCGGGTGATCGAACTGGTGCCATCAAGCACGAAAGCTAGTATGGGAAACATTTGTAACTTGTCTACCTACGTTCCTGTCAATATGACTCGTTCCCACCTCAAGTTCAGGGTCTTATGTTATGATTCATGAACTATACTGAAGAAACAATATTGTTATTCATGATGAATTTAATGATCACTGTTTCTTACAATCAATGGAAACAGTAAATGTCAATGAACTTACATTCTGATAAGTCCTTGATCCAGTTCTATGTTCACATGAACTCTGAGAGTCTATGCTTCTGGACCTCTCAATCCTGTTCCTGATCAGCAAATAAGATGAGAAATCTGTAAGAAATTTACAATTTTGGAAATATTGAAATTTCAAGCACATACTCATGTTCAATTTTGATTCATTTCTAATCAAATTTCAAGAACAAGTTTAAATCCATGCCTCTTCAAGAATGCATACTAGACTTCCCATCAAGTCCAAATTGACAGAAAAACTTACACAGGACGTTGAGGCTTCTCATCCCCAAAGATACACCATCCCCTCGAATTCCCTGGAAAACATCTCCTTTCGACATGATCTGATAATACATTAACCAGGGCTTATATCTTCTTGCCATCCATCTCATCACATCATCAACCATGCCCTCATCGTCCGCAGCGTTCACTCGTCCGCTGCCAAACGATTTCCCAACTTTGTCCCTGATGAACAAGGCAAACAGGCGCTGGAAAATTCCAGGAGCTAATTCTGTGCATACAAGCCTGGGGGAGACAGAAACTGCCTGAAGAAAATGCATAGAAACCTGCCACTCATTCTTCCTCAGCAGTTCAACTATACACAGGTAAAAGTATGAGCAGCAAACTAAGAAACTGTTTGGAATTCCCAGTGTAACTCCATTCTCATCCAATGAGGCTGGAACTTGAAGCATTTTCTCAGAACTCTCCAGCCTCATTGCTCTATCTTCCGTGCACTTGGCTTGAGCTGCTGACTCTGTGTTCTCAATACCCCAGTAAAGATTTGACATCACCGAATGCTCGGAGAACTCGAAGAATTCCTGTGATTGAATCTTGAGCTTGGAAGTGCATTTCAGTTTTAAGGCCTTTTGGGCTTCAAAGTCTTCAAGAATGGCATTCATGTGCTGATTGATTACGGCAACGAGTTCATGTACCGACTCGAGCTCTAGTTTCTGATTGTCATCAGAGAAGTTCAATGGGGAGAAGGGATTGAAGCCATCAGAACAAGAAGATTGCTTCAAGAAAGATAAGAAGGAGACAGGTTGATTCCACACATACTTATATGTATTTGTGTGTGTAAGTTTCTTGAATAATAACAGAGGTTTTTTTGCAGCAACCCACACTCGTGACTATTTCAGACAACTCCAAATTCCATTTAGGCCTCAAAAAAGATTGCTACAGACAGAAAATTATGGCTGTTGCATCCTTCAATTGAGGGACAGTGGGCCTATAAACCAAACACACTTTCAGCTAATAGTTACTTTACAGACAACATTATTTACTATGTTATCTACTTAAGCACTTTGATTTGTTAATCACTTTCTTGATTATGGGGCTGCAAGGTTTTCATCACTGCCATGTAAAGATGGTCTTAGTTTAGAGATGATAAGGCAATGATTGATGCCATATGTACTATGTTAATACACTGTTAATGTCTGCAATTATTGTCACATAACATCATTAATTAAGTTTTGCTAATTCCTTGAGTTGTAAGAAATACTGTAAAGGTGTTTGTGGTGTGGCAGAATGGTTTTTATTTGTCTCATTTGTGATACTAATAATGGTTGTGGAAGTCCAGAGTGAAGCAGAGGGCAGTAGTAGGTTTCTGTTTGCTTTGTGTCTATATATTATGAATTATTTTTAATGTGTTTGTATGTTATTATTATTAACTTCAACATTATATTAAATACCCAATTTATGTTAGAACCACATGCCCCCCTCTATTGCAGCTTGACCTGTCAGAGCAGAATTATCAGTTCAGATGAGTTGGCCCCATTTGTAATAACCATGAAAGCTGCTACATATATATCCACATCTCAAACTTGGACTCTAAATCGATTCGTGTCATCAGGGTCACACTTATTTGAAGGAGTTTAACTCTTTCGCTCCCGTTTTTTGATCATCTTTAATGTGGGATAAAGATATCAAGGCATATATATATATTCAAGAATTGTATCTAAATTCCTCGTATATGCAATTCTGCATACTCAAATACTGATTTATTACATCAATATTTTTAAAACCAACATATTCAGAGTAAACAATCAAACAAATAAAAAGACTCGAATTGAACCTCAGCACTCAAACAAGGCCTCATTAGCTCAAGATTTTAAAATTATAAGAAGAAGTGGAAATAGCATGAAAAGTGGGGCAATTAAGATGAAGATAAAATGTGTGATGGTTGAGGAAAAAACATGGATACCTCTGCCCCAAATTTAAATTTCTCTTGTTTGGTTTGATGAATGACAATTGTGATAAACCAAGAGAGAGTGTAATGAAAATGACTTGACCCCAAACCGGAACCCAATGCAACTCCAACCACTCTTCCCTTCTCTTCTCTTACTAAGAAGTCCTGCAAGTTCTTATTTCAGCATTTCACGGACTTCACTCTCTTCCTCATATTCCTACCCTATGTTCATTTCTTTCCAACCTCCTGCTTCCCCAAACCACCCTGTCCCCAGCAAATATTTAAAATATCTTATAAATTTTGCTAAATCAATACTACTGTTTATACAATCAAATTTGAAATGATTTTTCTACTTAATTAATTTATAATAATTAGGTCATAATCCCTTAACGACTTAATTAAATAAAATTTAAAGTTTTACTATAGAGGGAATCAAAGTGAATATATCATATTATTAATAGTCAATGCTATATCTATTTTCGTTCATTTTTGTTTAATTTAAGGGATTGTCTCAAAGATAGTGGGTCAGTGAAGGTTTCTTCAGTTTGAGGGGGTAATTGATAAGAGTGACATATTTTTCAGCTGCAAAGTATATTTAACCCAATTATAACTTAGAATTTAAAAGGACATTTTGAGCAGTTTATCATATGAAGTGGATGAAAATATACCAGGGGGCTAATGGCATGAATTTGTCGTTAGACGAATGTTAATATTTGAAGAGGGTTGTTCTACATTGGGATCTTACAAAGTGAAGGAGGGAAGATTGGCATAGAATGTGGGACATAGCAGAAAGATAGGAAGGAAGTAGTTGTCTGTCACGGCACAAAAACATTGGTCCTCCTCTACTACTCTTAGATCCTAATAATTTCTAGACTGCCTCAAACTCACATGTAAGATGTATATATATGTTTGAAAAAAACAGCAGAAAACAGAAAGAGAAAGAAATTGATGAAGGAAAATAGGAGAATAAGACAAGTTCATTTTTACGTGCTTTCCCTCAACCACTAGAACCTAACTAAAGCTCCCAAAACCCCTTCTCCAAAATGGATCATTATTGCCAACATTACATACAACACCTACACCAACACTTGATTTCCTCCAATAAAAACAATTTTGGACCGCAAAGACTGCATGGATTATTTGTAATTTTTTAAATAAATTAAGAATATGTATTTGTAATTATGATAAATTTTAGAGGAGTCGGGTGTAATTTACCCAATTATTAGACGAGATATGTACTCATTGAAATAGTTAATTAGGGTTTGAATAAGATTAGGGGAAGAAACTCTGAAATCACATGACTAAATCAAATAGTAGTAATGAGAAGGAAAAGAGAAAGGGAGGACTTTCTTTCCATCACAAATCAATCACAAACCCGTGAACCCTTCAATTATTATGGTGTTAATTAGTTGGAGTGGAATTTTATGCAAAACCAAACCACCCGTCATTATCATTTTATTTCTCATCAAAATAAATGTAAAGGGTAAATTATATTTATATTCTTTGATATCGGACCCAAATACATAAATGCCCTTCATCTTTTTATAAAATTATAATTGTGCTCTCTAAAATTGTAGCTGCAATTACACTAATACCCCTATTTAGAGGCAAAATTTACACAAATACTCTCCAAAAGTATTACACGAACACCTTTTGGGAAGTGCAGTTGTAATTTTATAAAAGATATAAGGTGTTTGTATTTTGGCCTAACCTCAAAGGGTATCAATGTAACTCACCCAAAAAACAAAAAAATAAAAGGCAAAAATCGTGGGCTCAGGAGTTCACCAATTGGGTTGGTCTGGCCCAGTACTTACACTCTTCAGATATGGGCTTCTATAAGCCCATTAATAAGTAATCTTTGGCCCATGGATAATGTTTTAATTACACACTTGTCACCCCATTACCTTATATAATGTTTTAACAGCTCAAATTTAATTTGCACATATTTCCTTTTTTATAAGAAAAACAAAAAAAAAAAAATACAAAAATAAATGTCTTAAAATGGAAGTTTCAATATTTTTCAATACACAAAGAATTTTTACATAGCTAATTCATGAAAGTGAATGAACTACGGCAAATAATATGCATTAAAAACATTTCGAATCGATCATTATTATAATTTTTTTTAAAAAAAAGCCATAAAAGTTTAATTTTTTTTCTTCCATATTTTTTACCAGCGATACAATTATTCGACCCAAATTATGACCCGACGACTATGTGACATGGGCTAAATTAATAATTATTTAATCAAAATTTCTTATCCTATATAAAAAAATAATTAAAATCTATGATTAGCTATATATATACACATTGCATTAATTTCCAACTGAGGCAGGCAAAGAGATCTGCTTACTGATGAATGATGATCTCATGAAAAACTACTACTTCAATACAAAAATGAGTAGTAGTTAAAAGATGCTCAATCACTCTGACTTTATAATCATAAATATTAATAAAAATACAAATGTTATTTAATTTGTTGCATGCATGCAGAGTAGTTATACATCTAACTCATGTGTCTTGCGAATTGATTAATGTCCCATTGCGTAAGGTATTATCCACTCTAATTTCATTACGAGTCTCACGATTTTGTTTAAAAAAAAAAAACCTCGCCAAGAAAAGAAGGTCTTGGAGCTTATAAACTATTCAAACTCTTAGTCCGCAACTAAGTGAGACGCTTACCTACATCATTCTTTAATTCTAAAACTACTAGTATAATAATACAGGTACATATATGTATATATATATATATGTATGTATACATTTTGATCAATCTTCTTGAATCCCTTATAATCAAAAGTACAACACACCAATGCATGCAGTTCATTTCTTCTCTTTTTTTTTCCTCCATGCTGATCAGTGCAAATCATTTCTTGAAAGAAAGTAGAGGAATTTTCATCCATTTCTCCCAACACTTGATTGTTTTTCTCTACTTAGTTTTAATAATTACATCCCATGTAGTTTTTGGGGAAAAAAGGCTGTCCAAAAGGGATTTTGTTCCCTCACATTTGAACTTCCTGAGGGGAAGAAAAAGAGTGCTGTGGTGTGGTAATGACCCGGATTCGTGTTTGGATCCTGAGAAAAACCCATGGGGAGGTACAACCTGCTGTTTCCAGAGGTTCTGCAGAGACATGATGAATGACCCGAATAACTGCGGGTCGTGTGGGCGGGTTTGCGCGTTCGGGCTGTCTTGCTGTGGAGGAAACTGTGTGGATACAAGAAGTGATCCTCACCACTGTGGGGCTTGTTTTGAGGAGTGCTCATCAGCTGCTCAGAAGAATAGCTGCTCCTATTCCATGTGTGATTATGGTGGGTGATATTATTATTTTCATCTTTTAATCTTCTTTAATAAATTTAATTTTATACATATATATATATATATATATATATTTTTTCATAGCATTTTACCATTCTTGTCTCTTACAACAAGTTGTTCCAATTGTAAACAAACTAAATTTTAAGGCGAATTAATTGTTGTCAACGAGAAAAGAGTTCGGAACCTTAAAGTCACACTTGTTTACAGGGATTGGATTCTCTTTTTGTTCATAGCGTTTTACGATTCTTATCTATTTACCAACAAGTTGTTTGAGTCATTAATTGTAAATAAATTGAATTTTAAGACGGATTGTTGTTAATGAGTAAGGTTTGAAACCTTAAAGTCACACTTGTTAGGAAATGTTTAAATTTTCTTTACGTTCATAGCATTTTATAATTCTTGTTTATTACCAAACGAATTATTAGTTCAGTTCCAACTAAACACGAATTGTTGTCAACAATTAAGGATTGAAAATCTTATAATCACATTTTACTATTCTTATGTGTCACTTCCAAAATAGCAATATATAAATAAGGTTAAAAATGAAAAGCAATGGGCTCATGTACAAAAATCTGAACTGGCCTTCAAGTTGAATAATTTAGTATTGAGATGCAGAAAATTGAAGAAAAATAATTATTTGTCAGAACTTAGGGGTTACTGCTGAATCTGATTACACATATAAAAATAAAAATAATAGTATGATCATTGAAATGAATGATGCACAATTAAACACAGCCTACCCCATGTTATGATGCTACTCCACTTTTATTATTAAATTCTCTAATAATATTATCCTTCTTAATTAATAATCAAAATAACAAAGTGAACTTAATTATATATCTAGACCAAAAAGTAAAAACCCACACGCCTTATGAAACTTGGACCTAATACTTAATTGGGCACTTAGGTAATTGATTTATCTAAGTTAATTAATTCGATAATTAAATTAAATTTAAATATAATTTAAAAAAATGAAAAAAAAATAAAAAGAAAAAGTGGTAATCAAACAAAATGGTATGATGTTCCCAATTGCATAGAGATCCCCAAAAGTAATTCTTTTTGCCCAAAAAAAAAGTATCCCTTGTCCCAATAATCTATCTTCATCCCCCAAATCACAAACTGCACAATTTTTATTATTATTTTTGGATGGGGTGTTTTTAAATTTATTAGGCTCGAGACTAATCTTGAGCCATGGTTCGTAATTGTCGCTGATCGTTGAAAATTTTATACATAATAAAATTTAAATAAAGAATTTTTTATTAAATAGATCGATTTCACATATATAAATAGAGAAGTCTATGCAAATTCAACAAATAAGATTGAGTAACTTTTTTCCTTTAGACTGTCATTAATTATTTATACTTGTCATATATCACAATTCACTCCAATATATTTATTCCCATGAAGTTTGCATTCAAGGACTTGGAAACTTCTCCAGCCGCGTTGCCTATGCCACAGAAGTTTCCATTGTCCTTCCTCCTTTTCTCTTTTCTTTTTAATTTTCTTTTTCCAAGAATAATATATTGAAATCATATACTACAATTTTCAAGATTATAAAAAAGAGTCACATACCAATAAGGTTTAATTCAATTGACGAAGCTAAAGCTCGTGATTTTAGAGGTCATGGGTTCGAATCCTGTCAAGTACGTGGGATGTTGTCTGCTATATAATAGGAGTTGTTGTCACCTATAATAGTATGTATTATTGAACATGATCGCATACAAAGCTTAATTGAATGTAACGTAAATGTGTCACACCAAAATGACATAAAAAAGCCTACAACAAAACATATACAATTGGATTTTTTTTTTTACCCAAGTCATGTTCGATTAAATTAAATTAAATTAAATATTTTTTTGAATTATACATCAATTATACAATAAATATATTATATTTCATATAGTTAATTTAGGTACGATTGAACTCAATTTAAAATAATTCTTTTACCAAATTTAATTACACCTTATAAGAAGAAAAAAGAAAAGGTTACGTGAGAACAAAAATGATTATTGTCAAATATAAGCGCGTCAATAAACCATATTTGAAAAGAAAAAGAAAAGCAACAGACCCCCCCCCCCCCCCCCAAATACCCCCAGCCCAGGCCCCTACCATTTCTGCTTTTATTTTTACCCTTCCAAAAGAAACACACAGACATTGGCCATTACAAAAAGTTGAAAACAACAAACAAAACCCAAGCCATACACAGTAACACACACACGCCCCATCCAAAATGATAGAAGACCGCCGCGCCGGGCCTCCCCACGCCGCCATCCTCGCCGCAGTAGTGGTCCTGGTGATGGTGGTGCCCACATTACTCGGCGGCGAGGCCTTAACGGACTTTATAGCGGAGCTGCTCAGCCCCGTGGGCTTCTCCTCCCATAGTCCTCCTCCTCACCATCCAGTTCCTCTCCTCCGACAGCGGATCCTTCGTAGCCGGAATATTCTCCACCGGGGAACCCAACTCCATCCACCGCGTCAGCGGATCTCCGGTCGGCGTCGCCCTCTTTCTACTCCTCGTTCTCTTCCTTCTCTACAACAGAGTCTCCATCTTCGGAGGCGACGACGATTCCGGAGACTGAGGCTTCGATCCAAACCCTGCATTCACCCGTTCATGTGTCTCTGATCTATTTTTGTATTAATTTATGATTAATTTTTGGTTTATTTATTTGCTTTTTGGTGGGTATTATTTCCTTTTGTTTTTTTTTTCTTACTACTAGTTTATGCGTACGGACGTAAAGGGGGCTCGTGTATGAACATGGGGAGGATGGTAGATGCCGAAATTACGAATGTGGCCCTGGTGTTGACTTCTGGGGACTCGTGTTCCACGTTCAATAACTCTAATCTCCGAGGGCAGTTGTGTATTCTCATCGATTTTGTCTGTAAAAATGTTTTTATATTTTATATATTTACTGTTATTACAAAGCAATTGCAGCCATATATATATATATATATATAGTTCGTAATCATGAGAGCTTGGATTGTTGCTGGTGTGTGTGTGAAGGAGGGTATTATTGTCCTTTCGCAAATGGCCGGCTTGTCGGTGGTTGGCGCTTCCCTTTCTGGGTGGGTCCGAAGCTGAGACACTCTTTCATTTTCCATTTATGTCCTTGATGTTATGTGGTGGACTGATTTCACATCTGTAGGCAAAATTGCAAATTTAATCTCATATTCTTTGAAATTCTAAAATTAGTCTTTTATTTTGTTAAAAATTACAAATTGATCCCAAAATATAGCAAAAAAACACCCCACCACTAACAGGCATTAAATGGTTATGGCTGTTGTGAATGGAGGGAAATTGCAGGAGAAAATGAAGGCCAAAAAACAGATTTCCCTCCCTCTTAAGCCTCTCAGTCATTCACCTTGTAAAACATTAATAAATGCACAAACAAGTAAAATATTGTTCACCATTTTAGAAACTCCAAATATCAAATCAGGATTCATATATTAGAAGGCTTTGGGGTGTGACTTTAGGATTCTATTGTGGTAATTTTGGAGAAGAAAAATGATAATTTAAAAAAAAAACAAAAAAACGTTTGAATGCACGTGACTTTCACATGCTCTCTCCTTTGTTAAGGGGTGGGGGGTTGCTATGTTTTGAGACTAATTTTGTAATTTTCAAAAATATGGGACTAATTTTAAAATCACAAAAAGTGTGGGATTGAGTTTGAAATAACCTTAAATTGTGGGACTAGGTCGGCAATTTCGCCCACATCTTCACTCGCTTCCTCATCTGACTGCACTCCCTTGCACGTGCTTTTCAGTTTAATATAATTATTATTTTGGATTGCGTGAGATATTTTATATTTTGTATTTTCCTTTTAATTTTGTTAACAAAAAGGCAAATTCAAAAATATTGACAACAGATTTCTTGTTTTTCACTAATTAAATGTACCCCAACAGTTAATATATATATAACATCATTTGTTGTTTGAGAAATTACAAATACTTATTTGATAATTATATCAATCTCAAGGAGCTCGATGCAATTTATTTATAAACATATGATTAAGAAGAGATAAATTGAATCATTGATTAATATAACAATATGTAGTATTCTTTAAAGAAAGACATATTTTTCCCTTGCTGGCATTGGGAGTTGGGACCCCTACACAAATACAAGTGACAAGTATTTCTTCACTGATTGATCATTTTCATTAATTATATATAAATCACACAGCATTTATATTATATATGCCGTCTAATTGATTCAGTTCCAACTAAACCCGACACCTATCATTTCGTTTCGTCCATTGCCTTGGTAACCAAGTGGTTCATCATCTTATTCGGCAGGCATGGACCAGCTTGAACGGCGTTGATAATCTGAGTTTAATTGTTGCAAAACTCAAAATTCCATAACCTCCATACAGAATCGAGTCGATACAGAAAGTGTAACAGAAAGAAGAAATTGGACGTCCCTGCTGCTCGTAATACAGTCAATAGGCTTATTTCAAAAATCCGCAGACGTGAAAGATCTTGGACCGGTAAAACAACACGAACACGATGCTCACACATCCAATCACATAACATCAAAATGGTGTAAACGGTACAACGAAGGGGCATAAAGGGCGGAGATATAAAAGTCATCTTGAATAAAATGATGTCCTGGAAGAAGAACCATCCAAGAACAAAATCTCTGGGGTCAGACACCCAATGGCATTCATGTTTAAACAATCTTGCAGCAGCAACATATGAAAAGTTTCGAAAAGCTCACATTATTATAGGCTGAAATCTCTACCAGACATCATATAATTATGATTTCTACCCTAAATTGCTAAGTTTCGGTGTGTATGTCATTGCCACCAACTGCAATACAATATACAGAAATCAAATGATAACTTTCGAATGGTTTTGTGGCTGCAAAAGACCTGCCTAAGTTCCTGCTCCAGTTGCAAGAAGAACATGGCTGGAAAGTCGAGTGGGAATAAGGAGGCAGGAGCTTTGTCTAATTCTTCTCCTCTACATGAAGGATTTCCCCAGTGGACATATATGATAGGAAATGTGTGTATTTACCATCTGAAAGCCAGTCATCCACTCATAGCATCTGCTCGCGTCAACAAACTTACAGTTAGTGTTAGTCGAAATGGCGATTTCTCCATCTACCATGAAACAACCAAGAATTCATAGTCTATGTGTATGGACATGAAAAAGTAGCAATAATTACTTGAACAAGTTCTGTGTGGATGTTATAACTTAAATGAAAATGTGACTTGAGACTGTACACGAAAGCTTTCTTAAGAGAAGCTTTCTGTCACATCTGGGATAAAGATAGCACATCTTCAGCTAAAATTATTGGTCTACCACAACAGTACATTTCTCAATGTCTCTCAAAGTAGGAGAATACATGGTAAAAGTCCAAGCATCCTTCGTACCACCAATATCACTGACTTACAACTAATTCAAGGATATTGAAACCATGCATTGCTGGAAAAAGAGGACGAGAGGTTGCTAAATTATAAGTCTATAGGAAATAGAACCATAAAGAACAAATGTTCTTGGATGAGTAGCAGAAGAATTCGATTGAAATTCAAAACCATGAATGGATTACGAGGGCAAAAACCACAACTCCTTTGTCACACCAAAGGATGCTTGTACCCCAATTTTTGGTCATAGAGAAAAGTCTAGTAACTGCATGAGCTTGGAGAAGCACCCCAATTTCTCATCTTTCTTCTCTTTGATACTCTTTCTTCACATACAAAACTAAGAATTTTGAAAAGAAATGACACCATTTGAACTCTCATAAATGGTAAAGTTCCACTACCATGCTCAAGACAGGTGATAAAACTCTTAAAAACTGTATGCAATCAAAAAATATAGCTCACCTTCATGCAGCGAAAGTTCCAAGCCTGTCACAATGGGGAGTTGGAAAGTTCCTATTCCAGTGACGCCTCTGCATTTCCATGTGACAATAACGTCCAAGCATATGTTTATAATCCTTGATCACATTATTTTCTATGTCATTTCGACTAGGGCTTCCAATTGGATAATTCTCATCAAATTCACGGGACTTAACAAAAAACTCTACTCCATGTTTCTCTGTTGTTTTCTTAAATGGATAGGAATAGTTCTTCTGCAACGAGTACTCAGGCTCTGAAAATGGAATATAAGCAAGCAGAATAATTATCAAAAATGGCAGCAACTGAAGAAGCAGCATCAAATTTGGGCCCCCACCACCCAAATCTTCCCTCTGATGAGCACCAGCATTATGTGTTCTCGTCCTGTAAACATGAGCATTCCTGAACATGTCACGGTTGCCAAAGAATGCTCTGAAGATCTCATCAGGATCAAAATCATCATCAAAGAAGTCATTCCCAGTTCTCCTCCGCCTTCTCCTAACCTGATACTGTTGATTGTACTCAAACTCATCAACCAAACCCGTTTGATCATACTGCCTCCTAGAGTCATCGTCACTCAAGCACTTGAACGCTTTGCTGACTTTCTTAAATGCCTCCTCAGCACCCGGTGCCTTGTTCTTATCAGGATGAACTTTCAGTGACAACTTCCTATAGGCCTTCCTAATCTCCTCGACTGAGCAACTTTTCTCCACACCAAGAATCGCATAATAATCTTTCTTAGTCTTGATCTGCCTCACCAAGTGCACATGCTCCTCCGTGTAACTCCTCTCCCCATTTGAAACCCCATTTTCACTCGGAGAACCCTCATCATTTTTCACCTTACTGACATTCTTCACATCATCAGATGGACCAGCAGAAGATGAAGAATCAAGATTTTCACATGCAGCCAAAAGATCATCCACAGGCAAATTCTGGTTAAGGCGGCGAGCAATTCCAAGAAATTTAAGGGCTCTTTGTTTATTGCCAGCTGAAATGGCCTCTTTGGCAATATTGATACATCTTAACGCCTCATCTTTATTGCTATCCATAACGACTTTGCAGTTCTCAATAAAGCCCACTTCAAATTACAACCAACACACTTCAACAAATGCCCTCAAATTTCAATCTTGGTATATTCAAAACCTACAATTCAGAGAATCCATCAACACCCACTCCATCATATGAAGCCTTAAATCTCTTCAAAAACCAAATTCACCTAACTAAGACAGAAACAAAAGCCCACATCACTCATCAGGGTCTTAATCAAATTCAGCGAACAAGCTTGGAAACTGATGCAAAGAATATAAACATAGCCACAAAAGGGGCTCATCCACATCATAAGGAAAAACCCCCGTAACTTTACCGGAATTTATTAATTATTCAACATCAGCCATCCAACAATACATTCACAAACTTACAAATCAAAGGAAAGACGTATTATTACCTTAATACGAGATCCGGAGTCCCATGACCGCCGAGAGAGAGAGAGAGAGAGAGAGGGACAAGGAAGAGTGTAATCCCACGGGAAGAATATGCGTAGGTCAAATATAAGTAGCCCGATTGCCAGCCAATTAAAGCGTGCCAAGTCATGTAGCCCAACTTACCTTTGTTCTACAGAATTTTCTTCCACTCGGACAGATATTTAGGGGAAAAGTCCGAAAAACCCTTCATCTTTACTCTAATTTTTGCAGATATTTGTTACACTATTATTTTCCCCATTGTCCATTTTTTTTAGGTGGGAAATGATGAATGTCCCTAATTTTGATAAATCATAGAACTGTCTTATCTTATGTTTACTGTACAAAAGTTAAGTGTTGACTTTAGCTTTTTAGTAGATTCCAAACTCAATATTTCTTCAAGTTATGATTAATTGGTACAGCAATAATGATTTCAATAACATATCTGATATGGAGATAATTTTCACAAGCATACAACAGTTTACAAGTTGCAACAACAATGGTTAGACAATCATTCTTTATACACACACTGTCACACTATATTGTACATTCTTGTACAGCTCTAGTTCATCTATCTTCAGGTCTTTCTGCATCTTGGGTTAGTTTTAAATGCATGAGAAGAAGAATCAGTTATCGTCGTCAGAGTCGAAAGATTGCCTTCTTCTTAAAGATTCTATCAACTCTGTCGGCCTGCCTCCTCCAGTGGTGGCTGTTCCAGGCGGTTGCCCCGTCCGAGACTTAAGCTTGGGCACACTCATTGCACTAAGAGGCGTTGATGCACCCGCGTTTATTTCTCTGAGGACAGACCGGGCAGTGGCTGCGGCCACTGCATCTGCCACAGCCGAAGCCACTTTGGAATTACTGTGAAGCTCTTTGGGCAGCTTACCCTTTACGGTATTGGAACTTGGCTCTTTTGTCACACGTGGTGATCGATGGGCCTCTGATCTCTGCATTGTTGCAACTGCATCAGCAGCCGTGTTCTTGGCTTTCATGGATTCATATTTTTGCATGTCGTATATGAGTTCTTTCTGAAGTTGCCGATCAGCAACTAAGATATCATCAATCTCATTCTTGTAATCCTTGAGGAGGATCCTGAGGCAATCCATGAGGGAACCAATGAGAGGGCTGTTTTTACTCTCTAGGAGCCGTTTTAACTCGATAAATATGGGGATGGCGTTCTGGATTAGGCCTTTCCTGACTGCTTGAGTTATGGCTCTTCCTTTGGAGGCTGCTGTCGACGCTCCTCCACTGTCTCCACCTTCTTCGATATCTGCTGCATCAGATGATGACCCCTGGTTTGATTGAATTCGAATCTCTTTGCTGGAGAGAATAAGGAAGGCATCCTGTTTTCTCAAAATTTTTGTGCCACTTTCCATTAATATGAAGCAATCTCAACAACAATAACTAGAGAAATCAATCAAATTTACTTTTTCGAGAAAAATAAGATCTCAGTAGCATAATCAACCATACAGAAACTTAAGATTAAGATACGTGGCTGTGCTGTAAAGAGAAGAAAATGTTAATCGGTGGGCAAAACTTACCTGGAGAACTGACTGCGCTCCAGAATCCTCTAGAGAGAGCATACCATCTGATGCAGCAGCAAGAATCTCAGCACATACTTTTGCAAAGGTGGCCAGGAGGTGCTCCGGAGCCATTTGTTTCAGCAAAGTGGAATAGATGTGCATCCTTTGAGACATTGAGTTCTCATCGTTTCCTCTGGAAAAACAACTTCTTGTTTCATATATGATAACTTCAGTGTCATACAAGTTGAGCTAGAGGATTAAGACATGCAAACCTAATTGAGAAAAGACGGTTTTCATTGCGTGAACTGTTGGAGTTGCTATGTCCTGTGTGTGCATTGCAGTCATTCAAAACAAAAATAGCTTCCACAAAACTGTTGTAAGCTAAAAGTGGGGCCTTTGCTGCAGATAGAAATCACAGAGAAAGAGAAAAAGAACATATTAAAGCAAACAAACAAAAATAGGATGTGAAATACCAAACTGGTAGGTGAGTTTCTACATCTTTAACCTTTTAAGATATTCCCAAAGAGGAAATCAGCTAGTTGCCTAATTTTCTCCGAGTCATCAACTAAACACAATAGAAATCTGAGGAAAAGCACTCCTCTCCACTTTACATAATCCGCTGCAGAAACATAACCAAGTTGAATAAGAAGATACCTTGTAAATTGCAACGGATCCTCCTTTGCAAGGAAATTGCAGAATACAAATTGTTTACAGCAAAAAGGATACCTGTAACAGCCTGGAGAGGAGGATAAATGTCTGCCTTCTTACTAGCTCACACGGATCACGCAGACATTTTGTGATCTTTGACATGTAACTGTAAGGATTCAAAATTCGTTAAGAAATTTCTTGAATAAAATAAACTTGTGTATTTATTTGACACGCTCTGAAATAGGCGTATACTGGAACTCACCAGTCAATCATAGCAGTGTACCGCACACAGAAATCTGCCATCATTACCACAATGTTATTGCGGAGTGCAGCGCAGTCACTCTTTTCAAGTTCCTGCAAAATAATTGTCTGCTATTAGTAATTAAAATAACAAGTAACTGATTTTACTATCTGTGGCAGCTTTTCCATTGACCTAATGACAGAAGAAATCTGGCTGAACATGCAGTAAAACAGAGTCCAGTTTCAGACTGGAGAACTAAAGTTGCTCTAACTCATTTAGTTGTGCGTTTGCAGCATTAAGGAACTTTTTATTTTAATTAAGCTATTTAAGTAAAGAGGATCATTGAAAGAAGCTCAGGCATACATTTGACCTTGACAAAACACATACCGGTAACCCATTTCAATACACTCATAAGTGATATTTTATTTGGTTATAAAGTTATTATGATGCGTCAGGACCTGACCAAGATTTATGAAATGTACCTGCACAAAGAGAGGAAGATAACGCTTTGCAAGTTTCCCATCGACTAAGCAGATCTTTCCCATGGTTAGCCAGGCCTGTATATACAAGGATGGGGCACTCTGCTTTACAGACACGGCAAGGCCAGGTAGTTTGCTAGATTTTGGATCAGAACTTCGAGAAGTGATGATGGTGTGTATGGTTGGAACAATAGTTTTTAAATTGACTGAAGGGCAGACAATAACTAATGATCCAATGGTGTAAGTGGCAATAATTGCTTGTGCCAATAATTTTGACACAGAGTCTGCTGTTCTTCCTTCTTTCCGACTTATAGTGGTCTGTGGTGTAAGAAGAGTGTTCTCTTTATTAGCATCAGAGATTTTTGACATATACAAGTCTAAAACTTGGGAAGCTTTAGATTGAAGCTGGTTCACCCATCTCATTACAAGGTAATCGGCCTCCTCCAAATTTAGAGCCTTCCGTTTGCACAAGGTTCTGAGTGCTTTCACATGAGCATTAACCTGGTCCAAGCACATCAAGTTATTCTAATTCCACAAAGCACACCCATATCCAACTTTGAGTAGTGTGCACAAGCTATATTTGGAAAGAAAAGTAAGATTTCTCAATATTTATATCAATCGTGTATCAGGCAATCATAATGAGCATTAAAAAGAAAAATGACCAGAATTCTCATTTACAGGATCAATATCAGCAAGGGCCTTCTTTTTAAAACAATTTCATCTTTACAGTTTGTGAAGCACAAAAAAACACATTCACAGTTCCCTTCCGCACAATCGTAATTTCTGTCACATCCATCTACATGAACCATAAGTTGCAAGAAAGAAATGTGGATTCCCATTTACATGTGGATATTATGTGCAGAGGAAAGAGAAATTATCATTCAACCTGTCCTAGAAATAAGTAAATAAACAAGTATATAATTCTGACACCCAAGTTATCATGAAATTAGGAGTTTGATCAATGTTGAGCAAATTTTGTTAACATATTACCTTTGTAGAAGCATGACATTCACAAGTCATTGACAGAAAACTTATTATAAAGCTTCACCAACACATATGTACAATTGGCTGCATGGTAAGAAATTAAACTCTATGTACCTCAGTTGAATGCATGTTGAATCCTTCAAGTCGTTTCAGGAAGTTTTGTGCAAGATCCGCTGCAGGCCCAGGAGGCAGTTCCATGGAAACATTAGAAATGGTCTGCAATAGAAAGACACGGTCTCCCACCCAAGCAACAGAACTAGGTTCTACGTCAACCATTTCTTCATCCGCAAATCCCTGTTGAGAAGGGCTCTGGAGTTCGCTAACTGGTTTATACTTGTCAAGTAGCACCCAATGATGATGGAGGAACTCCCAGTCAACTACTTTTGGAAGGAATGCAGATACTTCTGACAACAAAAACCAGGCACCAGCAGGTGCTGTCCATTTCTCTATCGGCATAGAATGGTTCAACCAAAGGGATTCGGATGTCCTGATGATATATTGAAGTGCGGTAGCAATCTTTGTCTGGAGTTTTTTCTTTCTCCCCAGGCTCAAGCATATCTTCTTCACCCAAGGTGACACTTCTCCATCAGAAATCTCTTTCAGCAGGGGTAGGAGTCCCTCTGGATATAGCAACTCAGATTCTGCATCCAAGTTGTTCCCTTTGCTATTTGTTTCACGAGGAAAAGAATCATAATTTGCTGAACAACTCAATCCAGCCCTTGATATGCGAGCAACAACTAGTTCCGAAAATAGGTTCTCGCATTCTTCTTGTATGCTAGTTTCATTATCACTTATTAAACGAGGTATGGAATGCACCCACACCCTGGTCACAAGGCTACTTGAGTATGTCCTGAAGGCCTACAGGTCAAGAAATTATAATTTAACAATGAAAGCACTTGAAAATTTCTATTATTATAAATACAAAAATAGAACACTACCAGCAGAGATCGAATAATAATTAGCAGCAGATATAAAAACTGAAATTTCAAGAAAAAGATTAACAAACAAAGATGAGAATGAAATGCAATTAAACATCCAATGGTGCTACACTGTATTAACGGATGGATGCCATCAACCCCATTCACAAGCACCCATGCATATAGATGCTATTTTAGTAGTGGAGATCTTACAAAATCAGAATCTGGTTTGCTGGAACTACTTGGTAAAAGTAAAGCACAGAAATACTTCACCTCAGATAGAGCTGAAATTGCCACTTTCCTGATGCTAACAAGTGGATCAGAACAAGCCATGCCTACTGTTTTTAACAGTTCTTCATCGAGTTCACCTCCTAGAAGTGCTGTCAACTTAGATATCAATAAAAGAGCTGCCTTTCTAACTGCAGCCTTCTCATCCATACAACGTAGTTTCAGAATTTTGTTAATCCCATATGTCCCCTCACACCCAAATCCCATCACTTCTTTTAATATTGCTCTACTTTCCTCATTCCCGGACAAGGACGCCACTACCTGAGCTAAATTTGTTAAAGCTCTAGCTCTAATCCCAGCTGTCGAATCAGAGCAGCGCTGAACCAATGCTTCTAATAGTCTCATACCCCATGAATTCTCAACTCCATCAACCATATCAAATCCTAAAGGACCCATAAAACAGGAACTAAATCCACTGCCAAAAGCCTAAACTGCCCCTTCCCTTGGCTCATCTTTATGATGTAATCAGCAAATTCACTTTGAAACTCAAAATCCAAAGCCTTAACAATCTCCATGATAGAATCAACAGCTAATGCCCTTGGTTCAGCCTTTTCTGGGGCTCTCTGCACCAAGTACTTTGGCATGTTTGTAACTGCTATCTTAATGTCGGAAGAACTTTCACACATTCCCACCATATCATTAACCACAAAACCCAGTGCAAAGCTCCTGACCTGCGATTTAGACAACAATACCAGTGGGGCTAATGCCTTCAATACCACAGCAGCAGTATCCTCCTGCTTCCCATGCTCAGCTCTCAATGCCTCACTCAAAACACGTGCACACAATTCACATAACTTCCTGAAACTCACCAAATTTCCCCAGAACTCAACAGCCGTCGTTGGAATCTCACACACAGCCTGAACCAAAGCCTTTAAACAATCAGGAAACCGGTCCAAATGAACCAAACCCATTACCATCTCCAACCTATCAAGCAAAAAGAATAAATCTTTCACATCATAACCCCCTTCCTCCGCCTCACTCTCAACACTATCTCTGTTCTCCACCCTGTTCTTGTTCCCCCAATATTCCTCCTTCCCCTTTTCTTTCGACCTACGCTCGGAGGCACAGACCCTTCACCAGAAGCAAATGAAGGCTTTTTAATGGCCAGGCGTATTGCGCGAAGGAGACTCAAAAAAGCCATGGGAGTAAACAGAGTAAAAACTGGGGCATTTGGGGATAAAAGGAGTGATAGATAAACTTTTGAGGCCAAAATGGAATTCCTGGAGCTGAGCCCAGAATCCATGGCTGAAGAAATTGCATTCGTGAGTAAACTAAGTGAAAGATTTCTCGAAGATAGTTCATTGTAAAAATTTTCAAGATCAATTGTATCGTTAGTGTTGAGAGTGAAATCCAACAGGGTTTCTAAATCTCTCAGAAAAGACAGTGAAACTGGTAACTGGGACTCGAGATTTGTAACTATTCGACCTATAATTTCATCCATGGCTGAATCTGGACGAAGCTTCACGGTTTGGTTGGTTGGGGGTGGGAGGAGTAGGGAGCGTAAATGAAGAACGCTTTCAATTTTGGTATTTTCCCGCTCCAAATGTGCAGATCACCCAACGACGGCGTTTAGTATCACTAAGAAAAATTAAAAAAAAAAAAAAGAAGATATATTGGGCCCAGAATAATATTTTCGAGACCAAATATTTGGGCCACAGGAAAGCCCAATTTCAGCCCAACAGAGAGAAATCGACAATAATTGAGAGGGACAAGGTGGTAATAAAAGGAAAAGGCTTGTCTAGTTTAGGTAATTCAGAAAGTCCTTCTCCCATCAATCTCTTCTCGTGTTACCACAAACCCTCGCCCTATATATACCCACTGTCCATACTGACCTAAACCCCTCTCTCGCGCTCTCTGCAAAGTCTCTTGCTCCCTCTCGTTCTAATTTATTGTTGTGGGCAAGAGATCTGAGAGCTCAAAACTTTGCCATAATGTTGGTTTATCAAGATTTGCTCACAGGTAAGTCGTTCCCTTTTTTAGTTTTCTGTGCTTATAGGTAGATCTACTTGTAGATATATTGATTCTGGTGTGGAATTTTAGACTTGATTGAGTTGGTATTACTTTGTGTGTTTGATTTTAAGATCATTCGCCTTTTGAAGTTAGTACTACTGAATTGGCTTGTTTGCGTTCGTTCTCTGATTAGTTTTTAATCAGATCTTTTTGTTAGATGATTAGCTTTGGTTTCCGGTATGTAAATGAATTTTGGCTTTTACCTTATGTTTTTTCGATTGGGGAATATGTTACTTTTCCTGAGGCTTTGTTAGAGATGTAAGGTCTGTTGTTGGTATGTTACATGGGCCTTTAATCATGTGTTTCTTATTTATAAAGATTGGTTGTTAGCTGGTGGGTTGATACATGATTTATGATGGATTTGTGTTTACAAGATCAGATTTTTGCTATTTTTATGCTATGATGGTCCCCGACGAAGATCAATTTTTTTCGTGAATGTAGGTTTCTTTTATGGGGTTTTGAGACTGCTTTACCATGTGGTCTTTGATTGTCTGTTTATAGATAATTTATATCTTCTTCTGTATGCTAGATGCTATTATGTGTCCTTGACTGATTTTGCTTCTAGGGTAGATTTATCAGAAAAAGTGAAGTCTTTGCTGTGGTTGTTTTAGGAATGCATTTAGTTTCCTTGTGGTTCTTGCCAAGTGCTGAATTTTGATAGATTGAATGTCATACATAAATTTGGCTATGTTATAGATACTTCGTTGTTGGTTTAAATTTTAAACTGTTGTTAAATATATTCTATGATATGTAGGTGATGAACTTTCTCGGACTCTTTTCCCTATAAGGAAATTGAGAATGGAGCTCTTTGGGAAGTGGAAGGGAAGGTTGGGACTTCTTTGCCTTCTAAATTGTTAATGCAGTTAATATAATGTTTGTAGATTTAGTGATCTTTATCATAGTGTTGGGTTGCAAGTTAGAAGAGATGCCATCATTGTATTGCATCTTAATCACTAACACTGTTATGTTACTTGTGGATCACAGTGGGTTGTTAAGGGTTCGGTTGATGTAGATATCGGCGCAAATCCTTCTGCCGAAGGTGGCGAGGATGACGAAGGAGTCGATGACCAAGCTGTCAAAGTTGTCGACATTGTTGACACTTTCAGGCTTCAGGTTTATTTCTATATCTTCGTATATTTGTTAATTATTGGATAAATAATGGTAAACTTTGGTCTAATAGCAATGTTTGTAGGAGCAACCACCTTTTGACAAGAAACAATTTGTTGCCTACATCAAGAAGTACATCAAGTGTTTGTCCTCCAAGCTTGATGGGGAGAAGCAAGAGGAATTTAAGAAGACAATTGAGGGGGCAACCAAGTATTTACTTTCTAAGATCAAAGACCTCCAATTGTAAGAACACACTCTTAATTCATCTCATTGTTTTTTCTGCTCCTATTTTTAGATTTACATCTAACACTGGCATGTTCATTCATTTCATGTTCTAATAGGCTGATGGATATGTTTTTTTACTTCTTGTAGTTTTGTGGGAGAGAGCATGGGGGACGACAGCACGTTGGTGTTTGCTTACTACAAGGAAGGCGCTGTTGATCCAACATTCTTGTACTTCGCCCATGGGTTGAAAGAAATCAAATGTTGAAGTGGCTGTGGTGTTTCTTGTTATGGCCATAGATTTTTTATCTTGTTGGTTTTCTCATGATACACTTATGGAGACCTTGTAATGTGTTTCTCATTTTGGTTTTGAATGGTGGTTTTCATTTTGAACGAGAAGTTAAATTCTTCAATAATTAGTTTCAGTTTTGATCTGTCATTGGTTTGAATCATAATCATATTGCCATTTTGGTTATTGACAAGATATTATCCCTAGTCCCTACTAAAAATAGGCATGGGCTCAAAGATGCTCACCTTTTCCACCAAAATATTCTAAGCTATCTTAATTTATGGAATAAAGGTATATGAATTATAATGAGCATGGACATAGCAAGTTGCAGATCTCACTCATCAAAAGTAAAATGGAAAGAAAAGGAAACATCGCCAGTTGTTAATGTGTGTTACTCCGCATATTCCTGATCCATCTGGAGATGCTTCTGTTGATAGGTACATCAGATATATATAGTAGACAGAGTACAACAACATATTCTGCAGGACTCTGCAACTTCAACTTGTGTTCTCCAACTAAGCATGAGTATGTACTTTAAAGCATGGGATGATGTGTGATTGATGAATGCATTTGGTATTACTTTCTTATTTCCAGCTTTCAATGGGACGGAAATGCTTTATTAATTTTTTTACAAGGATCGGAAAACTACTTGAATTGTATGCTCTCAGCCATAGGTTTATAGGGGCTTATTTATTTAAATAAAATATAAACAAAACTAAAACGAAAACATTTCTTGAATTGTTAACATAACAAAAGCAAGTCATGGATCTGGTCCATAATTTGCATAATTATAAAAATGAAAAGGAGTAGTACCCACGATTCCAGCGTAATTAAAAAAAAAAAATACAAGTTGCGGATTAGGTCCACGACTTGCTTTAGTAATGTTAACTATTAAAAGATTGTTCTACTCTTTTTTTTTTTTTAACTTATTTAAATAAATAAGTGGTTTATAGGTGTGGGACTTAAGAATATGTGTGGATTTGAATTTTGAAATAGTAGATATATAGGTATTATGTAGGTTATAATTAGTAATCGGTTGTCGTTTTTATGTGGACATGGTATTTAGCTTATATTGTCTTCCTTCAATTGCAATTGGTTGTTCGGTTTTGAAAGTAAGACTTTGTGTTGTGTTTATGTTTGCAGACTGATTGTATTTATGATCAAATTATTTAAATTAATAAAAGTTTATCATTCTTATTTAAAATATATATAAAAAAAATTGAGTACAGTCAACAATTATCATTTTGTCGAAAATTTTTAACCAACTTAAAATTATTGTTCTTCTTTTCTCGGCCATATGTTGATCCCTTTGTAATTTGGTTTCAAAGGTACCATTTCAACAAAATCAAACCGAACAAAATGCAAGTAAACAAATATTTACTTCACAAATTACTTAGTTGATGATCGCTATAAAAGATTTGCTAGTGTTCGGTCGAAATCTAGATAACGGGCGGATTGTAATTCTACTTATTTCAATTCGAGCAACGTACGTAGATTCAAAAGATTAAGTTCTCTTTGTCCAATTTATCTACAAATAGTCTTAAATACCCTTATTTCGGATAAGTAATTTCAAGATAAAATTCTACCACATTTTATGATATTGTAAATGAGTAAATTATCTTTTTATAAAAAAATAATAGCAGAAATGGAGGTAAACTGCTTTATTTTAAAAAACACAAATGGGTAGATTGCTGTACTTTTTAAAATATTGGAAGATAAATTACTATTTTTTTTTATAGAAAGACAATCTACTCATTTACAATATCACAAAAATAATGTTTGTATTTTTTTTTCAATTTTTATTATACTCGAACATTTATCTATCACTAATCTATCCTATGCTGGGTACAACCAAAAAAGACTCGAGAATTTGGCAACCTTAGGAACTTCAAATTTGAGTTGTATGTATCCTGTGTAATATTTGTTAATTGTAGAGGATTATTATGAATTTTTTTATTTTTTATTTCTTGAGTAAGGATTATTATGAATTATCCTTTCGAAAGTAGCTTTCTTGCTCAAAATTTGTCTACCTTATCTTCTTATTCAACTTCCATTGGATCTGTTCGTCTGATGTGATCCATCTCCGTCAGGACTCAAACACTAACTTCTGATACGGTCTGCTTCCTAAGCTGGGCCGATTGGGCCACTGGTCAAACCCACTCACCTCTTGCAGGGGAAAGAAGCCCACAACATGGGAGAAGCGACACAAGTCGCTGAACAGTCGTATGTTCAAGAGAATTCTTGTCGATTCAATACCCGTGTCCTAATCCATCTCTTCTTCCCCACACCCTCGTCTACATAAATACTCCCAGCCTACGCGAAAGTTAACTCGACCCACTCTCTCAAATCTCTTGCTCTCTGTAAAGGCTCTTTCTTTCTGCTTGGAATCCACTGAAATTCTGTAATCATGTTGGTCTATCAAGATTTGCTAACAGGTAATTGGCCTTTTCTGGGTACTTGAACTTGCGTGTGGGTTCCTCCTTTTGCTTTCGCTTTTTGATTCTTACTGTGGTGTTGTGATTCTTGATTAAATTAGTTTTGAATTTGTGGTTGGTTTGTGGATCTCTTGCTTTTTTTCGGGTAGTTTCCTTGAATTATTGGAGTTTGTTTCTTGGCTGCTTTGTCTTTTAGTTTTTGCTAGAAAGATCATATCTTTTTTTTGCTGATTAGTTCAAATTGCTCCGTAATTCATCGATCAATTCTGCTTTATCGATTCAGAAATTGGGGGTGTGTTCTGCTGATGATTTATAAGCTTGAAAGATCAATTTTCCCTTGTGCATATGAGTTCTTCTGTAGTTTTTGGGTTTTGGCTGAAGATATACTTTATGCATGTTGGGAGTGTTTGATAGGGTTGTGAAGATCAAAATCAGTTATTTGGTGGTCCTTTATGTGGATTTCTGCTGCAAACCACTTCTTAGTTTCACTTTCTTTATGGGCTATGCAAAGATTGCTTTTCAGGGAAACTTACTTATTTGACATGTTTGTTTGTCGTCTTCCGTTTATTTTTGACAGATAAGTGTTTACCAAATAGCTGTATATAGACGCTACGATCTGATGTTGAGTGATTTGGCGTGGTGTTAAGTTTGATGCCTTATATTTATTTATGCAGGAGAGTTTTTAGTATAATTTGAAGTCTTTGCTATAGTTGTTTGGATATGGCTTTTCATACTTGGTTTCTGTGGCTGGATTTGTTGGCTCGTGTGTAATTTGTAGACTGTTGTAAATTATGGACATTTCTTTGTTCTGAAAATTTGGTGGTTGCTATATATTATTGTAGGTGATGAACTTCTGTCCGACTCTTTTCCATACAAGGAAATTGAGAATGGAGCTCTTTGGGAAGTCGAAGGAAAGGTTAAATCTACCTGATTAATTTCTTAATGCAAGCCTAACATGTTTGTCAATTTAGTAACCTTCTGTGACCTGTGTTCTTTGTCAAGTTTGTTTGTTTGGACAAGTCCTTATGATATTGGATGCTTATATTGCGTCATATTCATAAGCGGTGGTATTGTAATTTTCTTGTGGATGACAGTGGGTGGTTAAGGGAGCTGTTGACGTAGACATTGGGGCAAATCCTTCCGCCGAAGGTGGTGAAGACGATGAAGGAGTGGATGACCAATCCGTCAAAGTGGTCGATATTGTTGATACCTTCAGGCTCCAGGTTTGTTTCCTGTAGTCTTGCATGTGGTACTTATGTTGATAGAGTTTTGCTGTTTTTGGTCTAACAACAGCGTTTGCAGGAGCAACCTCCTTTCGACAAAAAGCAATTTGTGGCATACATCAAGAAGTACATCAAATTGTTGTCAACCAAGTTGGAAGGTGAGAAGCAGGAGCAGTTTTAAGAAGACCATTGAGGGAGCAACAAAATATTTGCTTGCCAAGATCAAAGACCTCCAGTTGTAAGAAACTGACTCCTAGTTGTTTCCATTAATTTCTGATCATGCTATAAGGACTTTGATTTACTGTGATGATAAATGTTTTTCTTGTAGTTTCGTGGGAGAGAGCATGGCGGATGATAGCACCCTGGTTTTTGCTTACTACAAAGAAGGTGCTGTTGATCCAACATTCCTGTACTTTGCGCATGGTCTTAAAGAAATCAAGTGTTAAGTGTCTAGAAATGGTTAGCAAGGGCAGTATTTCTAGTACCAATAGGTTTTCTAGTTTCTGATTTTTATATGATGTTAGTTCTTTTTTAAGTTTTTTTGTTGCTCTTTTTTATTTTGACTTATAAAAGTATAGCAGTTTTGACTACATTGTTCTTTCTTTGAATTAATCTCTGTTGCTTGTGTCTCCATAACTTATTTTTCATACGTCGTGTTTTTGAAATATATGTTTGATTCCCTCCACGCTTTTGTACACATTCCTCTTCCTTCCTATTTCTTTCTCTTCGTTTGGATGTTTATATTTCTGGTTTAACAATGCAAATGCCGGCCTATGTTATGTGCCCATCTTGGAGAACTATCGGAATAGAAAGAGGGCTGCAACTGTTTTTCATATTCATGTTCTTGCTTTCGTGATTTGCTTTATTCCTCATCATCCAGAGCAATTAGCATTACTTACTGGTTTGTAAGTCCTAAGCCATTTCTTGCTATTATCTTGTTCAGTAAGATAACTACAGATTCCTCTTCATCTTTCTTTCTGTGATTGGACAAAGATGTCGTAGGTTTGGGAGATGTTATAAAGGGAGAGGGGCTTGATTTCTGTTAAAAGCTTCTGAGGAGAACTGTGTTAAATAAATATAATTATAGTTGTTGGGTGCTTTTATTTACATCGGCTACAACAGGCCTCTGGCAAGAATGCCCCAGATCCCAGTGCTCCTCTACCAAGCAATTAGCAGAAAATTTATGAGCAGGATCCTCTCTCGCATTACCCAATGTGATTCTTGTATTTTTTCCTTTCTGTCCAAATTCCATAGCCCACAGCCGCAACTCAATTTTTACCCTTCTCCAACCACTTCTAACTTATCAAACTACTACCATTTCAACTATCCATGTCATTTTATTTTAGATAAATCACCAATCAATTAAATTTTTGTGACAATCTTTCACCTAACACATACCAATATTCAAATACAATCTCTCATGGGAAATTTTTGTGTTCGAACCATTGAATTATTCTCCAAAATGAGACAACACCCCGATGTTTGGTGGAACTCAAACTCTTATCTCAAACTAAATTATAAAACCTTAACCTTAAAATTCTCATGATGGCTCTTTATAAAAATATGAATGTGTTGTTTTCTCCTACAAGATATATATATATATATATATATATATATATACACACACACACACATATTTATTATGTGTCAAAGAGTTTGAATAATTATCTTTGATTGATAAAATATGTATTTTTAAATTAATTAAAAATGAGTTAAATTTATTTTGACTTCCTGTGATATAAAAAAATATTAAAAAGTCTCTTGTGAAAATTTAAATATAAAAAAAAATACCTTATGTTATGAACAATGTCTCACACCAACTCCTTGTCAACCTGATCTCAGGGGTTTTTTGAATTTTTTTTTCATATCACATGGGGTGTAATTGATATTTTTATTTTTCTTATTTTTCTTAATATTCTCAATATCACAGGAGAGTCCTTCAATTTTTTCCAAAAAAAAAGTTAAGAAAATATCAGCTTTGGTCTATTATTTTTCTTTCTCTTCAATCAATTAAATAAGTATAATAGAAAAAAATTAAATTATACACACTCCAATTAAAAACAAAAAAAAAGTCACAAAAAAGGAAAATCGGAGAGTAGAAAAGGTATTTTTAATTAATTAGATCGTGCTAAGCATTATAAATAAAATAATTTGTATTTATATTTATATTGATATGGTGAAATAGAAATGGAAGTGATGATTAGGTGAAGTTAGTGAGAGAGTCAATGTCAAATAGAGTTGTATGTATGTTAGATGAAAATGTAATGTATGAAATATTAGAGCGGTAGGCATTGGCCAATCATTGATGGGGACTTGATTTCAAATTTTAATAGTTGGATACTTTAAGCTAAAGCAATATTTTGTATTTTAATACAATTACGTATACTGCAACACATCATCTATATCTGCCAATTCCCTTTCAAGAATTTAATTCCTCAATTTTTCTTTTCCTACATCTGTGTCTCTGTTTTGTAGAGAAGATTGCAATTTCTAACAAAATAATTCTTTTTTAAGTGAGATATTATTATAATATTCGATACGCAGTACAACAATATTTTTAAGAATACTTACACTCCCTTTTCCTAAGGTTTGGTATAAATATACGTAGATTCCCTGTGTTTTGAGAAATTACATCTAGCACCTCTGAAGTTTGCTTTCGTCTAATAAATTAGTCAAAATTCATCGATTTTGTTGATATTAACAAAAAATTGAAAAAAATATTTATATTTACTTCTGATTGATTTATTATTGATTTATTTTAAGTCAAATAAATATTTTTTTGACAAATTGCCCTCATATATTTTTACGCGTTAATGCATTTTAGGAGGTATATCTTCACAGTTATAAGGGTAGTTTAGTCAAAAAAAAAATTATTCGACTTGCAGTAAGTAGTAATAAGTCAATTAATGGTAAATATCAATTTTCATTCAATTTTTTTTTTTTTTTGTTAATTTCAACAAATTTGGTAAATTTTGATTAACGTAGGGACTAATTTTTTAGACAGAAACTCAGGAGTGTTAGATGTAATTTATCAAACCACATGAGATTTATATGTCATTATACCAAACCTCAAGGAACGGGAGTGTAATTATACCTATTTTTAAAGCATTCAAAGATTGTTGGTGGAACAAAAAAATAATATAAACATACTACTATAAAAGTAGACTAACACCTACATGTATGGGACCAGAACTCAAGACCTATGGAGTTGTGCGCACGTATCAATTGTAACAATTAAAAAGATCAAAATACTGCAAAATATCCTTATAGGATAAGAATTCACATGTTTTTTTGTTCGGGCTGTGATATCCCAGCTAAGCCGATCCCTTGGCCTAGAATTATGACAGTTGATCATTTTATATTTGAAGGTCGATCACGCCACATGGAGCCGTATAAGTATGAACATTCGTCTTTATAAATACCCTCATAACTATTTTAGGTTACGATATGTCATTATTATATTCACTATATTTTCCTTTGGTCCCCTTCCAATTGACTTAAACATTTAAGAGTCTTTGTTAGGGACCCCAGCAGATCTAACGATATGCTCTTCTATTTTCAGGTTCTCAAGCTATCTCTAATCTATACTACTTTTGAGACAACCTCAATCTCCTACTCAAATTAAATTCTATTTAAATAAAAATACTTTAGAAAAGTTAATATAATTAAAAACTACAATTATATCACGAATTTCAACAATCAATAATTAATAATCAAAATACCAAGTCTTTTATGAAAATCGATGTAACAGTACTAAAAATCTGCAAAGCACAATTGTGTTTGGCTTCCATTTGGACAGTCAATTTAAGTTGAAAACTACCTCATTGTCTTTACATGCATGTTCCTCTTCTCTGCCGATAATTTTTTAAATACTTGTTAGTTAGTCCCAATGTGGTTTTCCCATTAATTTGCAAGTGTTTTGTTTATTTTTAATAATAATTACTGATTAATTATAAATAATTAAAATTTATTATTTAATTATAACGGGTCCACTCAAAAAAAAAAAAAAAAGCAAATTCCATTACTCGCTATATTATTTTTTAATAGCAGCAAATTAGATTAATGTTGGTTCGTTATGTTCATAACAATGGTAAAAGTTTTGGTTCGTAGGGGAAAAAAATAAAAAATTCTTAGCCCCTTAAAATACCAAAAATATTTGTATTTTTGGTGTAGTTTATTGAGTTGAATAATTAGGATTTGGACACTAAATTTACTTAATTATGTGAGAGGTCAAAATTGGTACAGTTATTAGTGCTAATTGATGCCCCGTGAGGAATTCTTGGCAGACCACTTCACATGCGCATATGTAATATTTAGTGAAGAGAGTACAATAAATAATTAATACCCAAACTCAGAATTGAATATTTTAAATAGACTTATTAGACAGGTAGAGGTCCAAATCTTAGTAGATGACATGATTTTGGCTTAAAATGAATAATTATCAGTTGGTATAAGTTAGACTCTAATTTATTTATTTATTATTTAAAGAAAACATATATACATAAATTAATAGTATGTGTGTGTTGAACGTCGAAATCATATATTAACTCACGATTATGATGCACAAAATCTAGAGTAGTTGTCGTTGATGTCCTGTTCACTCGACCTACTAATGATCCCATTTTAATACGTATATACTTTACATAAATTAAAGAAAAATTGGCGTATTGTAAATTAGACGAGTGTAATGATAAAAGGTTATGAATTGGGCGATGGATTGTGACCCCATATGTATAGTATTATGGGAGCAAATTGAACTAAAATCTAAGACATGGGGTGAAATGAACAGCTCATAGATGACAAAATTGGAAAGTTGTTGGAGTGTAAAAATGGATAATTATATTGACATTTCCTGATTTGATTGTCTGTTTTCAACAAATCATATTTTTATTTTGCTGGATAAAATTTATGAGTAGTTTTTATAATAATGTTGATATTTTTTAAATAATTTTTTTAAAAAAGTTAATAATTGATGAAAATAAAATTAACGTTTTTGATTGGTGTAAATATAAATAATTGAGGAGTGAAGAATGGGAAGAGAGAATCCAAGGTAAGAGTTTGTTGGCACAAGCCAAAGTGGGAGTATTAATGAGCGTTGGGCATTGGAGGGCATGACAACTTGGAAAGGCAAAATTGTCAGCTCCCAACTGCAACTTTTTGGATGTGTGCTGCTGCCATGACTTGGAGGATCATAAATTTCAGGGACCCAATATTAAATAATAGGGGAAAAATGTAATTATTTACCAATATTAAAAAAAAACTTTTTTTTATGAAAAATAAAATAGTAATTTATTCTTTTGCGTTTTTTAAAATGTAGCAATTTACCATCTTCTATATTTATTACAATGAAGCAATTTACATCCCTGTAAAATATTTCATTTTAATAAATATAGGAGGATAAATTATTATTTATTTTTTATGAGAATGAGAAGAATTTGCTCATTTTCAATATAATACGGGGTAAACTACTATTTGTCCTAAATAATAGTAGTATACTTGGCCATCCGGGGCATAAATGTAATTTCCATTTGTTGTTGTTGTTGCTGCTGGGATGGTTGTTTAATTTTGAGGAATCACAAGACATGATTGGGTTGTGCCCAAATCAGGTTTGGTTGGTTGCCCTTTGTTTGATTTGTTTTAATTTTTCTGTCTCTCTTTTATTATTTTTTCATTTGATGTTCACCTAAGTTGCCGTCTATGCAAAGCAACAAATTGTTTACTAAAAATTGAATTTGGGCAATATATTATTATTATTTTTGGGTTTTAAGAATTTGGCTTTTGTATTGGAATTACAATATTTGTCTGATGTAATTTCTTGGTGACAAGTTTGATATAAGGACTTGTGGTCAAATATAAGTTTTTCTTTTTTTACTTTTTTTTACATATAGTTAAAAAAAAAAAAAAAAAAGATCGTTTCATTTTAAATTAACATTCTTGCATATCAGTACAAATTGGAGAAAATCCCTCCATGACTAGCTACAAGAAGGGAATCTTGTTGCTTATGAGCATGAAGCAGCCTACCTACAACATCAAGACAAACAATATATCAGCGGAAAAGAGAAAAGCTATGTTGAAACGAAAGGTCTTGCGAGTCGGATACTGTTGCCTACTCTGTAGAAATACGCCATAAATTGAATAAGGAAGTGCGAGCAGTACCAGAGACAAACATAATTGTTGATTTCTATTCGAATTGATGTTCCGAACATTGCTTGAAGTTTGAATTCTTGATACTGTTTGTGCAAATACCTTTTTAATAACGAGTGCTAATATATAATATTTGATCAAAGTTATTTGATCGAAAATTACAGTATCGTATCATTTTTTTTTTTTTAAATAGCGTAGATAAAAAAAATAAAAACCCTTTTTCAAAAAAGAAAAAAATCCACACCAAATATAGTTCTAAAATGTGAAATGGGAATGAACAAATAGTTTCATCCTTTTCATGTTTGGAATTTTCAAGTTCTTGATTAGACTTCTTTAGATGTAAGAAAACTTAATAAAATTTTCCATTAATATATGCAAAAAGGGAGTAAGAAAAAAAAAACAAAATCTACCCAAAAAAATAAAATTTGAAAGAAAAGTGAAAGTTTGGTGGTGTCAATAATGAAAAATGGCAATGTAGTTTGGTTCAAATAGTAGTGAATGATTGAATATTCCTATTCATTGTGATTATTGGATTCTAATCCTATCCAATTATTGCTACGTGTTATATATATATATATATATATATATATATATATATATATATATATATATATATATACGTACATTATTGAATAATTTGCTCATTCCAATATTATAAGAGAATACATTGTATTAAATTTTTTTATAAAATGTCCGATTAGAAAATATTGATTCGTATACTACGTAAATTATTTAGAATTATACTAATTTTTGGGTATAATGTAGAATATTTTTAATTAAAATAATTACTAATAGTTATAATTAATCCTTAAAGATAATGTTAATATTTGAAAAGTAAATTTAGCTGCAAAGGGCAAAAAAGTAAATTCCTAAATTTCAAATGAGCCGTTTAATCGTTATTTCAAAAAGTTAGACCACCCGTTATTGGGAGATAAACTTTCTTGTTGCAGAAATATATATATATATATATTTATAATTTCTGTGTGTCAACAAAAGTTAAAGCAAAAGAGAAAATACATACACACATTAATATGTAGATATACATACATACATACACATGTCATGTATATACCATATATATATATATATATAATCATCATTTTCTGACGCTCCATTCCACTCTATCAAGCAATCTCAACAAAAATCTTCGGCAATTTTGCCAACCGAAAAAGTTTTTAGGGTTTCATTTGGACTCTCAGATCTGTCCGCATTTCATGTTGGATTGATTTTGATTCAGGTAGCGGAGATATGATTGATGTTTTGTTACATGATTTTTTTTTTTTTGCTTTATGTAATTTGAATTGAATGCATTATGGTTTTTCGGCGATGATCTTATTCCGTTTGGGTTAAGAATTTGGGAATTGGAGAATTGAAGGTTCAAATTGATTGTGGGAAGAACGTTGATGTGTTGCTTTGGTTTCGATTTCTCTCCTATTTGTATGTTTGTTTCTCTTTTTGTTAATTCGTTCATTTTTGCGGCAAGGTAATTTGTTAATTTCGCCGTTTTTATTAGTAATGGGATTATCAATTGTTATTGATTCGTTGTGTTTTTGGTTGTTGAAGTGTGGAAGAAGTAGATCTTGAAAATTGGCTCCGCAAAAGAGATCGATGCGCCACATGGGTGGCCAGATGCAGCAGAGCAGTGCGGCAGCGGCCACCGCACTCTACGAGAATGCAGGACCAGGGGTGTCCGGTGGAGATGCGGGGGATGCTGTTATGGCGCGGTGGCTCCAGTCTGCCGGATTGCAGCATCTGGCCTCTCCGATGGCATCTAATGCAGTTGATCATAGACTGCTCCCTAACCTCCTAATGCAGGTAGATACGTGGCTATATTTTTCTCTTTTGCCAATCTGAAAATGGTTATTTCATTTGCTTTTGGTGAATTATGTTTTATGCCAATAAGTATGTTCTCTCATTTATTTGGGAATTGGGAATATGGAGATTTGAATTTTCATTAGAAGCTGGAACTTCTGTTTTAGTACCGCTGTGCTTGTATTGCATTATAGGATGTTGAGAGAATGCAAAAGTACATTATGCAGAAAGGATTTTTAGTATTATTTTTCGTGTACCATTGCACTTCTTGACCGGAGGTTTGGTGGCATTTTTGCTCAGTAGTGCTCTGTTTGACCATGCCAATATGACTTTTATATTGGTAAGGAGATACTCCTCGCATGCTCTGTTTTCTTCTTTTTTGCATGGGTGGGGAGATGAGTGAGAGATGGTCTATTTGCTTTCAGCATACATTGACCTGTTGAATTCGTGATTGATTGGGAGAGTCTAATGATGTATGAAGGGCTATGCACCACAGTCTGCAGAAGAGAAACAGAGGCTTTTCAAATTAATGAGGAATCTCAACTTCAATGGTGAAACTGTTTCTGAGCCTTACACCCCAAGTGCACAAAGTTCAGGCGGCATTTGCTCATCAGAGGGATTTTATTCTCCGAGTTTAGGGGGGACTTTGGAGCTGGGCTTTTGGATCTACATTCTATGGATGACACAGAGCTCTTATCTGATGTAAGCCACACCTACTATTGACATTGAAAATTATGTTCTTCATATCAAACTAGGAATGCCCATTTGCCTCCAGGCTAATATGAAAATTTATTTATTTTTTCTTTTAGCATGTTATCACAGAGCCATTTGAACCTTCACCTTTCATGCCTGCTTGACCAAAGCCTTTGAAAGTGACTCTGATGGGACAGTTGGCAAGCAGCAGAGAGGGCCAACAGATGCAGAAGCTCCTGCTGGAGCTTCTAATAATGAAAAAGAAACCAGTACAAAGGAAAACAATGTGGCTAAGATTAAAGTTGTGGTAAGCCAATTCAGCGTGTTGATCTGAATTGCCTGCAAATTGGATGCTATTTTGGTGTAATGCCTGTATTGACTATTGAAATACCAATTTAATGTGTATCTTTTCTACTGAGTTCAGGTTCGCAAAGAGGCCTCTGAACAAGAAGGAACTTGCTCGCAAGGAAGATGATATTGTGACTGTGTGTATGATGATGCATATTTAACTGTCCACGAGCCCAAGTTAAAGGTCGGCTAGTTGTTAGCGTCTTGAGACACTCTTATACTTTGTTCGTTATTTTTCCGAGGTTGATTAATTTTTTCTGTGTTTATAATTTTCTTATTTTTCACATGGGAACTCACATTTGTGAATCTCATGAAGGTCGACCTGACTGCATATGTGGAGAAACATGAGTTCTGTTTTGATGCAGTTCTGGATGAACATGTGACTAATGATGAGGTATAGCTTCCTCAATTATAAGTTTATTATGTGAAGCATTATTGTTTAAATCCATTTACTATATCATGAAAATTTTCCATTCTTAAGATTTCGACAGTTTTTTCCTCAGTCACAGGCATAGTTGTATAATATGTTCTTCAGTTTTCTGCTTTTTAGTTAGGTGGTATTTTCATTTTTCTTTATTTTCTTCTGGGGGGATGCCCCAGGCAGGAGGAGGAGGAGGAGTTTCTGGAACTAAGTGGATATGGACTGTTGTCGTTTCTGTTTATATGTTCTCAGTTCTCACTAAGATTCTTTTTACATGTCTAATCAGGTATACCGTAATACAGTGGAGCCAATTATACCCACCATTTTTCAACGTACCAAAGCAACATGTTTGCATATGGCCAGACAGGTGTGCATCTCTTTCTTTTCTTGGTTGTACATCAAGTTGTTATGGCTCTTTTCCTATTCTGAATTATCAATTTCATGCAAACAAAAGTAAAATCATCGATTGGGTGAATTTCCAACATTTTCAGCTGTATCCTGCCAAGTCAGTTAGATTTTAGGAGCTCCTCTCTTGACTCTTTCTGCTATTAAAAAGAGAAATATAAACTTCGCGGTATTTTGTTCTCATTGAACTAAATTATGAACAACCATAAAAACCTTCATGAAACCATTTTGGTTGACTAAATGGTTCTGCAGCTTTTCTGTTGTCAAGAAACTGAACTGTGTGAATTTCTTTCTTTCTGTCTTTGTTACATTTATCTATGACTGTGATTTGGATCCTATACATTTAGGTTGACTATAAATGTTCTGCAGCTTTTCTGTTGTCAAGAAACTGAACTGCTGCGAATTTCTTTCTTTCTGTCTTTGTTACATTTATCTATGACTATGATTTGGGTCCTATAAATTGTGTTAGTTAGCTGAATTACTTATCCCCGTTTTTGCTCAGGGAGTGGCAAGACATATACCATGCAGCCATTACCTCTGAGAGCAGCAGAAGACCTTGTTAGATTACTGCATCAGCCAGTTTATCGTAATCAAAGATTCAAGTTGTGGCTTAGCTATTTTGAGATATATGGGGGAAAACTTTTCGATCTTCTCAGTGACAGGAAGTTAATATTCTAACTTGGTTCACTTGTCCTGTATTGAACCTTATAAATGACTTGAATCGTTGCTAAAATAATGTTGGGATGTTGCATTACTAAAAGATGCTGAATATATGAAACACTCTTTTATGCTTCAGGTATGAACAAATGATTCTTTATGATATTAAACTCACCATAAACTAAATTTCACCAGATATGAAGAAGCTATTACCAGTACTGGACTCTTATTCTTTTATGCTTTCCATTTTACTTCTATGCTTACTTTTGGATTCTTCTTATGTAGAAAGCTATGCATGAGGGAAGATGGTAGACAGCAAGTATGCTGTTTGGACTGCAGGAGTTTGAAGTATCAGATGTGCATATTGTGAAAGAATATATTGAGAGGGGAAATGCAGCTAGAAGTACTGGTTCTACTGGTGCAAATGAAGAGTCTTCGAGATCGCATGCAATTTTGCAACTGGCTGTCAAGAGGCACCCTGAGGTGAAAGAATCTAAGAGGAATAATAATATTAATGAGGGAAATGAGTCCAGGAGCGGAAAGGTTGTTGGCAAAAATTTGGATTGCCTGGGGAGTGAGAGAGGTGCTGACACTACAGATAATGATCGGCAAACACGGTATTGATTTATGCAGTCAGCCACAGGCAATGGCTTCTGTGTTTTGCGTATTACCCTTGATTTTGGCTATGCAAAGTGAATGTTATCCAATTGCTTTTTCTGCTTTGTGGCAACTTTAATGGTTATACATTCATTTTCTTGTTTGATAGTTATGTCCATTTTAAAGATAGGATATCGTGCCATTTGGTTATCAGACTGTAGTTATTCACAAATATCAATTTGTATATCAGGCTAATGTTGCATTCCATCAGATGTTTGTGCAGCCATCCACGTTTTCCTTTTCCTTCTAATAGTTTTCCTTTTCAACCATCATTGTGAGTTGATTGACGGTGTTGTTTAGCAACCATGCATAAGCAAAGATTGTGAGCTCTGTTGAAGTATCAAGTTTCTAGAGATAATGAACTACTTATGTTTTGATCCGGTGAAGCACAAACTTTTACGCCTTTATGTCATATCTGATGCAAAGAATTATCTTTTATGGCTTCCTCTTTAAAGATACTGTTGTCAACTGTCAAGTTTGAGATGGGATTCTTAATCCTAATTGCGGCTAATCAGTTATAAATGTCGAGTACTGGCTGTTCTATACTACATTAGAAGTAGAACCTGTTTTTATGCAGGGATTTTAATATAGGTTATTTCAGGTCTCTCCTGAAGCAATATTTTTTTGGCAGACTTGACTCATCAATTTCGTATAGAGAACTATTTTCTGGCTTCCCCACACTTTCCCACCCTTTTCTGAAAAACCCTTCTGAAGAGAGTATCCTATAATGCTTGATTGGAGTGCTATTTTGTTGTGTTCTTTGGCCCATCGAGCATTCTTAGCAGCTTGAGATGTTATGCTTTATTGATATACAGGATTGAAGGAGCAGAAATCAACAAAAGTTTATTGGCACTCAAGGAGTGTATCCGTGCTCTTGATAATGACCAGATTCACATCCCATTCCGCGGAAGCAAGCTTACTGAGGTGCTTCGTGACTCCTTTGTTGGAAACTCAAGGACTGTTATGATCTCTTGCATCTCTCCAAATGCTGGTTCGTGTGAGCATACCCTCAAACTTTGAGATATGCTTATTTTGCTTTCTTTCTCATTGTGTTTTTTGTGCTTTTGACGTGGCTTAGGCTAAATAAATGGCTATTATTTGACAGGGTTAAAAGTCTATCCAAAAGTGGGAACCCGAAGAAGGATCAGGCTAGTTCATTGCCACCCAGTGCGAAGGAATCTTCATCAACTCCAACTTTATCTGTTACTGCTGAGAGAGAGGATGTTTATGAGCAACATCAAGAATCTAAAGTTGTGGATACAAGCAGAAGGGTCATAGATAAGGAAACTTCATCTTTCAATTTTTCTACAGATGATGAGAAACAATCCTCCAACTTTTCTTCCAATTTTAACTTTAATGGCCGTGACGAAAGTGGTGTGGCTGGTGGTGGTTCAGAACGGGAACGACTTGATGTCAGAAATGCTTCTAAGGGTTCCACCAGTCAGAAGATGTTCTCAGCTGGTTACTCACAGAGTTCAACTGATACAGAAAAGAAGGTGCAGAAAGTCTCTCCACCTCGGCAAAAGGTTTACAGGGATGAAAAGCTGGGGCATGGGCCAAGAAAGACATTGAAAATCAGGATATCTCAACCACTAGTTATAAGCAGCAAAATATAAACAATTCTAGTGCAGCTAGTACTGGTGCTAAACGCTATGAACCTGAGCCACCTCCTGATGGGAGTATCAATGAGATACTTGAGGTTGGTTTTGAACCGTCTCTTTTGAGTGATCAATATAGTTTTTTGCATCAGTAGTCTTTTAAGTGCATGTTCACTATGTGCTATATATTTTTTCTGTGTAGGAAGAAGAGGCCCTTATTGCCGCCCATAGAAAAGAGATTGAAGATACTATGGAGATAGTTCGTGAAGTAAGTAATACTTGTCCTTTCTTTGTTCACTTCTTTATTTGGTATTGACCTTCATTTGATTGGAGAATCAGTTTGAATTCTTGTGTTTTTTTTTTTTTTTTAATGGGATTTTCATTTTTATATTAACGAAAATGACTTGAGAAGTTGGCTAGAATGACTTGCAAAGTGAATAGCAAAAGCTGTGGCTAAAACAAGTAACTAACAAACTGAACAACTTTTAGTAGTGAAAGTAGTGAAATTAAGTTTGGAGCTGTGGTGTCCAAAAGGTGAATTGTTTGCTTTGCATGCCAGGAAATGAAACTATTGGCAGAAGTGGATCAACCAGGCAGCCATATTGACAATTATGTGACACAATTGAGTTTTGTGCTCTCACGCAAAGCAGCTAGTCTGGTCAGCCTTCAAGCTCGCCTAGCAAGGTTCCAGCATCGGCTGAAAGAGCAGGAGATACTGAGTCGAAAGAGGGTACTTCGCTAAAGCAACACTTGAAGCCATTGAAAATAATGTCTGTTCTTGTTTATTGTACCAATTATAGCTTACTTCTACTGTCAAGTATACATACATCGCCTAGTGAAGTTTGTATTTGTGAAGCAGCCGAAACAAAAGGATAAAAGATGAGAACCATTGAAGAAAACAGTGTCAACCTGGGACTACCTGATTACTTCAAGCGTTGCGTCCTAAATCTAATGTGAACTATGGTGCTGCAACTTCACAAAGGGATGTTATTCTATACTTTGTGATGATGACTGTACATTTCTCATTTCTGAGCCCTTAACAACCAAGTGTCTGAATGTTTTTTATAATTAGTGGAGACTGTATATTTCTCGTTTCTGGCTCAAAATTGAGTGGCTGAGATGCTTGCTGTATCTCTTGGCTTAAATCATTCATGTATTCAACATGTATAATGAAAATGTTTTTAAATGATATCTTTTCCTGCTCCAATGTATGCTGCTTTGTAGGAATCTGTTGCTCAGAATTCTGGCTTTCAGCATGTATCTCAATAGTTGCAAATTAAATTTCCAGTCACCTGAAAACAAACCGCCTACATGTTGACTTCGATTAATAAAACTCTTATTACTGAAATGTACTGAAAATACAGTTTCTTTCGTCATTGTTTCTTCATAATAATCTTCGATAGATCATGAGTAGTTTCTCTCTATCACACCCAGGAAAGTTCTGTCAAAGAATTGTTCCAGGCATGCCCTGGAATGGAATCACTTCTCTTGTAACAATTCTATGTGCGTTTAATGCAGATAGGGTAAAATGTCAGGTCCAGTTTGACATGATTGCTATCGGGAGCAAATGCAACTCAAAGTTCAAGAGTGGTAACTAAGAACGTAGGTTTTCTGTCCAATAGCATCACAAAATGACTATAAACAAATCAATTACTTTTTGAAAGATGAATTCACAATTCCTAAGGAAACAAAGGCACCCTGACAGTGAAACATTTATAGTTTACTATACACACATCTTTCTAAAGTAAACGAGCTAGGTTAAAAAGAATAAATACGTCAAACCATAATTTTCACAATCACTCGGGTATCCAATCGCTAAGCATGGGTATTCATTTACAATTTGATAGGGATAACCTGCCTTATGCTCTGAGTTTCACAAGCAAGCAATAGTGCCTTATATTGCCGAAGGCCAGCAACTGCAGAGGTAAGGTTGCATCAGTTCATTGTGATCATGACGATTGATCCATGTGCTCGACAGGATTCATGTTTTAGAGAATAACAAAAGCTGATTAAATACTTCTCATCTACGGATGCATAATTCCACTTTCTGCATTCTGCAAATCAATAGTATAATATGGCAAATGAAGCAGCCAGTTCTCGATTCCTCAATCTGCTCTCAATTTCAAAATCTCCTTGGCTGTCCGCAGCCTAAAATATGGCATATCTTTCTGTAACAGAGAAAACAGAAATTTCAGCATTAGTTGAAATAAAAACAAGGGAGCATTGTTTCTAGTAGAAAATTAAGCATGCAACACATAACTTTGTTCATGACACACGACATTTTCCTATCCTTAAAGAATGAAAGAGGATTACGCATGATTTGCATGGCAAACTCAGGAGAGTGCTCTACTCTTTCCTCATAAAAAAGTACAACCTTCGGAGGTTGTTAACATATTTAGTAAACCAGTTCAGTTCCATACCTATCAAAGTGATATATACCTCAATTGCAAGTAAAGATCAGGCGTAGCAAAAGAAGAATCTGAAGAATGTGATATTGTAAAGCTCTAACAGCTTAAAAGCGAAGACTACTTTGTAAAACAGAAAAGAGAGAGTTTAATTGCACGGTGTATCTCATAGGGAATTTCAAGCTGCATAGAAACATGAGACACAGAGGTCATATCACTACATTATCTATAGCACTCAAACATGAACCTAGTACAGATTACCTTATAACATGAGTTTTACATATGATCTTAGGAATAACTTTCTTTGCTCCCTGAAATCGTTGCATACAATAAACAAGCATATAATTCAACCAACAAAAAGATCATCCATTTAAGTATGAAATGCAAACAGCATCAATCATTCACATGCTCTCTGGTGTTTTTAGTTGAATTTCACACAATTGCAATTGAAGTGTTCCAAAAATCTCTTCATACTTTCTCTCACGTGCAACTCATGAAGTTATTTGGTCTAAATGAGCAGGGCGGATTCAGCATTTGAATTTTGTTGAGAAAACAGTCAGAATACAAGGACAAATTTTATGCATGCCACTAGGAGATGCCAGCCAGGCAAGAAAAAAGAAAGAAGCAAGGACTCGTAGCCAGATTTATGTACAAGCTCCAGTATAAGGTTTACCTGGCTAAAACATAGTCCAATGTCTCTGCTGTAGAAGTCAGCGTATTTGATCATAAACATGCCACAGTCAAACCTGTTTAAGGAGTAGTTTATCATTGACTACAAAGAAACTCATTTCGCATGATTCATTCAAAGAAACATAACAAGATCGAGGATTGGAATGTCCACATCATGCATGCTTTTTACAACACCACCAAACACATATTCACAAATAAGCATACCATGGCAGAGATTACCGTTTCAAATAATATACAATAGCCGTAAATGGTGATAGAAAAACAGAACAAGAGAAATTTCGGTAATAAGGAGTAATTGTAATAATTGTATAACAAGATAGATGGACTGTAAGACAAGATTATCATGTGTAAGAGACAACAAGGTGTACCATCATTTTGCATTTCACTAACCAAGCATTGCTGAAGAGAAACAAAGAAGCATAAACTAATTTTGCAGTTGCAATGAGGGAGGGAGAATGAAGGAATAAGGAGAAAATCAATTGAACATAAAATCTCTGTACCAGTGTTCCAGAAACATGAAACTTGGATTTGTCCTATAAAAGCATAGAATTCAGTTTCCAAATGGGTCATCTAGGAATTCAAAAATCAGGAATCAATTCATTCCAAGCCATTCAATAAACTAGCAAACTACCCCAAGATGATGCTATGGCTCTGAGTGGTTCAATACACATGAATCAAGTTGCAATGCTGAAGTTTATATTTCAAAATAATCTCAGATCTCAAGTTTCATGTTCCTAACCATTAAAATTTAGACACTCATAAAGTTTCACATTTTACCCATTTGCCTGCTCTGGAAGGTCCGTCACAACTTCTTGTTCCCAGGAACTAACATTAATGTCTTTTCCACACTTGTCCTTCACCTCGTCAACAAAGTACCTGGTCTGCAGTTTACAATACATATGTAAGTAATGCATAGCAAAACACTACAAAAATCCAGATCGCAATTAAAAAGGAGCTTGGCTTGGACACTTAAGAACAATAATTTTTTTAAGTGATGATCTGCAATTTACAATACAAGTGGCAGAACCCCCCCAACCTCAAAGCGTCTCTCTCTCTCTCTCTCAATCTGCAACATGTCAAAGCAATTCAGAGCAGTGCTCCCACCCTAAGCATTACTACAAGTGGCAGAACCCCCCCAACCTCAAAGCGTGACCAACGTGATCTAGCACGTACTAGACCTGAATGTTCATGATAAGTGAATAAATGGAAATTAACAAATATTATGCATCCTGGTAATGTATAAGAGAAATCTGCAACCAGCCTAAAAAAAGAGCACGCATACCAGTACATTCAGGACTTGAGGATCACCTCCTTTGAGTGAATCAAGATACTGAAACTTTTCATCCTTCTTGTTGATAATTGCTAAACACCAATGAACTTCTTTGTGGATAGGCACAAAGATCTAAGAAAATAAGTAAAATGAATGAGGTAACTACTGTAAATAACAAGGAAAAGGCAGGGGAATTTGATAGAGAACAATTAACCATGAAAAATAAAATGCTTGAAACTGTACTTTGTCACACTCTATAAGACTATAGCCGAGCTTTCGTTGTGTGGTCCATCTTCTAACCGATTGAAAATTGTAGCCACCCCTGCCACTAATCAGCTGGAGAAGAATAAATGACAAGACGACGACAGCTCAGAAACTTAGAAGTGCAAAATATGCTGTCTTAACAGAAACATGCAAAAGTCAGAAATTGCCAGACTCTGAAAAACAAACAGTTCATCATGGTGATCATGGTGATGTAAACTAATGACACCTACAGTATCAAAGTTCACAAATAATCAAAATCCGAAAATGACACATATAGGTTTTGCTTTGATTTCTCTTATAAAGGAAAATGACCATAATCAGTACTTCTCTTAAGTAAAGATTATGCAAGCACCAAGCATCACAACCTGAGTTTGAAACACCAAACAAAATTACCATGTTCAATGATAACAATGTGAAATTTCTATGTTTATCAGCTAAACATGATTTCATAAAGGCAGGCAAAGTAGAAATGTTCAAACTCCAAAACATTGCATTTTTAAATTGTTATTTTGAATGAAAACTCAAGCAAATTTGTTTGTACTGTGACTTTGAGAGATCCCAGTTTGACTAAAATGTTAAAGAGGTTATTTATTCAGAATAGAGGAATTATCAGCATAAGAAGTTACTGGTCAAATTTCAACCTCAAGGGATTCAGCAGTTGCATGAAAATGGAAAAGACACAAGTGCATCTTGAATGTTAAGGTAGCAAGTAATCGTGCTATATCAAGTTGCAAGTCAACAATGTCAGACAACAAACTGAAAAGAGTGAAACGAATAGAAATAACAGACCTTCTTATAAAAGAAAGTGCTAAAGAAATGGCATTTCAAGAATTTCTGGGGCTCCCTTTTTTCCCTTTCTTTCAATAATTCAAGTACACATTAATGACCTGCAAAGAAGAAGGGTAATACACACAAGTTGTATCATAATCTTACAGCGACAGCTTCAGCATATCCACTAAAATCTTCCAAATTCTCATTCCACGAAAAAAGGACAATTATTACCTCATCATTAAGCCATGCTCCAGGTCTCAAACACTGTAATATTTCCCCAGTGATATCAATATTTGAATTCTCATGAGTCACCAAAACTTTTCTCCTGTAAAGGTTGAGTAAAGACAAATGCATCATGAACAAATAGAAGACAGACAATCAGTTCAACTGAAGTGTAAATACACTACCTGTTCGAATTGGACAAGGCACGAGAAATTTCACTCTTTTCCTCGTCAGTAAGAGGCACAAAACATTCCTCACTCACATTCTGCAGATGAATAACATCCCATCATCACCATAAAATAGCCATCTAAATAGATACATGACCAAAAATAAATTGCAAGAATACATGAAAAATACCTTCTTAATTTGATCTTCTTTCTTCGGAGACCGAGATAACCGAAACCGTTGCCAAATATTTTCAGTTAATTTTATGCCAAGCTCTAATTCAGGCAGCTTAAGGAATTTTTATGTATTCCATTTAACAACCTCTTATATTTAGGAACCCCAGAACCAACTGGTACCTGGTCCAACTGTATTAATTCCATCTTCTCCACATCATCTACTTTTGCAGTTGCATTACTTACATCTGTAATCACAGAAGAATCCAGAGATCCCAGTCCTTTCTCCCCAATCTTGATATTAACTTCCAGCGAACTCTCCACACCTTGTTCCCCCTTCGACTTACTCTGTTCAAAATTGGCAATTTCCACCTCCTCAATGCTAGAATCATCACAGACATCATCTCGGTTCTCTTCCTCACTATCAACCTCAATCACCTCTTTGTCCTTCTGTTTCCCAATAGACGTATACCTCAAACTTCTAATCGCTTTATCTTTGGCATCCTCATAATGCCGCAAGTGATATAAGAAACTAAATTTCCCCATTTTATCAGATGGGCTTTCCTCAGAAGTAGTAGTACGTTCAGTGTTCTTAGCAGAAGAGAAAAGCCCAAATCTTGAATTCCTCACCGGGGCATGAACTTCTCTCGGAAACCCCGATTTCCCAGCCGGATACTGAGAAATTCTAGAAACAACAGAAATTGACGATGCGGACCGATTATTTTCTGGGGTCTTTTCACTCATAGGAACTGAAAGCTTGGTCTTTTTCGAAATGTGACCATATGGTTGGTCAATTGAGGGTGAAAACGAAACAAGGGATTTGTAGTAATCGTCCCCGCGTTTCCTATTGTTGGTTAAAGCTCCCATAACTGAAGAAGGTCCAACTCAGGCGGACGCCCTAGCTGAAGAATGCAGATGCATCCAAGAGCTGGACTATTGCAGCAAAAACCGACGTTGGGTTCTCCAATTAGGGGAAAAGGGCTTGCATACGGATGAGATTAATCGGGAGATCGTTGAAATTAAGAGCGCTCTTGGGGTTTTGCACAGATTTCAATCGAAAAAAACACAAATTTTTAGGGTTTTGAAGATTGAAAACAATCAAAGAAGTTGAGATTTGGAAATAGCCGCAGAGGGAAAATATAAGCGGTTTGTTACGTCAAAGTGGGCTCTTCTGATTCTGACAATTTGTTTCTGAGTTGGAGTTGGAAGGGAACTTCCTTTTTTTTTTTTCTTTTAGTATTCTTTTTCATAAATTCCCCCCATTTTTTTTTTCTTTTTAATTTTAATTTTATAATAATGCATGAAGTAATTTCACATTACTTGTTATGATAAAAATTACAAAAATAGCATTTTATAAAAAAATTTATATACATCCTTCAATAATTTCTGATTGATTTGAATAAAGTTTATGAAAAAAATTCTAAATGTTCTTTTTTAATTCATTTGAGTATAGTCCCAAAAAATGAAATGCAATTTGTTTCTCTTCACAAAATAATAAAACTCTACATTTTACACTGGAACAATTATACCTACGCCCCTAATTGGTGGTGTATTTACATAAATCACTTATATATTTTTTTAAAAATTACACATACATTTACCAGCAACGATAAAATCATCTATACAAATATCGCTATCTTTTAAAAAATTATGCATTCACCCCCTAAAAATGTCGATGTTACACAAACTATCCCTAATTTATTGCTTTCAAGAGTTGTTTTTGTAATTACACAAAAAATATAAGTGATTTGTATAAATAGAGCATACATGAAAAAGTGTAAGTATAATTATCCCTTCTGTATTTGAGACTTTTGCTCCAACATTAACATTTTCCGAAGAAAGTTTCAACTGTTTTGGTAGACATTGAAATACTAAATCAAGAAACATGCTACACTAATGGTAGCAACAAAAATCAGTGAAAACTTTGAGTTTCACAGCCCAGATGATCTGTTGGCATACTCTTGAACCAGTGCTCCAAACAGTGATGGCCTCTCCAGAAGCCTGCCAGGAGCATCAAATTCCTTGGCCCATCCTGTCAACACATTACAATAGTGTAAGAACAATGATCCTATAATGATGTAAAAAGGCCTTAGATAAGGAAAATCAGACCGTTGTCTATGACCAAGACCCTGTCACAGTCTATAACAGTCGGGATCCTGTGAGCAATGGTGATTATCGTGCAGGCGGAGAAGTCCTGACGTATGATCTTTTGAATCACAGCATCTGTTTGAGAATCAACCGAGGCTGTTGCTTCGTCCATGAATAAGATCTTGCTACGTTTCAGCATCACACGTCCCAAGCATAGGAGCTGTCTTTGCCCCACGCTCCAGTTGTCCCCAGAGTCGACCACTGTGGAAGAAACAATGCTGGTGATTTTCAGCCTACATAGTTGAGAAACAAGCATGCAAAGTGAAAATGAGATCAGAAGTCTGTGAGGAACTGACCTGAAGAGTCGAGTTTTTCAGGTTTTGCTGACACAACTTCTTTCAGTTGGCACCGTTCAAGACTCTGGCATCAGGAAAATGAATCATGGATGTTAGAGAAGTTTGATTAATATATACATAGACGGGAGGAAAGGAAAGATGAGTTATGGTATCAGATACCTTCCATATTTCGTCGTCTGAGTACAGCCCGAGTGGATCAATGTTGCTTCTAACTGTTCCCTCAAACAAGACCGGCTCCTGAGGGATGATTCCGAATCTGGACCTAAGATCATGAAGACCGAGCTTGCATATGTCGATCCCATCAACTATTATTGTGCCGGCATAAGGTTCCAGCAGCCTGAAGAACACTTGGATCAGAGTTGACTTCCCACTTCCAGTTCTCCCAACAACGCCAATTTTCTCACCACCGTTGATGGTTAGAGATATTCCTTTCAGTACCAACGGAGTGTTATGCCTATACCTGACCTGCTCAAAGTTAAATGCCATAGTTCGTTATTTCACTGGGGAAACCTATCAATCTGAAAACAAGCAGGAAATGAATTTCTAGTATACCTGCAAGTTCTTTATCTCAATCTCTCCACGATTAGGCCAATCTGGAGAGGGTGGAGAATCGGGTTTCCTCCATGCAGCTTCTGATGGGATGTTTATGAATTGCTTTATTCTTTCCACAGAAACCATTCTGTTCTCAAGAACAGAGCCAAGGTAGATGGTCCAGTACAGTACAGAGTTAAGTGGCAGGCCATACGAAAGAGACAGCCCAACGTATTCTGGTTCGAAAGGCGAAAAGGAATGAAGTTGCATCAGATGAATGTTAACTGCATATAGTATTTTCTCTATAGAAATTCAATTTGTAAACCAAACTGATACAGGTTTTTCTTCAAGGTCGAGAAGCTACCTGGTTTTACTATTGTACTAGGTAACAAGATCAAGAAAACGGTGGCAATGCATAGGACAAAACTCCCTATCATCTCCAAGCGGAAACCCAACCACTCATTCGATGCACTGTTGTGAAAACTCATTCTCAGATTCGTGTCCACCCTGTCGATATTTCCATGAAAGAACTTATCCTGCTTTCTGAAGGAACGTATAGTCATAACACCAGATATGGTTTCAGAGAAATTGTGTATGATTGGAGCTTTAGTAATTTGGTCAAGTCTTGTTAGTTCACGCGCTGATGCGATATAGTATCCCTGCGTCACAATGTGATCAGAAGAAAGGCCTAAATCTCTAAGTGAGACATAAAATTCAGTGAAAAATAAAAAAGTTTTCACGTACCTGATACCAGATGTTGAGCCAGATCAGTGGAACTATGATGAATACTGTAGGCCAAGCATATTGACATGTAATAACCAGGATTCCAAACAACGAAAAGTACATGACGATGGTTATACTTAAAAACAGTGGTATCAAGATATCAATGTTCACTTGATCAGACGATGCCTGTAATGGAACAAAGAACTCTCAAGAAATGCATCAATCTAAGCGAAAATTGAAGAACGACACATAGTGAAACTTACACGACTTAGTATTCTACCGGAAGGAGTTGTGTCAAAGAATGACATTGGAGCATGCAGAACGCTATTCAGTATTTGATTAAAGAAACTCTGAGCCGTTTTGAGACCCAAAAACGCAACAAGAACTGATCTGATAGCCATAAAAACACACGAAACAACAGCTATAGCCGTGTAGATGCCAATAAACAAAGAGGCTACAAAATTACGTTCATCAGATGTCTGATAAGCCAGCCAATAATCAGAGGACATCTGGGATAACTGCCATAATACAGAGATAAGCATCACAACTGTTATTCCCCACCATCCATATACCTCAGTACAGTACTTCTTATATACACTTAGACTGACACGCCCGGTTTCTCTCTCTTCATCTTCTATGAGCTTCGAACTACCCACATCAGACTTGGATTCCCCTGGTTCACCATTAAGTTCACTCTGGCCCGACCCGTTTTCGACTGATCTTGGACTTGTTTGTGGGGTGATTCTGGCGCTTGTTTGACGTTTACACTAGAAACAGCTGGATTAGTTTCAACAAGTTCCATGGAGGTCTCATGAGCTGCTACAAGTGCACTAAAATCCAGGTCAGAGTCACGAAGTTCATTGTACTTGCCAGATTGCACAATCTTCCCGTCTCGCATAACCTGGTCACCAAATATCAGAAATAGGTGAAATAACTTTTCATGGCTGCTACTGCTCCGTCAGTTAGAAAAACTCATAAGGCGATTCATGGAATTTTTGCATGAAAGTGAAAACAGAATATTTGTTCAGACATATTAACCCAAATTTCTACATCTTTAACACATATTTAGACTTCCAAGGCAGCATTGCAAGCCTTCTGCCCGGTTACAAGGATTGATAATGCTGAGTGATTTGAGACTAATTAACTAATATCTTGTAATATTTCATACTTACCAGTATAAGATCTGCATTGTGAAGGAAATCAACTTGATGGTGACAAGTAGAATTGTTTTATCCTTCAAAGCTCCCCTTATGCATTCCTGCAACAACGATATGGAAATACATTGAGCAGAATGAAACAAGTTTCTTGAGTAATGTACGCCGTTTGATGTTGTAAGTTGTCATACATCATTTAAAGCAAGAATTGGCTAAAAAATGGGATAACTCGATGAGATCGCAGATTCGTTTGCACAAACATTTTGTGTTACTTAACAGTATCTGTTACTGATCAAAGGGAAGAAAAATTGAGCTGTAGTTGCAAGAAAATTTGTATGAACCTTAAATATCTCTGTTCCAGTGTGAGCATCAACTGCACTGAATATATCATCTAATAGATAGATGTCACAGTCTTGATACACGGCTCTGGCAAGTTGTATCCGCTGCTTTCTGGCCACCACTAAGGTTAATGCCACGTTCTCCGATCTCTGTCTGGTCACCGTGTTCCATAATCTCCAAATCTTTCTCTAACGAACACACCTTTATTACATTCTTATATTTTTCAACGTTCATTGGGGATCCAAACAGGATATTTTCTTGGATTGTCGCATTCTGTATCCATGACGTTTGAGCCACATAAGCTGTAGTCCCACAAACCCTCACCTGTATGGAAAACCTTTATATTCATGGGCAGACATACGAGGAAGTGAATGATTTTGTGGGCTGAAAGTGGAAAAACAGTTCATACCTTTCCTGAAGTTTTATGAAGCTCACCTAGAACAGAAGCCAATAACGAAGATTTTCCTGATCCAACCATTCCAACAATTGCAGCAAGCTCTCCTTTCTTTACCTCAAAATTTATATCTGTAAGAACATGTTGGCCACCTTGGTCTTCCCATGCAAAAGTTCCTTCTTTCACCTCGACAGCTATTGCACCATCACAACCTTCCTCTCTCTCGACGTTGTTATCCTCCAATTCAGAGCTGGTCAGATACCTATCCAACCTCCCCAAAGATATGATTGCTTGTGAGATCGAGATGAGAGTTTGTGGGAAACTTTGAATTGGTTCCTGTAAGATCTTGAAAACAGATGTTGTCGTGAAAACCGTCCCAGCATCAAGAGGGACTTTCATCAAAGTTGCAATGCCAAATGTGAGTGCAGCTATTAGAATTGGGACGCTCCACAGCAAAATTAAGTTGCCAGAAATCAAGTACATAAATTTACTGAGCCAGCTATACTCCTTCTCGCGTGCAGCTTGGATTTTCTTGTAGAAGTGGTCTTCCCACGCTTGAAATTTGATAACGCGCATGTTGTTCAGCAGTTCAGTAGTAGCTTTCATTCTCCCGTCTCGACTCATCATCACATTGAACTGATATGAATTGTTTTTCCGAGTTATCGACAGAGTTAGGAACATGACTCCAACAACTGCTGCCAGTGAAACCACTGCAGAGACTCCGACATAAACATATATCAGCAACAAAGCAAGTCCCACTTGAAACGGCATCAACCATAACGTATGCAGCTGGTAGACCAGATCCGCTAGCTGCTGGCAATCAACGGCCATATAATTCACTATTTGTCCAACTCCATGATCCTGCCTGGAGGAGCAGGACAATCTGAGCCCTTTCTTGTATATACCAGTCATCAGAACGGAACGCATAAGCATCCCCAGCTTCTGAGATAGAAAATTGAATTGATGGGAACTAAGAACTTCGACCACTTTCGCTATTAACAGAATCAATATCAGATAAAAACCTTGATACAAATTGCTTCTGTCCCCAGAAGTGAAACTGATGAAACTTTGGATTAGGACCGGGCCGACATACATAACAGCTAAGCGCACAAGAGCAAGAAAACCTGTGAAAGCAAGATCCTTCCAGAAACATCTGATCAGCATTGTTCTTACAGGGTTCTTCGAGTTCTCACTAGGCTTAGGCCAATAAAGTTCAAACAGTTCAGCCATACTCTGGCCTGATGATCGGGTGGAAGCAAAGGGACTTCATCCATTTTCAGAGGAGACTTATACCCTTTGCTCAGAATCGGATTCATCCAATGCCACACGGCTCTAGACAACAACGAAGCTGAAGCATAGCCACTCACATCAGAATCCGCTGTAGTCCGTTCATCTACTTTTGGTCTTGAGTTCTCATCAAGATCCTCCTCAGCAACCAAATTAATCCCAGATGATCCTTTCACAGCAACAACAAGCAGAAAAACGTACAGCGGGAAGCTCACAAAGGAAAATATATCATCCATTTTCATGTTGAGATCAACACTTTCACTACTAGAGACTAAACGAGCGATAGCCGTAGCAGCAAACAGACATACAAGAACAAAGTCCACAGCCCAATACACTCGAAGGGGCAGCGGATGAGAGACAGCTCCAAATTTTTTCTCATGTGCAATAAGAACCAAAACAACCACATTAGCCACCATTTGAAACGATTCGAACAAAACCTCAATTAAGTTCCATGAGATTCGACGCCTTTGCTGACGGCCAATATGCTGAGAACAGCATAGGCAGAGGCTAATAGAGCCGTGACGACAAAAGAAGCTTTAAACCACAAAGTGATTCTAAAACCATGACTATCACCTCCAAGAAGAGGTTTCTCAAGAACTGAGGATCCCAAATTTCGACCATTGAGGAATCGGAAATACAGCCGTTTTAGCACCAGTACAACGAGGGTGAGCAAGAACAGAAGGTTAATGGCTGAAAACAGAATCCTCTGCGGACACGGTGACAGAAAAATGAATTCCAGCCAGTGTAGTACAGTTGAAAAATAACTCGAATCATCAACGGAGGCTGAACACTCGAGGGACGTGAGCCATGAAACAGAAGACATGATCTTCCAAAAGAACTAATCAGGAACTTGTGCTCCTGAGATCAAAAGCAGAAAAATCACATAGAAATGTCAAGAAAAAAGATCCTGAACACTAGTAACAGCTGACATTAACTCACAAAGACAGACGGAACAATGAACTCGGATGAATCACATATCACACTAACAGATCCATGCTATAGGTAACAAGTGAAAATGGTGATGATATGATATTTTCCCAAGAAAAAGGAATGAAATTTAGGCATGTGAAACATGAACTTCAAGACTGAAGTTCAACTGAAAATAAGCACCAGAAATTGTGACAAGATCATATTCTTGGATAAAGGAAGAATATGATACATAAAATAATGGATCTGTTTAAAGTAAGGATTTGTTTCTGAACTTGCATGTGGAGTTTACTGACGGGAGATGGGATGGGAAAGTCAGCATCAACTGGGATGAATTGCTTTTATTATTTTGTAATTTATTAGGACTATTAAATAGTCCTTCGTATTTTTCAATTTCACTTTTGAGGATAAAATTGATCGAAAAGTGGCATGTATCATTAATGTGCTGGTTAAAAATTAAGAAAAAATATCTTCTTGCTTTTCTTAGCTGACGAGGCAACTTATGGCATGTCGCCTTTTTTACATCAGCGTCACGGAAAATTCTAACTCAAATCGATTTTAGTCGGATTTGAACCAACTATATAATAAATACAATACACTTATCATATGATTGATGTACAGTTAAAAAAAAGTGATCAATCACATGCCAAGAGCATCACACTTGTTATGTGGTTGGTTTGGTTTGGTTTGGTTCGACGAAACCTGATTTGGATTTGAATTTGAATTTTCCCGACCACCACTTAACACGTCATCATAATTCACACATGCCACTTTACAGCTAAATTTATCTTAAATCGCAAAAATAAAAAATCGATTTACAATCCTAACAAATTACAAAACTCAAATTACAGAAAATATAATTATATAACCAAAAATATAATTAATCCCAATATATTGTTAGCATAATTTAAGTAATATCCGCATTTTCTTTCTATGGATTGTTGAAACAAGAAAGGATGAACAAAAACTGAAAGTAGCACAGCCTCTCATGTCCCTTTTACTTCCTTTCTTGGACCCCCACTTTCAGCATCATTACTAGTCAAGATGAAAGCTCATTTCCTGATTTTCCAAATTATTGTTCGCTCTTTGATGTGCAATTTGCACTGATATGACCAAACTACCCTTCAATGTTGAGATGTTACTCAGAAATAATTAAGAATGAGTCCAGCAATAATTGCGTTGCTATGTATAGGCTTTAAAGGGTCAGCATCACATGGACGAACTCATATTTTTGGCCTTTTGTTTCTTGTTATTAGTAGCATGGACCAAAAAGACAATTCACTTGTGTTTCCTTGTACGTTATTTAGTATAGATTTCGTTACTTATACGACAAAATTGAAAATTATTTAATATTTTAATTTCAAAATTCAAGTGCTGTCAGGAGTACTTAAATGCTGCTGACTTTTATTCTAAAATTTTAACTCATTTTTTTTAAGAGCAAATTACAATGGATTTTTTTAAAATTTTATCATGATTATAAATATTATTTTAAGATTAATAGCCATCTAATAAATATTCGTATATAATTGCCCATTATAAAGAGAATATGCTAAACAACCTATATGGTACTTGTAATATTTTAAAGGACGAGATAATATTTGCAATTATAACAAATTTTAAAAAGTTCATTGTAATTTAAATCTAAGGCCTTGTAGTGTTGATTTTAAGTTAATATTTAGGGATGGCAGCATTGACATGTATTACGTATATAGTGCCGTCCACCACCTAAATATGATAAATGATAATGAAAATCCCTATCTATATACTATATCAAACAAACAAAATAAAAGAATCTCTATGTATATGTGTGTGGTGAAAAAGATGTTATCTTTAATGCAGTTATGATTGGTCGGCAATTAACCTAACTTCTAGAAGACATGGTTGTGTGTACGAAGTCGTGGGACTCATTTCCACTTATTATGCCACCAATATCATTTCTCTCGGAGAAAAAAAGGAGAGACAGTTCACGTGTTTGGTTAAAGTCTTGTGTCCCCATCGTCAAAACCAAGTTAGAAACGAAAAAAACAAAAGAAGAATTGTCAAAACCAAGCCATTGGTGAATCATACGATAATTCCCAGAACATATGATTGTGAAGTAACCTAATCTGCTGCAGATTGCAGTCCTTTTAACACCACACATTCTGGTAAGCAAATGCATCGATTAATCGATGGAGTTGGATGAGTGAATACGACAGGCTTCAGAATATCACATTCGGCGAAGGAATTTGAATCCCTGACTGTGAAACGCAACCGTATGAATAGTAAAGAACATGATCTCTCAGTGCTCACAACCTTAGTTTAGTGCCGTCCACATAGTCGACATGCCTGGATCAGGAAATACAAACATAACTGAGTTCCCAACTTGTTACGGGACCGTTCGTGTCGTGCGCCAGAAAGACTTATCATGTATGTATCATCATTCATTGGATGTAAAGAATAGAAAATAAGAGTCGTATGCAGCATCAACTCAGAAAACCAACATATTTTTTTGCATTGAATGTTAAGGCATGGCAGGACTAGTATAACATATACACGATTCTCTTCTCAACTTTACAACATAACTGCATAAAATGAAACGAAAAAAGAACTGGCAATTTACAGAAGTGTGAAATGTAAGTCTAGAATACAAATATTAGGTGCAACCCGAGAATGAGCACAGAATTGGCTTTGAAATGCTTTCTGCTTGACTCCATCTGAACCATGTAATACCAAAAAAACCATCTTTAGTTTCTTAAAAAATGCCGACCTAGTATTCTATTGAAAGGGCCCACACATTATTTTACCTCAAAAATTGTCAGATAAGCTGCACAACAGCAGCAACACGTAGGGCACCATTTTGAAGAAGATCACCAAGCTCATTAAATAACAATGCTGTTCGCCAACCCATCCCTTTGGAGCTTTTGGTAGAAGTGTTCCTGTTTGCTTATAGCTTCCAAAAACCATCACTTCTCTCTTTGATGGACATATCAACTGAAAGTTTATATATTGTAACATTTAGTTACCGACATATTACGGCCCCTTGACGAATGATGAAAATTTCTTGCAATGAGTACATTGGCTTAGTCAGTTCACCTGATATCTAGCAGTAACTTTTTCCCTGGAATCGACATACATATGGAGCTGGAATCATAAAAGGCAGAAAATGCAGCATTAGTTACATTATACTTTCATACAAGCAATTTAATTTATTTTCAGGTGTACAAGCAAACTAAAGATCGTCAAACAGTTAAGAGTGGTTCAACAAAGCTTTTCTAACAGTGACTTATAATAATATGACAAAAACGATTTTTTGGCAGCACTGTTTCCAAGAAGGCGCCTGTGACTGGATAATTTTCAAAGAACAATGAATTTTGTACATTTCAAAAACTAATTATTAAAACCTTCATGGGTTTTGTGAGCAACAATTATTAAGTATCCTGGTTATTTATTTATAACAAAACTGGACTGATATTAATATGATCATGTCACAGTAATGAAGCTGTTTGACAAAGTAACATGAGTTTTAACACATTATTTCAGCATAATTCTAAGTTAAAAATCAAGTGTTACACAATTATTTTAATATAGCATGTGAGTCGGGCATGAAGCTGTGAAGAACAGATAGGGCATCTGTTCATAAGCATCATGGTAATTATTGGTGATTGTTGGTCAGGGATTTTAGCAGCCAACAAGAACCAGCTTCTTCATAAAGTGTTAAATCATGTCTGGGTGGTGCAAAATGCTCGCATGAACAGGGCTGCAAAAACACCCATCAAATTTGTGTTTGCAGCAACGAATCACAACTACAAGTACCTTTCTAAGTGGATCGCTGATCTCTGCCTTCCGGCGATGAAGAAATAGACCTGAATAACAGATGACAACAAAAGTACAGCAATTAAATAATACAATCTTCCGAAGGCACAATTTATTCTATTACAAATGTTTAGGAAGAATACCAAGAGTACGACCTTGAGGATCTTCGTCGCTAAAAGCCTGAACACTAATCTATGGATCCAACAGACAAAAAGTCAAACCTTATTTATCAATTCAAACGAATCAGATAGAAAGCGGGATCAACAAATCAACCGTAAATTACTTCTCTTTATTCATACCTTCCACGAGGAACCGGCATAAAATACTTCAGGGGAGTGCTTAACTTGGCCATCAGTGAGTCTATGCACATCATGAAATTCAACCCTGAAAAACCATAGAGGATGATCAAAGACTACACGACAATAGTTTATTCCAGCAACTATTAAACACCATTTCGAGAATCCAATTACTAAAGTTATATATTCTCAAAGTTCACCATTAACTAGAACAAGTCAAACACAGATCACAAGTTCTGTTATCCTAGTGCATAGATTTCATCTTCGCTCATAAAGGAAAGTGTAAGAGACGGGTCAGCTACATTTTGTCATAACTATATGCATTGAAGTACACAAAGTGGTTAGGGACCAAGTGGACAACCTTTCTTTGACTGTTCCCACATGTATCCAAATCTACATTACCACCCATCCATCTTGAACAATCTAAAAGATTAACCATTACAGCAAAAATCTCAATGGCTGTGCCAGAAGAAAGGATGCCTTACGCAAAGCGAAAAGGTGGGAAATGACTCAAAGGTGTCTTCATATCCAATGATATAGAGCTATTTGAATTCTCCCACTCAATCCCCGTACTGCGCTCAGGTGAGTCAACCATTTGCACAGAAATGCAACTGGGACTTGACCTAGGGGTTAAGGATCCTGCCAGTCTGCATTGCAGACCTGTCTCATATTCTCTTCCCATGTGCACCTCGTGCAAATTAGTGACATCATTTGATCCCTGGCTGAGCCCAACCAAAGCTGTCAATCCATCTCCAGCAAGGTCCCCATTGTTGTCAGCTCTGTTCTCTGGGTCATCATTAGCTGGAGGTTGCTGATTACTTCGGTTGCCAATACCAAATGGAACACGAGAAAAGACATAACGAGTTGGAGGCCAAGCAGCTACAGGCACAGATGTAGTTCCACGTCCAATTCCAGCTAATCCATCAATAGGGCCCCTGTCATGTACACGCACTGGCCTAAAGAGCCCATTTCTTTCCCCTTGAGCAGAACTGGTGATGTAAACATGCCCTACGTCATTGGCAGGTAAATTGTTGTGGTCATGATCTTGCACATAATATCCAGGAGCTGCACGCGAGTACCCAAATGGTTGTCTACATGCACATGCCATACTCACGAGAGAGCAACTTTTGCATGTATCTGCACCAATTTCATGGACCCTCTGGCTTAAGAGCATCTATGACATGCAGAAATTAATGAGAGCAGTACAAATGAGATCTGTGGCAATAAATGAACGGTATCAAAGAATCAATCACAAAGTTCTATTATGGGATGTCGAAAACATAATATGCATTGCATCAACACAAAAGCTAATGTAGTAACATCCCTATCATCAAATTCAGCTGAAACCAGCTTGCTACTGTAAAACAAGCAGGTTACTCAGAAATATGACTTTTCAGATCCTCCCAGAGGATGAACACTTCTGAAGCAAATGTATGCAAGAAGTCAGTAATATACCTGCAACCACAAAGCATCATTCACTGCTTTGCAAGGGAAGCCCATCTCTTCAAGATGCTTTCTTACATTTAAAGAGTGCCTCAAAAGACATGTTACAGTATAAAAGAGAGCCCCCTTCAAAAATACTGAGAAAAGAATCATAATCTTCTCCGCTCATCCCATATTGCCGTTTTAGGCAAGTTTTAACCTCTCTTCTGCCCACAATCCTACCACCCCATGTCAGAGGTGATATGTTGCATTTTTCCCATTCATTGGGCATCAACACATTACATGAAGAGTTCATCGACTTGCATTGCATTTGATCTCCTGGAGACCAACTGCTGTTCAATTGGTAGCCGGACTCCTCATCTGATGGTCCTTCTGAGGCCAAACCACTGCCTGCTGATCCACTCATTCCAACACGAACACCTATATGTACATTCAAATAAGAACTTGAGGCACTAGTGTCATCTGCATAAAATGCATTACTTGCTGAAGGTCGTCCGCTGTTGCAATTATATCTAGACTCCAAATTAGATTTATTGCATGATGTTTGGGCTTGATCATAGTTGGCAAAGTCAGAATGAGAATCCACAATGGAATCTGCAAGCTCAAACAAAATACTATGAGCAGCGTTGTGGCCTTCAAATTCATCTTTTGATTTTGAGCGTCCTCTTCCAGTTTCGAGCAATTCATTTGTTCTTTCATCAGCCAAATGTTTCCTGTTCACTTTGGGAGAATCAGAAGAGATACTACCTACCACCTCACAACTTGAACTTCCCTGCTCCTGATGTTGTTGCTGCAAAGCGAAACTTTTGCAAGAAGAGTGTATAGCCAGTTCAAACCTTCCCAGATTCCAGAAAAAAGATCAGTAACTTTCAGCCTTACAACTATGTAACTTTTCCTCACTGTACAAATGAGATCCTCACCGTTTCTCTTCACTGGGCACCCATAATTCGTCTGAGGTGAGTAGCCAGTAATGTTTGAGAGGAGAGTTTTGGGAGCACCTGATATAGATAAGAGGTTAGATATAGCTCATCAAATCTTAAAGAGAAAAGAAAACAAAGTACTATGTTCTGTCACCAGTCAAAGCTTAAGACAGAGTATGTCCGAAAGCTCATAGCACTATACTGCTAGAAGATTTAAACATGTACCTCTCTCAATTCTTGAGCACCACTTTGACAGAGGTAGCCCCAACAAGCATTTCTAACACGTTCCCCATGTATGCCATAGTCTTGGCTCTCAGCAAAGACCTACATTAAGATGAATGTCAGCCCACAGTAGATGACATGTATTCAAGTAAGTCGATGTTATGTTGTTAGCATTACAAAAAAATCATTAGACCTGATAAGTTAAGAAGTTTGAAGACCACAATTCTGCTATGATGAAGTCTGTGCAAATCTCGCATAAATCCTGCATGTAAAATGTCAAAGATGTAAAGCCATGCAGAGACAATAAATTTATACAACAGAGGTTGAGGCCGAAAAGCATAAAGAATTCTCTCTGAGCAGTTGAACGGTAAAGAGAAGTGGTATCATCAATACAACTTTTGTAAACATTTGACTGCTCTAAATCTGGTGAGATCGAACACTGCCAAAGACAAGGAAAGAGTTTGGTTCTGCAATACATCCCTACATAAATCCTTTGGATCTGTAACTGTTGCCATTGCTTACCTGAAGGTCAAGAAAAGATGCAGCAGCTAGAACTCGAAATGCATTATTGTCATTAAGCTTAGGATAATGTCCATAGAGGTAGGCCAAAGCTATTTCCATTGCTTCACCATTTACATTTTTGTCATCCACGTGCAAGGTCAAAACTGGCGCACTGGCTTCTTTCCATGGGCCCTGGAGCATCTTCCTGCGGAGTACAGGTGAATTTAAGTAATTTTTTTTACAATTGAAGAGCAAACTTGTAAGGTGAAAAAACAAGTCGCACATACAAGAAAAAATCACATTTCAACATCATTGTCCTTTACTAATAAGAAAACAGTCACTCAAAAATAAATTTGGAAGTTCTTTGTTTTTTGTTGAAGATACTTGATTAATTTCACAGAATTAACAGAGTCATTTCATTTGTCGGTCCTCAAGAACTGGCAGCGAACAAGTTCACCAAAACAATCAATGTATAGGGCCCAATTGACCGATATCTACACAAAACATTCTGTCCAACCATATCACTTGCTAACTAATGTAATCAACTAATATCCACCCCCAATTCAACATCAAATAGGTCTAAAGTAACAACTATATAACTTTAATATCTCTTATTGATCTTTTAAGCTACATAGTTAGAGGAAAGATGATATACCGAAAGTAAGAACTTCGAGAGAGTATAGGCGATGAAGATGATAAGTGGACTCCATGGCGTTTAAAACGACGTCGGAGAAAACACCATTATTAAACCCTTCCAATTGAATGTGATCGCAGAGTGACGCGAGGTTGCAATCCAGTGTGGCGCGATGCATCTCGCCTCCTCCCCGTCTCTCTCCGCCGGTACTACTGGCACTGTTATCCGAATGAGAGGGCTCTTTCGTCATCTCCACCGGTCCGCCGGATTCCCGGGTGGCTCCGGTGATTGTATCGCTGACTGGAGTATGATGCGGTTGTGATGTCAATGATTGAGGTGGCGGAGGTTCCATGGCGTACATATACATACGACGGGTGTGTATGTATAGCTGGAATTTTATGCGGATTTTCAAAACGGGGAATGCATGCGATCCGAGAGTGAGAAATTGCTACAGAGTGCAGTGGGTGGATAGTGTGAAGAAAAGAATGGGGAAGAAATGGGAATTGTGAAAATGCCTCTAGATTTGTTCAAATTTTATAAGTAGTCCAATTTCTTTGCTTTTTCAATTTTTGGACCCGATACTCTTCTCAAATGTTCAAAGATCTATCAAAATAAAACGACGAATAACAATTTATCTTCTTGTATATTAAAATGAGAAAATCACCTTAAAAAAAAAATATAGTAATTTATCTTTATTTTTTTAAAATGAAGCAACTTACGTCCCTAAGTAAGGAGAAAAAATGCTTTATTTTTTAAAAATCATAAGAAGGTAAATTATTATATTTTAAAAAATACAATTAATAAATTGTTATTTATTTTTATTAGGGATTTGCCCATTTGGCCCAAAATAAAAGGACTAATTACACTTACACTCCTTCAAAAAATATAAAATTTCAAAAACAAATTTAAAATTTCACTCACACTGTCTGAGAAAATTTAACATTTATAACTTGCCTCTTTTGTTATGATTAAATAAAAAATGCTGACATTAGCAACAAAATCATATAAATTTTAATCTTACTCCTTCTTACATTCCATGTAATATTTTTTTATAATAATCTCACTCTCTCTATATATATAATGTTATGTTACTTTCACTATATATATATATATATATATATATATTATATTTATTCCCTCATAAATACAAAATTATACATTGATATGTTAAATGTTGGATAAAATTAAAAAATTATATAATTTTTTTTATTAATATCGGCATTTCTTTTTCCAACCTAACGGGATGGGGTCATATGCGTATAAATAATTTTTGGAGATCGTGTAAACGTACTCTAAAATTTCTTTTGATAGTGCAATTTAATATTTTTAGAGAAAGTCAAAATATAATTGTCCTAAAATAAAAGGTTAGGAAATAAAAAAGGTGACCGGTTGAGAAACGTTGAAATCTCAACTAGGATAGACTTAGATTTATTAACTTTATGGATTTTGTGGAGTTGTAAAGCTACAGTCTTAAAATTAATAGTATACTTTTATTTATTATTTTTTAATAATGATAGTTTGATAGGTTTTTTTTAATGTCATTATTATAATATAAGTAGTTTATATGCCAATTGTTCTCACATCTTACTAATTATTCAAGCATTTCAAAGTTATATTTTTAAAATACATCCATCATCTCTAAATTTTTACACGCGTTGTAAGATTTGATGCAATTATATGCAATTTTTTATGATTTGAAAAATTATATTTAGTACTCATAATATGTAATTATGTCAACAAATAGACCTTATAATAGTAAAAATATGCCAAATATATTGATATTAGCATAAAAGTTTAATGCAAATTCACATTCATCCTTGATGACTCGTTACGCATTTATTGTGTGTTATATAAATATTTTATGATCAAAATACTTTTATAATGATGAAAATATATCTCATCACAAGCATTATCTTGTGAATATGTATAAAGAGAGTTCGATTAAAAATATTTATTTGATTTGTAATAAATTAATTATATATTTATGTTTTACTAATATTAACAAATTTGGAGTTTGACCAAATGATGAGTATACGTTCAGTCTAATAAAAATGGTCAAGACTTAATTGATTTTTCTTTTTTCTTTTTGAAAAAAAGGGGGAAGAAAGCTATTCGGTTGATTGCCATTAAACGCTACAGCAAACGCGATACACAAAAACAACGCGCACAACAGCAGTAATCTTTCAGAACGGGGTCACTCTGCTTCAGTCGCTCAAAATTCTCAGCAAAACCCTGTCTTTGATCCGCCAGCCCACCTCAAACATTCAAGAATGAGGGCGCTGTTCATAGGCCGAGGTAAACTGTTATAAAAAATGGTTTCTTTTTCTTTTCGTTGTTCTTCTTTGCTTTTATTGGGATATTATGGAGCACTATGTCAAGAACTTGATAATTGATATCATAGTTTTGTTACTTTTTTATGGGATTGTGGGGGAATAGTTTGTTTATGTCTAGCTTTTGAGATTAATTGAGCTACTTAGGGGTTTCTGTTTTATCAAATTCGTGCTACTTTAATATCAGCATATTTGTTTACCTTTTTTTTATTTAATATTTATGCGTGTTTCTGGTTTGTGTTTTTAGCAGGGTTGAAAATTCGGATTGAGCTGAAACCGTTTTGCCTGTCTAACTCTTGTAAGAGATTTTCATATTCTAATGATGGACCCTCTGATATGGATGTTCATAAAGAAAGTGAAGGTCCCTTCAAGAAGGGGAGATGGACTGTTTCTGATATTAATGCTGGAAATGGGCAAACTTTGAGAAAACATGAAGTTGTTAGGCGCACGGTCGAGAATGTTTGTCATGTTTTGGAAAGTGGTCCTTGGGGACCTTCCTTGGAGAAAACCCTGTCCTCAGTTGATGATAAACCTCAGGCAGATGTGGTTATTGGAGTGTTGAGGAGGATGAAGAATGTTGATTTAGGTGTTAACTATTTTAGATGGGTTGAGAGGGTGACCAATCAAGTGAATTCTCCAGAAACATATAATTCGCTTCTCATGTTAATGGCTAGGTGTAAGAAATTTGATCGATTTGAACATGTTTTCGAGGAAATGAGTCTTGCTGGATTTAGCCCTTCTGTTGAAACAAGCGTGGAATTAGTTTCCAGTTGTGTGAAGGCACAAAGATTGAGAGACGCATTTGATCTTATCCAAACCATGAGAAAATTCAAATTTCGCCCCGGGTTTTCGGCTTACAAACGCTCATAGGTGCATTGGCTATGGTTCATAAGCCCGATTACCCTGATCTCATGCTTTCCCTCTTTTATCAGATGCAGGAGTTAGGATATGAAGTTAATGTGCATTTGTTCACAACTTTAATTCGTGTACTTGCTCGTGATGGCCAGGTGGATGCTGCTCTCTCCTTGTTGGATGAGATGAAGAGCAATTCATTTGATGCAGACATCGTTCTCTATAACGTATGTATTGACTGCTTCGGTAAGGTTGGTAAGGTGGACATTGCTTGGAAATTCTTTCATGAGATAAAATCGCATGGTCTCATGCTGATGATGTGTCATATACCAGCATGATAGGAGTTCTCTGCAAGGCTAGTAGATTGGCTGAAGCTGTTGAGTTGTTTGAGCAAATGGAGCAGAATCGGACCGTTCCCTGTGCATATGCTTACAACACCATGATCATGGGTTACGGGTCTGCTGGACGGTTTGATGAAGCATATAGTTTGCTTGAGAGGCAAAGACTGAAGGGGTCCATACCAAGTGTGATTGCTTATAATAGCCTTCTTACTTGTCTTGGTAAGAAAGGGAAAGTAGACGAGGCTTTAAAAATTTTTAATGAGATGAAAAAGGATGCGATGCCGAACCTCTCTACGTATAATATTCTTGTAGACATGCTTTCCAGGACCGGAAAACTTGATGCAGCTTTAGAGATACAAAATGATATGAAGACAACTGGCTTGGTTCCAAACACAATGACTGTTAACATTATGATTGATCGATTGTGTAAAGCGAACAAACTTGACGATGCTTATGCCATCTTTCAGGGCATGGATCATAAAGTTTGTGCCCCGAATAAAGTTACATTTTGTTCATTGATAGATGGCTTGGGTAGGCATGGCAGAGTAGATGATGCATATAGATTGTACGAGCAGATGTTAGATGCTGATGTGATTGCAGATGCAATAGTCTATACATCTCTCATCAGGAGCTTTTTTAAATCTGGCAGAAAGGAGGATGGACATAAGATTTACAAGGAAATGGTCCGCAGAAGCGTTTCTCCAGACCTCACACTCCTTAATACCTATATGGATTGTGTTTTTAAAGCTGGTGAAACAGAAAAGGGCAGAAGTTTGTTTGAGGAAATTAAGTCTCGGTTTACCCCTGATGCGCGGAGCTATTCGATTCTAATTCATGGTCTCATAAAAGCTGGATTTGCTCGGGAGACATATGAGCTATTCTACGCAATGAAGGAACAGGGGTGTGTTCTTGATACCCTTGCTTATAACACTGTCATAGATGGATTCTGCAAATCAGGTAAAGTGAACAAAGCTTACCAGCTTTTGGAGGAAATGAAGGCAAAAGGTCATCAACCAACTGTAGTTACTTATGGTTCTGTAATTGATGGACTTGCTAAGATTGACAGGCTTGATGAAGCTTATATGCTCTTTGAAGAAGCAAAATCAATTGGCGTGGAATTAAATGTAGTTGTTTATAGTAGTCTCGTGGATGGGTTCGGAAAGGTGGGTAGAATTGATGAAGCATATCTCATCATAGAGGAAATGATGCAAAAGGATTTAATGCCCAATGTCCAAACATGGAATTGCTTGCTTGATGCACTTGTGAAGGCAGAAGAGATAGATGAAGCCCTTGTCTGCTGGAATTCTATGAAGGACTTGAATGCACTCCCAATATCATAACCTATAGCATCCTCATAATGGTCTTTGTAGGGTTCGAAAATTCAACAAAGCCTTTGTTTTTTGGCAGGAGATGCAGAAACAAGGGTTGAAACCTAACGCAATCACCTATCTCACAATGATATCTGGGCTTGCCAAGGCTGGAAATGTATTGGAGGCCGATAAACTCTTTGAGAGGTTCAAGGCCAATGGAGGTATACCTGATTCTGCATGCTATAATACAATGATAGAAGGGTTAAGCATAGCAAATAGGGCAACGGAAGCATATAAGCTATTTGAAGAAACAGGCTGAAGGGTTGTAACATATATACAAAAACTTGTGTGGTTCTCTTGGACGCTCTGCATAAAGCTGAATGTCTTGAGCAGGCAGCAATAGTGGGCGCTGTATTAAGGGAAACAGCTAAATCGCAGCATGCTTCCAGATCATTGTAAAGATATAAGAGGCGTCGTTTTTTTGGCACATATTTAGCGCTTCAATATTTATCAGAGGAAGAATGGGAAGTGGATTATAAATGTAATTCTGTACTGCCTCCTGTATCGATGATGGTCTCAGTATTCGTCGAAGCAGTTCTGATATACGCTTAAAACCAAATATCAGAAATTCAACATGGATTCCCATGGCAAATATGGCCTGGAGGTATGATTTTCATGTCAGTAATACTATATCTCGGGAAGCACTTGAGCTATTCTATTCAATTTCCTCCCCTAATTGGATATTGGTTCTCTCCTAGACATCAACCGAACTATAGGTCCTGGCAATTTTCTGTCATACCTTTATTAGTATTTCTGTTAGAACTGATAAAGCTCAGCGTCCCTTTTCAACACCTTGTGATTGATTTACATTGCATACATGTACAGATAACACAGATGTTTGATACTTCTGACGGGATGGGTTTTACCATTGAAAAAAGAACAGTTTCTTGTCTTTTAATTCATATTTTCATTTTTGGTCCTTTGGATGTTGCTTCCTGTTGTGGGTAACTTCAAATGGTCTGCTTTTGCAGTTACAGAACCAGGTGCCACCTGTAGCATGATGTTCTTCTGTCCCTTGTTCTATCTGCTCCCTGAAATAAGGGCTGAGACTTGACAAAACTGCTGTCAAGACACAAACTTGGGTATTCCAAGAAGTTCCCAGATGGCTCATGGATTCGCCTCAAATTCGTCTTGTTTAAATTATTGCACTGTCTCTGATTTTTCGAAAAAATATACTTCAAAGGAATGTATCATTGATTAGATAACATATGAGCCCTTTCTGCATGCAGGAGAGAGCGCTCACACACACGCACAGAGACATAGGTTGTCTTCATCAATAATTCTTGGTATTCTGAAATAGTTGTAAAGTGATTTATGGTGATACTCTTTAGTTCAGTGGTTAAGAGAAATCATTTCCGGACCTGGCTCGTTAAACTGATAGTTTTCTTTTTGACAACTCTCAACTGATTGGACAAAAAAGGAAAATGTAGCAACTGGTAATACTATTTTTGTTTACTCTATAATAAGGGTATTGCAACGCGGTGGCAAGCTAGGCAGCATCAGTCACCGACTGCCATTGAGCAGCACTGGGCACTGCATTGTCCACCGCCCTACTTCTTGGCCAGGCAGGGGAGTGCAGATGTGTGTTGAAGAGGAGAGCGGATTTGAAAACATAACAGTTTAACAAATCATAATGGGCATTTGATCCATTTTAACTGGTTTTTGGCCAATTTTTTGCCCTTCTTTAGCAGAAAAAATGCAGAGGTTAATATCATTGATGGCTAAAGTTGAGAAATAAGCTGTCTTTAAATACTATACTAAAATAATATGCAGATAATTAAAGTTTCCTTTCACAGAAGAAAGTGAAAAAAAGGATTTTCTTTGTAAATTTCCCGTTCAAGGTTTTCTTGACGCGATTCAGTTCTCGTTGGTGCGACTTCTGTATTAAGAGCCCATATCGGACCAAACAAAGCCGCAGAGGATGGGGCATTTCAGATATGACCGTTGCGAAAGCAATTCAACTTTCCAATCCTCCTCCTTAAAAATTCAAATTCACAAATGACCGTTACCTAATCTTTTCACTCTCCTTTTTCTTGATTACATTTACACCCTAGCATCATCATCAACATCATCTTATATCAATCCTCAGAAACATTTCTCCTAAATTAACAAGAATTCTCTCTTTGCTCTTAAAGGTTAATACTTTTGAATTCTTGAAGAAGTTCTGCAAGAAAAATGGCGTTGAGGCCTCTTGACAATGCTTTGCCAGTCACTCCTGAAAGACCCAAGAAGCAAGCAAAAATCGTAATCCCAGCTCACAAAGAGAAGCAACAATTGCCTCAAATTGATGTGAATGACGAAAACAAAGCCCCTTTACCGCAACCATCTTCTGCAGATGCTTCAATTGACTACATTTCCTCTGAAGATCTCAAAGCATTTCAAGACCCGGATGTTAAGATTCAGGTTTCTTGAATTCTTTGTTTTTCATTTGTGAATCTTTCACAAAAATCACTTTTTGGGTACTTCTTTCGGTGGGTTTTCTTGTATTTAGTTGGATGTTGGAATTTTTTGCAGGGTCTTGCTGGAGGGTTAGAGTCAAAAGACTGGTTAAAGGTTTGTGAATCACTCAATGATGTTAGGCGTTTTGCGCTCTATCACTCCGGTCTCTTGCTGCCAATTCTGTAAGTTTTGACATTCTTCTCTTTCTCTCTGTTGTATATCTATCCATCTCTAGAGTTAATTTGTGTTGGCTTCAAGATTCATATGTGGAGGGATGTTCGGTGAGTGTAGGGACAAAGTGGTTTCAGTGATGGTGAAGGCAATCAAGAATCCAAGAAGTGCACTGTGCAAGACCTCTATCATGGCGGCTGCTGATATTTTCAAGGCCTTTGGTGAAAAGTTACTCGACTCCACTTCTGACGTTTTCAACCAGTTGGTAAAAGATCAACGCCCCAAATTTCCACGTTCTGTACGTCACAAGTTCTCTTTCTCTTATTTCCTTGTGTTTTGCAGTTGTTGCAGCTATTACTGAAAGCTTCCCAAGATAAGAAATTTGTATGTGAAGAAGCGGACAGGGCATTGTTGGCAATGGTGGAGGCCATGGCTCCTCTTCCCTTGCTCCACAAGCTCGGTTTGTATGTCGGGCACACGAACCTCAGAGTCAGAGCAAAAGCTGCAATTTCTATCTCCAACTGTGTTTCCAGAATGGTAAGTGAGGACAATAACTTCACATTAATCAATTATCACCAGTATAGCTGATATGTATGAAAATGCTTCTCAGGATCTGAAAAGTATGGAAGAATTTGGCTTGGTCGCACTGATGAAAATTGCGTCAAATTTGTAAAACGACAAGCTTCCTGAGGCAAGAGAAGCAGCAAGAGGTATTGCAATTTCACTGTTCAGAGCACTTGCAGAGAATGAAGAAGAGAAGCAGGAGGTCTGGCAAAGCTTTTGCCAGTCTAATCTTCCAGCCATTCATGCACAAGCTATGGTTAAACTAGTTTCTTCTTAATTGAGTAGTAGTAGTCTAATGAAATTAGATTGAAGTATCTTTTAGCTTCAGTTCTGATGTGAAGATTTAATTCCTTCATGTAAAAATCATGTTTACATGATTCTATGTTAGGACAATGTCTATCATAATGCCATCAGTGTTGTTTTCATTTACTGATATGAGACTGGCAATATCCCAAATCCTGAATTAGCACAGCAAAGTTATAAGATGTTTTTCTTGGCATAATTTCTAGAGTGTTGCTGTAGTGCATCAGAGGGTTAACTTTCAACTTGAGACAGTGGTCTGGTAACAATGAACTCTTCTTCTCACGTCGACAATCTGAGTACATATCAATTTGGAACATCTACTGATGTTTGTGAAATGAAAATAACTGTGTTATCTAATATTATACAAATGGATGCATTTGCGGCCTGCCGACAATAGGAGCCAAGAACCGATACCACCCATACTTGTTCAGTACTTTTTCAAATTTGTTGGTAGCAGCTGCTGCCATTTTCTTCTTGGGGTTTGCTTCAGAAATGCAAGATCTTGTAAATTGCAAACTGCTGACCCTGGTGGTGTTCCTTCAGCCACAATAGACTGGGAAAAAGTGGCTTTGAGCGCCTGGCCCATGGTCTTGCTAAATCATAGCACGTAATGCCGTCTCAGCATCCGCAAGTGGTTGTCCTGCGTACAGCTTAAGTTGCCCTTTCTTGACAACAATCACCTTCATGGTATTTGATTTAATTGCTTCATTTAGTTCCTGAAAGTGGACTTTATTTTAATAACATGAAATTGCTTCAGAAGTTTTAAGCAAAAAAGAAATATCAGCAAAAACCTTCTCCCAGAAACGGAAAAAAGGCGGAAAAGGAAGAGGGCACGAGTATAGAAAAAAAAGTGGCATGTTTAATCAGTGGGGAGAACTAACTCGCAGCTCTGGTCAACTTACCTCCATTGATAATGGAACAACATCAGCTTTGAAGTCGTCCAGATCTTCAAAGAAGGACTGCAGGAGATAACAGAAATTGTTGGCATCAGAACGGTCCTCAAAAGCAACCACATGAGATATTCGATCCTCTGCACTAGAAATGTTTTTCAATGTATAAAGTCCTTCACCACCCTCACCATCCTGGCCTCTTTGCATAAGAATAGCCTGAAATAAGAAAGCAACATAAGCTGATTTGATTTATTTGTTAAAAACTGTTGCATCATCTCAACAGGCATGTCCATAAATTTTCAAGCCCAACAAAAGAGTTGGTGATTATGATAAATTGCAGGGTAAATATCAATTCAACTAACTTAGCAAGTTACAATTTCAGTCATTTAAAGAGCATAGAAGTTCATTAAAAGTTGTGGCACTATGACGAGCTATTATACTATTCTTGCGTTTTTCCATTCTGGTGCGATCTACTCTTCTGATGTGCGAGAATCAGCTGAGGGCCCAGGGACCAATGCATAATTGTTTTCAACTCAGAGAATCATTGACATATCATGGAGGAGGAGCATATCAAGAAACTGAATGAAAAAAAGTTTGGCAATGAAAAGAAAGCAAGGCAAGAAACACTAAGACAGAAAATTTACTGGTAAGGAAGTTTTGACCACCAAAAGTCGGTCTCACTATTGCGTTTTACTGCTGATTTAGCAACTCCAAATCCTTTGCCTTTTAAACTATCAGTCGACAGTTTCTTGGAAACGACAGCGATGTCCTGACCACTAGATTTTCTTGACCTCACAGCCTCAGCATTTGATTTCTCAGCTTCTACTGCTTCAAGGGCAGACCTGGAATTAGCAATGCCTGTACATTTGATGCCTTAATGAGAACTGCAAAAGATATACTAAATATGCATCTTCCTTCCTATTAGCGCATACTTAGCATGGTGGATTCAACAGATTAAGTGTTTAAAGGAGACAGAGTTTGGGTTTTACAAAAGCCCCTAAAGCGTTGCACCCAATCAGAATAAAGACTAACTCACAATCTGTTAAGAGACTTCGTTTGTATCTAGTGACCACAACAGCATTCATATAAAATTCTGAACTTTAAAGAGACAGTATAAGAGTTCCAAGACACTACCATCTATCACCTTTGGTTTTGGTACACCTTTCCTCGCTTGCTTGTACTTCTTTCTTTTCCCACCCTCTTCCTTGTAGTCTTACTGGATCCAGTCATCTCTGACATGCCTTTCTTTCTATCCTCTTCCACCGCGTTAACTGCATCACTGCCCTTTGGATCAACATCAGACAGTTGTGGCTGATTTTCCCCATCACCTAAACCAACTGCGTCATTATCAGGATTCCCACTTTGAAACAACTCACACCCCTTCTCCCCATTTCCACTTTCCTTAGACTTATTAACCGAGTAATCATCTGAACCTATAAACCCTTTGGTTTCTCTGTTGGATCACCAGACGAACCTTTGAATTTATACTTCTTCTTAAATAACAAAGCCCCATTAGCTCCTCCCTCATCCAATTCACCCTTCTCAACCTCATCTGTTTCCTTCCTTGAATACCCAACTGATGCCACTGGCATTTTCTTACGAGCATTTTCTAACTTTTTTCTCAACTTATCCAATCGGTTGTCAACCTCCTCCTCAATCCCACTTTTAAGAGAACTTCCCCCATTAGTTTCCTCATTGTCCTCGCTTTCAAAATCATTCGTCTTGGACTCTAGTCTTTCCTTTTCCCTTGCCTCCCTTGCCATTGCCCGAATTTCCTCAATTTTCCTCTCCATTTCCAACTCATCCACATAAACAATTGAGTTAAGGGAACTATTCTCCACCCCATTTCCCCATTCCCATTTCCGTTCAAAACAACTCTCACCCTTGATTTACCTCCGTTTCCTCCCACTTCAAGAACTGAATTTTTCTCATCCCCATCGAATAATTCATTTTTATTGTCAATACAGCAGAACCGAAAAACCAAATAGCACAAACAGTCTGGAAGACAAAAGCCCCAAGTAACCACAACCCATATTTCAAGATTGATTTTTTACCTAATACTCCAACACTTCTATCAACAATACCTCCAGCAGGCATTGAAACCTCAGCCTCCCTAATTTCTTCGAATTCTTGAACTTCTTCATTTCCAGCTTCTAAATTCCTGGACTTATCAGATTCTTGCACTTCCGGAATACTACCAGACTCTTGGATGGGTGGGGAATCAATGGAGACATCAGGGTTTGCAGGAGGTAGCTCGGGGAGAATCGGTTTTCTAAGGGTTTCGAGGATTTTCTGACGTAGGCGATTTTTTCTTCTGGTGGGTTTATCCGGGAACGAAGTGGAAAAGCAGGAAAGCAATAAAATGGCTTTTCTGGGATTGGGTGCTTCAAAGGTCAACCGGCGGTGGCGGTGGTGGAGAGAGGTGGTTCTGCTGGCGGCGTAGAGCGAAGCCGCCATTTTGCCATGGAAAGGCTAAAAGACAACCTTCATTCAAATAAAGTGGCAACTACAATAAATTTAGACGGGTATTCTGCAAAGGAAAGGAACAAAAAGAGCAGACAACAATATCAAGAAGTAAGATGAATATTTGTTTTCTCGATATAGAAAAAAAGTTGATGTTTTTTTCCCTCTCACTGTATATAAATAATTACTACGTGAAAAAGATGAAATAATTTCGCAGATCAATGTAAAAATAGAATTTTACTACATTGATAAAGAGGTCGTCCAAGAAGAAACATGCATTGATGTGGACAGAAATAAAAAACAAAACAAATACAATGTATGAATTTAGAGCCAATGAATTGCGAAAGAACATTTAATAATAATGAGTAGAAACACACGGGGCGACGAAAACCAGCCGAAGAGACATCTCCAGGCTCCAAGAAATCATCTCCCAGAAACAAAACCTTATCGCACCACCAATGACCAAAATATGTGTACGAAGTGCAAGAACTTTTATGCCATCTGTACTTCCCTGTCGCCACAACATTGCCCAAACAGAAGACAACCACAGCCTGAAACAAAACAAAACAAATTCCACAAAAGCCCAAAAAAAACAAAGCCCTAAACACCAAACAAAAAATTCAATCTTTTCATTCACCAAATCCAGCAACACGCTACACCACATTAACCTATGGTTTCTCACCTTTTTGAAGCAGACCTATAAGAAAAGAAAACAATAACATGCATACAAAAAGAGCAAAAGTCTGAAGTTTGAAACTTTCATGGATTCAAGGCTTCATGGTGTCCCCCTTTCCGCCACACAGATGGCCCCAAAGGCGGCTACTTCTAACACAATATCAGGTATTAGAGCTCCTCTTACTGTTGATGATTCTGACTCTGAATATTCTCTTTCACCGAAAAGTGATAGAAATAGTACTACTGGTAGCTACTACAGTGGTAGTGAGCTTGAGTCTGAGGGTTCTGTGAGTGGTGAAGATGAGACTGAGACTGCCTCTGAGAGACCTCGTATGACTGACCAAGATGAGGAAATTCTTGAAGAAACTCACTTTCAGGAACATGCATTTTCTAAGCCAAATGGTGAAATAGTTCAAGAACGTAATAATAGCAATGAGCATGGCGTCTCTAGGCCTTCTATGAAGAACCCAGATGAAGCAATTCCTCGTGCAAGTGGTAATGTTAGTGGGGAGACTTTTTTCAGGCCTTTTGTCAGAAACCCAGATGAAAGAGTTAATAGTATTGTTGATGACTCTGATGATGCAAGACCATTCTTGGGTGAGTCAGGTGATGAACTTGTTGAAGATGAGGATTATGTTCTGAATACTGGCAAGACTAGGCCGTTTGTGGCTGTAGTGGATGAGAATGTTTCAGATATTGAGCCGATGCCAGTTGTGGATTCTAGAATTCTACTGGCGCGGAAGGCTCAAATTCCAATTGCGCAGATATCTGGGGACAGTGATGACGACTCTGAGAGCAGTGTGGTTTTGGAAGACAATAGTTTCTCAGGAGTTGTTAGGGTCCCTAGCATTGAAGTTCTCCATAGAGTTAATAGTGCCTCGAAATTAGAATCTTGGAGGTTGATGAAGGGGATGACAACGAGACACAAGCTGAGAATATGGTGGAGATGGAGTTTACTGCGGACTTGGTAACTAACAATGATGTTTTGGATACTAAAGATGAAAAGGAGCATATTGGTGTGGAGGACTCTATTCGCTATGACGTATCAACTGATACCATCCAAGATGAAGCTCCTGATGCCAATAAAGAAGCTAGAGCTGATTCTTTGGTCGCAGATGAGGAGTTTATTGAGGACTTGGTAATTAGTAATGATGTTTTGGAAACAAAAGATGAAAAGGAGCATATCGGTGTGGAGGACGCGATTCACTGTGATGTATCAACTGATACCATCCAAGATGAAGCTCCTGATGCCAATAAAGAAGCTAGAGCTGATTCCTTCGTCACAAATGAGGAGTTTATTCAGGACTTGATAATCAGTAATGATGTTTTGGACACAAAAGACGAAAAGCAGCATATCGGTATGGAGGACACTATTCGCTGTGACATATCAGCTGATACATCCAAGATGAAGCTCCTGATGCCAATGAAGAAGCTAGAGCTGATTCTTTGGTCGTAGATGAGGAGTTTATTGAGGACTTGGTAATTAGTAATGATGTTTTGGACACAAAAGATGAAAAGGAGCATATTGGTGTGGAGGAAGCGATTCGCTGTGACATATCAACTGATACCATCCAAGATGAAGTCCCTGATGCCAATAAAGAAGCTAGAGCTGATTCCTTCGTCGCAGATGAGGAGTTTATTGAGGACTTTGCAATCAGTAATGATGTTTTGGACACAAAAGACGAAAAGGAGCATATCGGTGTGGAGGACGCTATTTGCTGTGACATATCAGCTGATACCATCCAAGATGAAGCTCCTGATGCCAATAAAGAAGTTAAAGCTGATTCATTGATCACAGATGAGGAGTTTATTGAGGACTTGGTAATTAGTAATGATGTTGTGGACCCTAAAGATGATAAGGAGAATAATGGTGTGGAGGACATTATTCACTATGTCATAGCAGCTGACACCATCCGAGATGAAGCTCCTGATGCCAATAAAGAAGCTAGAGCTGATTCTTTGGTCACAGATGAAGAGTATAAATCCACATCTGAATCCGAGCAGAATGAAGATCTCATGCATTTAGATGAGGAGATTCATGAAATTGATGTGATTGATGATCAGAGGAAGTGTGGGGATTTGGTTGATCTTAGAGAGCTCACTTACCTTGCTGAGGGCACACTGGTTCCAGGAAATCTTTGTTCTGTTGCTTTAGCTGCAGAACAGGGATACCTATTTGGAACAGATAACCTGATGGAAACTGAACATACTGAATTGGGAAGCAGCAACAACTTCGGGGAAGCATTTATGGATGATGGGGAACCGAAGAGCAGTAATACTGGTTTTGAGGATAATCTTTCCTTCAATCAGGATATTGACAGTCAGGATGTGGAGACTGAGAGTGAGCAAGAGATTGGCCAGCCAGTTGAGTCCTTTAGCTCTACTGCTGGCCACAAAACTGGATCCCATTGTGTTGACATTAAGGAACTGCCTACTGAAGTGTGTTGCCAATTCTCGGAATTGCCTGAGTCTCCCACAGAAATTGTGCATGTAGATACCTCTGATAGCCCTTTGACAGATGCTAGCCTGACTGGTGTTAATGCCTCTCAATCTGTCTTCCAAAGTATCAAATTGGATCATGTAGCTGAGAAAGAAGCCAAAAATAGTGAAGAGATTCCTGGGGAGGTAGAAGGTTCAACCTTTCACCCTGACACAAAGGCAGTGGTAGCTGAAATGGAGAGGGATCAAGATTCTGCTTCTCTCTCTGATGGAGAGGCTTTACTAGATCATTCACAAGAGATTAGCCTTCAGAATGTCGGAGACTCGGAGGTGGCCGCAGATGCTGATGGTGGAATAAGTGATCATAGACGACTAATAGATTCTGCTTCACTGGCTGGATTTTTGAAGGTGGTGAAAGGTGCTGTGTCAGATAACAGCAATTTTAAACTTACATCTGTTGATGGTACAGAGAATCTTCCTCGAGAAGGCAATTCTGTTGATCTAGGGTCCATATTCCTCTCTGCAATACCGACTATTGGAGCAAGAAGCTCTGATCCTTTCACGCCCCTCTCCACTGGTGGCGAAGTTGGGGGAGCTTTAAGTGAAGTAGAGAAGCAGCAGCTTGAGAAAATACAGAAGATACGAGTAAAATATTTGCGGCTTCTGCACAGGTTGGGCTGTTCGCCTGGAGATTCTGCAGCTTCAAAGATTTTACACCAGCTAACGATTGCTGAGCCAAGGTCCTCTTCTCAAGCATTCCATCTCGATTTTGCAGCCAAAAAGGTAGCCCTGGATCTTGAAGCACAGACCAAGCATGACTTGGATTTTTCATTGTGCATCCTGGTTATTGGAAAAACTGGAGTCGGCAAGAGTGCAACAATAAATTCCATTTTGGGGGAAAGGAAGACAGTAACTAATGCATTTGAGCCTGCCACGACTCATGTCAAAGAAATTATTGGTATGATAGATGGAGTCAAAGTCAAGGTCTTTGACACCCCAGGTCTTAGGACTTCTACGATAGACCAATCCATCAACAGAAAAGTTTTGTCATCGATTAAGAAAGTAATGCACAGGTCGCCGCCTGATGTTATCCTATATATAGATCGCCTAGACACTCAATGCAGTTACCTTGATGATTTGCCTCTACTGAAGTCAGTCACCTCTCACCTTGGTACATCAATATGGCGAAAATCAGTTGTTGCTTTGACCCATGCAACTTCAATACCTCCAGATGGACCCAATGGATATCCTTTAAGCTATGAGGTATTTGTTGCTCAGAGATCACAGGTCGTTCAACAGCTTATCAGCCATTCAGCGGAGGAGCTCCTGAAGATGAACCCTGGTTCAATGATACCAGTTAATCTAGTTGAGAACCATCCTTTTGCTAATAAAGATGGACATGGTGAAACACTGCTGCAAAGTGGAGAAAGCTGGAGGCGGCGGCTGCTGCTTTCATGTTACTCAGTGAAGACTTTATCTGAACTGAGTTCTGTGGTCACAATTCCTAATACCTTTAACCACAAACTGTTTGGTTTACGGATTCGTTCGCCATCCCCATTCTACTTCTTGTCCTCCTTATTGCAATCCAATGTTCATCCAAAACTATCTAATGATCAAAGTGGTGAGAGTTTTGACTCAGATGTTGAGCTGGGTTATCTATCTGATTGACCACGAAGAGGACTTTGAGTATGATAACCTCCCTCCATTCAAGCCACTGAAGAAATCAGAGATTGCTGAACTGAGCAGTGTCCAAAGGAAAGCATACTTTGAAGAGTATGATTATCGTGTCAGGCTGCTTCAGAAGAAACAATTTAGAGAAGAAATAAGAAGGTTCAGGGACTTGATGAAAGAGAAAAACAGTGCAGCCAGTGGTACTTATCTCAATGAAGTTATGGATCAACAAATGGGGAGCGCAGAAACTATAGCAGTTCCTTTACCAGACATGGCACTCCCACCTTCTTTTGATGGAGATGACCCTTCTTTTAGATACCGTTTTCTAGAATCTTCTTCCCAGCTTCTTACAAGGCCAGTTTTTGACTCCCAGGGATGGGACCATGATTTTGGTTATGATGGTGTGGTCATTGAAGATAAAGTTGACATCGTGAGTCATTATCCAGCAGCAATTTCAGTTCAGCTTACCAAGGATAAAAAAGAATTCAATATCCAGTTACATTCATCAATCTCAGCAAGGCATGGGGACAAGGGATCAACATGGCAGGGCTAGATATTCAAACTTTTGGAAAGAAACAAGCCTACCTTCTCAAAGGCGAAACTCAAGTCAGGAACTCCAGAAACAATATAACTGCAGCTGGGATATCTGTCACCTTTCTCGAGGAAAATGTGGTGTCTGGGCTCAAAGTTGAGGACCATATTGCACTTCAAAAAAGTTTATTGTTATCCGGGAATGCTGGAGTTGTTCGATCTCAAGACGGTACAGCATATGGTGCAAACTTGGAATTGTGCAGGAGGGATGAGGATTATCCTATTGGTCAGGATCAAGTCTTACTGGGGCTGTCTATTATGAGATACAGAGGTGATCTTATATGTGGATGCAACCTGCAATCTCAATTTTCTGTTGGTAGAAATTCCAGATTGAACATCAAGGCTGGTTTGAACAACAAGCTAAGTGGGCAGATTTCAATAAAGACAAGCTGTTCCGATCAGCTTCAAATTGCTGCACTAGCTCTCCTTCCAGCTGTCAAAACCATTTCAAGAAAATTTTCCCAGAATCGAGGGACGGTTCCTCGGCGTAGGTGCTCTTATTAAGGTAGTTCAAGCTAAAAAAGAAGTCACCAGTTCCTTCTTTTTACTTTCCAGTTTTCGCACTAGTAATGCATATACTTGGGAAATTTCAGTTCTTTTCTGTATATTCATGATTTTTTGTATACAATGTTGTCTTCTTTTGTGATTGTTCAGACACATTATATTCTTGCTATACATACTCATCCTTAACCGCTTCATTAATGTTTTCATATTGTCAATGTCTGAATCCAACCAAGTTGAAGGATTTCATTTCATTTCTCCAGGATAACCTATCCATCTCTGGCTTTCAGACCCTTGAGTTTTCTTGATTTTTGGAGCTCTGTGCATCTTAGTTGCCACTTTCCAACCAAACTATCATTGTAAGGAAACAGAAATCACATCCTCAAGTCAACTACTTTCGGTCAATTCCTTCAAGTATTTTCGTTGATTTGAGCCCCCAGTTGAGTTAACCATGAAGTTGCTGAGGAAGTCCACCTCGCATCATAAGTTTCCAGGACCAACACACAAAACTCTTATGTTAATGGAAATTAGTCCTCATAGCTCATGTACAAATAATTCTTCGTCACTTTTGATCCCCTCAATTATGCTATTTATTCAAATTTAATCCTTCGCATTTCTATCTTATCATAATTAGTCCCTCAAGTTTGAAGTTTACATCAAGTTTAATCATTGCCTTTTGAAAATTTGTTAAAACTGACCAAAAAGAAATAAAATAAAACACCGCAAATATGCTAAAGATTACCCATCTCTTGAAAATAATAATGTTTTGTGGGTCAAAATTAGATCTTTTATCTTTTCTTGGCAAAATTCAGCATTTGGTAAAAATTGGATAAATATCATGTTTGGTTCCTCAACTATATCATTTATTTGAATTTGGCCCCTTATGTTTTTTCCTTATCATATTTAGTCCTTCATATTTGAAAATTGTATCAAATTTGGTCATTATCATTAAAGATTCGTTAAAACCACCATATTTAAAAAAATATGTATCACAAAATCTTGTTGAAAATTTTCAAAATTGATCATCTTGACTATCTCAAGTTTCTAAATAAGTTTATATACATCATAATAATAAATAATTAAAGTATAATCAATCAAAATAACGCAAACACCAAGCAATGTTATAACACACAATACCATGCTGAAAAATCTCAATTTAACACTTTATGCTAAAAATCTCAAAATAAACACAATATTGTTTGTTGGCATATTTTAATTGTTTGTTATTAGTGTATATAGAAAACTTACAGGAACTTGAAATGGTTATCAAGATTATTGATTTAGAAACTTTTCAATTATGAGGTATAGACACGAATACCATGACAGGAAAAATATAAAAAAATTATAACACGATATGACATTGATACGGTTATATAATATATATATATATATATATATATATATACATTTATACATATTTTTAATTTTATGTCTTATATTTATATTTTTAACCAAATATGACTTCAAAAATATATACAATCAATTTATTTTTAAAAGTACACAATGAAAAATTTTCAATAATTTAAATTAATTAAATTATCATGAACATTTATCGAATTTTTAATAATTTCATCTTGATACTTTTAATTTGAGATGAGTGAATTCTTTTCTTTTTATTATTAAATCTATTTTTATTTTAAGGCAACCCAAAACCTTTTGAAATTGTAACAAAAAATAAAAACATGATCAAAATGCATCGGATACACTAATAGATGCCGCGCTCGAGACGTGTCTCATATGTAATACGTGTCCGAATCATGTTCGTATCTGAGATGGGTCTGAGCCATGTTCAACATTGTATAATTTGTATTGGTGGAGTGGTGATGATACCATCTTTCTAACCAGAGGGCCGCGTTCGAACTGTCGCACTTGCAAGATTTTTCTGTTTTTTTTTTTTTTTGTCAATCTCCTCCAGACACCAATTCCCTCATTTTATCCACAAACAAAATCGAGAAACAAACGATTTAACGAAACGATTCGCACTTCTTTCCACTCCATTTGTCTATTTTTCCCAATGGAAGGAAAAGCCGAAAGACTCCACGGGTGAGAGTGAATGGAAATGGAGTCCACCCGCTTCGCTAAGCCCTCAACTCCCACTAAGTTTTACTCTCTCACCAAAATGGCTCTGCATAATTCTTCTTACAGGGTACAAATCTTGTTATTTTCAAATAGACATACAGAAAATTCTATCCGCTTAAAGCCATTTATAGCCTACTTATCTGTTTCTTGCGTTCTCTATTCATGTTTTATGAAATTGTTTCAAGGTGCTTGGGAGCTAAGTTAAAGAGTTCAAATGATGTAGTTTCTTGAAGACTTCCAAAAAACGCACACCCAAAAAGACAATCTTTTGCAAATTGTAGTCATGGGATTGTGTTGGAAGGGAAGGCTGACTTGTGTTATACATGCTTGCTGGGGAATCGTATGTAATGGGTTTAAGTGAAATCAACAAAGTCAAAAGTTCTTTCTTTTGAGAACAGTCGAATATTGGAAGTTCGGCGAATTGCATCTTTACATTCTTATTTAGACTCTGTTCTTCTTCTTGGTGTGCGAATGTCATATCTAAATAAATTTTTAGTCGTTGTGACTGGAAAAACACTCTTTCTCTAGGAAGTGCCAATTGGATTGTGTGGCATGTATTATGATGTGTAAAAGTTTCGAGTGTTTTGTACTGCAAAGAAACAAACTGCTGAGATTACTTTATGAAATATAAATTGTCAATCCCCGTATTGTTGGAACATCTAATATGGTATCTCTGATTTGCTCAGGCTCTGTCGCTGAGAAATTACTCATCTTTTAGGAATACAACTACTGGCAGCTTGTTACATTTAAGAAGAAGCTCTTCAGCAAAAGTCTTATCTCTCTTACATGTGACATGCTATTCTACTTGCTCTGGTATAGAATATTGCTCATCCTCAAAGCGAAGATCACGTGGGCCTGTCATGGCAGCAAAAGGAAAATCTGAAGGTGTCAAGAATTTTTAAATCATGACAATTCAGGCTGTCATGTATGTTGGATGGTTGTAGTTAATTTCATTTGTGTTGCATAACTTTTAAGTGATAGACATTCTAATTGTTGTTCAGGGGAAAAACAGGAGGATGGCAAGTATAAGCACACAATTGACCTCCCTAGGACTGCCTTTGGCTTAAGAGCAAATTCTGTTGTGAGGGAGCCCGAAATACAAAGATTATGGGATGAAAATCAGGTGTTTAAGAGGGTTGCCACTAGGAATACTGGGGTAAGTTCTTCAGTGGTAATTTTGTTTCACTTAATTATGGGCCTTCTGCTGATGTGTTTTTTTAAGTTTGGTAAGTGAATTCTTACTGATGTTAATCATCTCGACAGGCAAGTTTTGTGCTTCATGATGGCCCTCCTTATGCAAATGGCGATTTGCATATGGGTCATGCCTTAAATAAGATTTTGAAGGATATTATCAACCGCTATAAGGTACTCCTGGAATGGTTTTTTTTGGAAAGTTTGTTCCTGGATCAAACCCTCGTAATCTATCAAATGTGACAAACAAGAAAGAGAGAATTTTCTATGAATCTCTCTTGTGAACCTTGTCCACTTCAAGTTCTTTGCTTACTACATTGTCTATTTGAGCACTATGTTGCACTTCAAGATTTCTACATGTAACTGATTCTTTGTCTTTGTTTCAGCTTCTTCAAAACTATCAAGTTCATTATGTGCCTGGATGGGATTGTCATGGCTTGCCAATTGAATTAAAAGGCGAGTATTAGCACAGCTCATGGTTTCTGAGATAAATCCTCGAACTTTTTCTGGATGATTCTGCATTATGTTGCTTAAACAGTGAAAAGTTCCATCATTTTAAGGAGTAGAAATATGAACTATTGGTTCATGTGTGTCTATTTACTACGAAAAGGCTTACGAGCAAGATCTCTGATTTCAAAGCATAAAGGAACTTTGGTAATCATGGCGTGCTGTATAGTTGGTAGATTTGTGATTCCTTTTTACATACGTCTTCCATTTGAATGCTTTATAGCCCTTGTCTTGATCTTATCTCCTCACCTGTGCATTTGACCATTATTTACTGTTGGAAGCAATTGACGAACGGAACAAGAGACATGTTTATGTCCTTGATCACTTTGTCAGTGGTAGAAAGGCTATTAGTTCAATCAGTTTCTTTTCAGTTTTTCGTAGATTTCCCTTTTCATTTCTTTTTCTTTTTTTTTTCTTTTGTTTGGTGGGGGGGGGGGGGGGGGGTTAGATTTTTTTGGTGGAATTGTTGTGAAATTGCAAATAAACTTTAGAGTTTTTCACAGATCTTGTTGATTTGTTTCAGTTTTACAGTCCCTGGATCAGGATGCTAGGAAGGAGCTGACACCACTAAAATTGAGAGCAAAGGCCGCCAAATTCGCAAAATCAACTGTCAAGAATCAGATGGCAGCTTTTAAGGTTGTACTTTAGTTTTATTAGATCAGCCAATGAGGAAAAGCATTCTGGTTCAGTTTTGTGCTTCTTAGCTGGAAACCGTATTACTCCCTATAGAATTTATTCAATTGAAGCACTTTGTATTCCCCATGCGTCTGAATTTTATATGTTGTTCCCACCATTTGGTAAGGGATATAATGATATTTCATGTTCAACTTGGTGTTGAACTTATCTATTTCCCTCTTGAATCCCCTTTATACATCTTGTTAGGTATATTGTATGTGCAACTATGGTTCCTAAGTTAGGATTTTCCATCGATAAATGTTTATTGTAATGTTTGCAGCGATATGGCGTATGGGGAACTGGGATCACCCATATCTCACTCTTGATCCAGAGTATGAAGCTGCTCAGGTAAATTCTATCACTGTTTAACATGTCTCATATGGATTTCGGCAAATGATGATACTGTTTTCATATCCATGTTATGTTTAAGCTTCAGTCACCATTTGTGGCTGCTTACTGTACAATTTAGTTTATAATCTTATATTTTTCAGAATGATCTTATCATCTTCACTACTTGGTCCACATGAACTATACTAGATTGAAGTGTTCGGCCAGATGGCCTTGCAAGGGTATATCTACAGAGGCAGGAAGCCAGTTCATTGGAGCCCCTCGTCTCGAACTGCTCTTGCAGAGGCTGAGTTGGAGGTAATGAATCTTGTAACTTTCAACTTGCCTTCTTAAAAATTCATTGCTTTTGATACCCTCCCACCAAATACAAATTAGTAAAGTTGGGAATGAGTGAAACTGGAAGTTTTCAAGCTGATCTAATAATTTATCTTCTTTTTTCTTCCTCTTGGTTCTAAATCTATTTGCAGTATCCTGAGGGGCATGTTTCAAAGAGCATGTACGCTGTTTTTAGATTAATCAGTGCCCCTACTTCATGTAAACTGTTAAATGATTTCATTCCCAATCTGGGTTTGGCTATTTGGACTACGACCCCATGGACTATTCCTGCTAATGCTGGTAAGCTTTTCATGTTTTCCCTGTAAACTCCGTGATCCCTTTTCCTTGTCAGTTTTTTTAGATGCATAATTTTTTAAGGTGCTTGAAGGTCTGAAATTTTGATGTTTCTGCAACTGTTAATTGCTTATTGAAGGGTAAAATAATTGATATGATAGATAGCATACTGTGTCATTTGGTGAGATTTGTTAAAGAGTTTTATGCATCCATGTTGCAATTGCTTTGTTGTTCGTAGTAAGTACCCAAGAATAAGACATAAGAAATAGCTATCCTACTTAATAATCTCGATTGCTCTGCGTGACATTGAACAATATCTTTCTGTTTGCTTTGAAGTGGAGTTATATCTGGAAGTATTTCTTGCACCTCTATCATTTTTCTACATCTTCAAATATATGTGCTTCTTTAGGTCAAGATGCCACGCCCAAAGGAGCTAGAGATGGTGGTTTCAGAGAATATATTCACCATATATTGGTGTGTTCTGTTGGTCTTTCAATTTTTTTGGGGTGTATTGTTAAGAGTCGTGATCTGCACATGTATGTCTTAGCTTTTCTGTCATGAGCACATTGTTTTGTACATACGCCTACATAGAACTAATTATGCACAATGACATTTTATTGTCTCAGCTGTTGCTGTCAATTCAAAGCTTCAATATGCTGTTGTTGAAGTTGATTCCAATACTATAGACACAACTGCACCATCAGTCAAGAAAGAGAAAAGGGTTGGCAATGTCTTGAAGGATCATAACAAGCTCTACTTAGTTGTCGCATTGGACCTTGTGCCAACTTTAGAAGCAAAATGGGGCTTGAAGCTTATCGTGAAGACAACACTTACTGGCGCAGAACTTGAAAACTGCAGGTTATTTTGAGTATATGCATTGCAATTATAAACTATTTGTTAGCTGAATTTTGTGGATGACATAAAGTAATAATGCTTTGGTGGAGCCATCAGTGGTGGCAGACTGGACCTGTGCATGCTGATCATTCTTTATATTGTTTTATGGAACATTTAAATAAATGGATGAGGTTTGTGCTCCTCGTTTAGTGCTTAGTGATTGTAATCTGGTGCATTTCCCTATTTCTGTTGTCTAGTAGTTTGTCTATTAGTGATTCAGATAACCATAATAACACAAAAGCAGGTTGGAAGCTTAAATGTACAGTATTGACTGAGGTCTTGTAACCAATAGTGGAAGACCCTTCTTATGATCCGTTGCAATATCTTTCCCCAATTATTTTGAATGAACATCTAGTCCAGTACATTGATCCGAACCACCACCACCCGCCAACATTACCCCACCCAACACACACAAAGATAAAAGATAAACATAAAGAGAATAATAAAAGATCTGCTGGCTTTGTTGGCTGCCTTGATCTGGAATCTGTAGTCATTCAATTTTGGTCTTCAACTGCCACTTCAGGTATGTTCATCCTGTAGAGAGTAGAGAATGCCCGGTCGTCGTTGGTGGGGATTATATCACGACAGAATCAGGAACTGGACTAGTGCATACTGCTCCTGGGCATGGTCAAGAAGACTATGTGACTGGCCTTAAATATGGTTTGCCCGTCCTTTCCCCTGTGGATGATGAAGGAAAGTTTACTGAAGAAGCTGGCCAATTCTGTGGTCTTGATGTGCTTGGAGATGGCAATGTTGCTGTTATTGAGTGCTTGGACAAGAACTCATCAATGATTATGGTTGAGCCATACAGTAAGTTAAATTCTAGTCTTTTTCCTCAATATGATTATTCTTTTTTCTCCTATAATATCACAAGGTACAACACTATGGATGTGTGGTCTACAACTCTTAACACTTAACAAATGCAGAACACAAGTATCCATATGATTGGCGAACAAAGAAACCTACAATTTTCAGGGCAACTGAACAATGGTTTGCTTCAGTGGAAGGATTCCGTAGTGCTGCAATGGATTCAATTAACCAAGTATCCTGGATACCCCCTCAGGTATTTAACCAGCCATCTCTTTAATTCCTCATGGAGGAAAGGAGTATTCACAACTGATCCTACATTACTCTCTGCATCAGTTTCTTCATTAAACAAATTTGTGATATGAACAGGCAGAAAATCGAATTTCTTCTATGACTTCAAGTCGTTCTGATTGGTGTATCTCCCGGCAAAGAACTTGGGGTGTGCCAATCCCGGTTTTTTATCACGTGGAGTCAAAGGAGCCATTGATGAATGAAGAAACTATTGGTCATATTAAGTGTAAGGGCCTTCTACTTCTTACAGTTTCATCATTTGTCTATTTCGTTTAGGTTATTACACGTAATGTGACTTGTGGGTCATAATCTTTCATTTCGACCTTTAAAATTGCTATATATGTACACCTTCACTCCCCTCCCTCTTCAGAGCCTTGAGTGTGCTTGTATAAATATATACACTATGTTGTTTAGTTGACGTATCCAAGCATTGTTTCTTTATTTTAAAAGACTAGTCAAACCATAGCATGTTCGGATATTTTGATCTCAGTCGTTTGTTTTGGCAGCTATCATTTCCCAGAAAGGAAGTGATGCATGGTGGTACATGCAGGTAGAGGAACTGCTTCCAGAAAAGTATCGCAAAGAAGCATCAAGCTACGTAAAAGGAACTGATACGATGGACGTATGGTTTGACTCAGGTAGACAAAAATTATTGTTTTCTTGGCACATATTTAACTGGTAAAAGGACATTATATTGAGGGCGGATAATTATCTACCAGTCTTGCTGATAAATTATGTTTCAGCTTTCATATGTCGAGCTATTTTTCTATAACTGTTATGCATCTGTTTATAGATAAATAAATGATACACACACACACCCCTATTTGCAAAACCAATTTGCAGTGGACCAGAACAAAGGTTCCTTGTCCGGAGGGTTGATGCAATCTTGTTTGGATTTCTTGCTACTGAATAAATAACTCCAAAATTGAACAGCGGTAATCTTAATTCCTTTGGGTTATTTTAGGTTCTTCATGGGCTGCAGTATTGAGAAAGAGAAGTGGTCTTAGTTATCCTGCAGATTTGTATCTCGAAGGTACAGACCAGCATCGTGGCTGGTTTCAGAGTTCATTATTGACAAGTATTGCTACTAATGGTAAGATATGAAGCAATCATCTTTGACGATAATATTTCGTAAAAAGTTATTTTATCCATGATTTCTGTCCCTTTTCCCCCAGGCCCCCATAGAAAGCATTGAGTATGAAAAGGTCAATAAGATGCTAGTTTGATTCTCTGCCCGGAAAGGGGAGGTCCATAATAAATTTTCAAGGCATGACTTCTGAAATATGGCACTTCTGCTGCCATGTAGCTATTTGTGCTTAGTCAACTCTGTTCAATAACACAAACTGTTGCACTGATTTTATTTATTTGCGAGAATTTCATTGTCAGTTTGTTGAAGGCAGGATATCTTCCTAACATTTATACTAATACTACAGGAAAGGCTCCATATCATGGTGTCGTAACCCATGGATTCGTACTTGATGAGAAAGGCTTCAAGATGAGCAAATCTCAGGGAAATGTTGTCGACCCAAGAACTGTCATTGAAGGAGGGAAGGACCAAAAGGTAGTGCATTTAATAGGTGTGTACTCCTAGAGGATGATACTACTGCTAATTTGTGTCAATCTTCTTCCACAGGAGTCCTTCGGAGCAGATGTACTTCGGCTCTGGGTTTCCAGCGTCGATTATACCGGGGATGTCATGATCGGGCCTAAAGTCCTCCGTCAAATGTCAGACATATATAGGAAACTAAGAGGAACCTTGCGGTTTCTTTTGGGGAACCTGCATGATTGGAAAGTATGCTTTTTATTGATGATAATATCAATGGTTCATATATCTGATAGTAACATGCTTTCTTATCGGCCTTTTAACACTCATAGTAGCCTATGCAAAATGGGCCTCTCTTAAATTTCTTATTGTACAGCCACACTGTTGCTCGGTTACTTATTTGTCACTTATGATACAAAAATCTAATTAGATATGTGTCATTTCTCAAAAATTTTGGTTCTTCTGATACAATTTGCCGATATCTGCAGGCTGATTATGCTGTTCCTTACAATGAGCTTCCAGTGATAGATCAATATGCATTATTTCAACTTGAAAGTGTTGTGAAGAACATTAAAGAGAGCTATGACAATTATCAGTTCTTCAAGATTTTTCAGGTATGTTCTGCCAATAGGGTCGATATATCAGTAATGCTACTTTTTATCATGACAATATACAGTATCGTCCAATAATGTAGTCCTCAGTTTTTCTTTTTCCATTTTGTCATCTTTTGTTTCAGATTATTCAGCGGTTCATTGTAGTTGATCTCTCTAATTTCTACTTGGACGTCGCCAAAGATCGACTTTATGTGGGGTAAGCACTCATATTTCCTTATGTTTTATTTTAAGATATTGTAAACATTAACAAGATCTAGCATATTTATTATACTTGTCTGGCCATCTTGAGATTTTCCCTCATGTATCCCAGGGGAACGACTAGCACTACAAGGAGGAGTTGTCAAACAGTCCTTGCCGCACATCTACTTTCTATTGTGAGGGTCATTGCTCCAATTTTGCCACACTTGGCGGAGGATGTTTGGCAGAATCTTCCTTTCCCATTCATTGCTGAAGATGGACATAAGGCAAACTTTGTCTTTGAGTCAAGATGGCCTGTGTTAAATGAAAAACATCTCTCGTTCCCAGAGGAAGAGGTTAATTTTTGGGGGACGATTCTTGAGGTATTACATGGCATATCGTTTAACCAGATCATTACATCATGTGCAGTTTAGTTGTGTCTGGTAAGAAAAAAAGATATTGGCATGCTCAATCTGTGAAGAGTAATAGTTATATACATATGACAATATAATATTTCCAGAAAAAGGTGTCATTTGCTAAGCCTTCAGTCAGGCAATATTAAAATACGATACCTTCGGTGCATATTCAAGTACTATGATAACATTCGATCATGTTCTTTTCCTGTTCATATTTCACTGGACATCACCTTTCATTCCCTTAATTTAAACTACTTGTTACCAGCTGAGAACTGAGGTAAACAAAGTGCTGGAGGTTGCTCGTACTATGAAGCTGATTGGTTCGAGCCTTGAGGCGAAGGTCTATCTTCATGCATCTGATGCTGGCCTCTTTTCCAGATTAGTTGACATGTGTTCATCAGACAATGATGCTGATACATTGCATCGCATCTTCTTAACGTCTCAGGTACTGTGGATTTTCTATTATAATACCCCTATTTTCACAAATTTTCATTTGTCATAGTTGAGGTTTCATTTGTACTATATTTTGGCTTAGTAATGGTAAATCATAAACAAAGATTTGTTTAATTTCAATTGACTTGAAACAAGAGTACAATACGTTAATATAATATAACACTGGTTATAATTTAGTTTTCATTAGAGGTCTATGAATTAGTCAATCCAAACCTTACAGCGATAGGGAATGTTCTGCTGCATTTAGTTACACTTGGTTGATTGAACCATGATATGCAGGTCGAGATTCTTCCGTCTCTGGAAAGTGTCAGCAAGGATGATATACCATGCACCGGAAAGTATCTTGTTCAGCACAAGAACAAGGTCTGGATCGGTGTGTCACGTGCAAGTGGCTTGAAATGTGAAAGATGCTGGAATTTTTCACTTCAAGTTGGCAGTTATGACGACCACCCCTCACTTTGTGGCCGTTGCCACAGCGTTGTCAGCCAGCCAATTCCAGCTATGGCAGCAGCAAGTTGAGATTTTTCCAAGGTAGATGCAGAAAAGGCTGTTCTTCCAAAACCAGCATTACCTTGTGGCCCAAGTTATTTGAATTAATGAGACGGTGAACTCAAATGAAATGGGGACCCAACCAGTCAAGTTTTGAAGTCAACGGGAGGAGATGATGCACTTTTGAGCTTTAGATGGTGCACCAGACAACACCAATTTGCTTCACATGAAGCCTGATTTTTGCATTTTGAATTGAATAGATTATGTTTTATTAATTGAGTTGTAGGATGTACATGTAAAGAAGAGGCTGCGTTTGTTCCTGCAGACCGCAGTCCCAAGTTATAGTATTTGTATGGGTCTAAATATTAACCTCATTTGGATTGCTTTTGTCCAGATATATGGCAACACTTTTAAGTGAAACAAGCGACATTAAGTTGCAATACATTGTTCTTCAGAAAATGCCAACCATTCAAAGGGATAATTAAGTCACTAGGAGTGGATAAGCGTACAAAATTGAGCAAACTCGCCTAGGGGAGTTTGAACCATGGTGGCAAACAAACCAATTTGATCCCACAACCACAAGGCCATGCCTCGGTGTTTAGTTTTCAACTTCTCATGCCTAAGTTGCAAATTGTGCATACTCAAAATTTCAATTTGATGAAACTATTATTCATCAGCTTGGATGAGGACATAGAAGTAAAGCCATGTAAGACAATAAAATTGTGCGGCAAGCTGACGTAATTACAACAGAGAAGTCGTAGGATTTTGGTATTGCTAGAGATGATCCAGGCATTACAATGGTACAAATATGGCAGGATCCAGCAGCATAATAATTTCTTTCATCATGTTGCAAGTTGGGTCTAGGATCACACTGTTTGTTGCAATAAATCTGAACCCTCTTCATCCTGGGATTGAATTTGTAAATCCTGCAATCTCATACAAATGTTAAGGATGCTCAAACTAACTCCAAATAAGAAATACAAGATACTGTTGAAGCCAAGGAGCAAAAATTTATGTACCCTCTAGCATACTGTATTCTTTTCAAAGGTAAAGAGTATGATCAAACATCGTCACATTGTTGTTACCTGTGTCTGCAGTAGTTGCTGTGATGGTTGTTGCTCTTGGGACATTGGATATGCTTGAGGTTGAGACATCCGATAATAAGGCTCCTTGAGATCGAGTTTCCCGGATGATGACTGGAGTATTCCTCCTTGTTCAGCACCAGGACCCCACATTTTAGCTACTCGAATAAATGATTGGTCAGTGAATAAAGGAAGTACAAGAAAAGAATCTTACAATAACTTGAAAAGAAACACGAAAAACCAACCTGACAATGTTAGGTAAAGGGTATAACTCTGAGCTTTATGGGCCACCATATGAAGTCGACCAGTTATCTCTTGGCCAGGCATAACATATATAGGTTGGGACAGGACACACCGTAACTGGTACCAGTGCGTTGTAGGCGCACCCGGTGCAGTAGTAAGCCACCTTTGTACAGTGCTATCAATGATATAATTTTACTCACAGTTAGCCGCACATGGAGATAAAAGCTTGCAGAACAGTGAACATGTGACTATGCAAGCATCAAGCTATTACCTCCCATTGAATAGTACATCAAACCAACAGGCCAATCCATGTATTCTGGTGCCAACAGAAGATATAAATCTTAATGGGATGTCAATTTCATACAATTCTTCCTCCTGCCAATTGATGTTGCGAAAATTATATTAAATTTATACCTGTCTTAGAGTGATTCGAGCTACAAGTCAGACCTCTAACAGTCTTTGTTATCCAAACTCTAGAAATAACATAATACTGAAATCCACATGCAAATCGGAAAATACAAGAGCAGTCAAAGATTAATTTTTTCATTATTTTTTCACGTAGGAACAAAGACATTAAAAACTCAACTTCCTAACATAACACTATGAATTTCCAGTTAAGCAGCAGAGTTCAAATAATAACACATGGGCCACCATGCTCTATTTGCTTGATTCACATCCAACCCATGCTAGGTTCAACGAAAGTTTGGGAGGATAGGCTAGAGTGCAGGCAATTATCTCATGAACAACAAATACTAATAGAATCTTCAATGAAAATTCTGTGGTATTCCTGCAACTTTCTGGTACACTATTCATGGAAATGGCTATTAAGGAATTCAAAATTCCTCCTGAGTAGGACAAATAATCTTCTAGTTAAATTATAGCACTTCATACAAAATTAGTATGACAAATTTTAGGGATTTTTTTTATTTTATCAAGCTATAGGTAAGAAAAGAGAGAAAATCTCAAGCCAGAGAGAGAGACAGAGTTCCTCATCCACTTCCCAATTGTCATCAAGAGTGTCTATACTATCATATATCTGAAGATAAACGCAGTACATGAACTTTAAAGCTGAAAGTATGCAAAACTTTTAGTAAAGCTAATATTTACCTTAGCGGAAGTAAAGTCTATAACATGGGAGATTGCAGGCGCCACCAATAACCTAGGATCAAAAGCATCCACCACTGGCTGAAATGTCCAGAGGCGGAAAAACAGAGTATGAGTCTCACTAAATGGCTGCAGATTACCAACTATCATATATTGGAATAGGTGAAAGAAAGTTTGATCTATTATGAGGATAGGAGAGAAGAGAGCGAAATGATTGCAGAAATGAAACCTACAAATTATATTAGTTCTTTCTAATAAGCAGAATGCTTATTTAGTACTTAAAAGACCCCCCCCCAAAAAAAAAAAAAAAAAAAAAGACTTGATGCTATTAACAGCTGACCTTTCAAAAGAAAAATTATAAGGTCATCTGATTTGGCATTATGTGACATTGAAACAACGAAGATACACAAGATAATTGAAACATTTCTAATATGATACAGAATATTTGGAGTATTGTACTACGGCATCCTAACCGAGAAAGGATTGTCTAATAACTAAAATCCCAATGAGAAGCAGTTATACAGGAACATCGCTAAGAAGAATATCTTAAATGTTTGAGAAGTAACAGTTCATACTAAGAGAAACAGCAGTTTTGAGATAAAACAAAATGCAGAGCAAATTTTATATGATTCTATCCTGTGAAGCAATAGCTTGCTTGTGCATCATCTAGAAATGATACAAAACACACATGGTAAAGTATGTATAGCCTTGTAATATAGCTATAACTAGATACACAGAGAGGAGCATAAAGAGGTTATTAGAATTCAACCTGTGAGAAGTATCCTTGAAAGGCAGTACCATGTAAAGGTGTCAAGTTAACACCATAATAATTTTGTTGCTGCCAAAATAAAGCCTGGATAGGAAGCAGAAAAATAATTTCAATACCTAATTAATAGTCAAAGCTATAGAAAGGCGGATCTATAGCAGAAATTGGGGGGAAAATTAAGCTTTTGTGATAAAGTCAAACTTCTGTCTACAATTAGAACTCTTCTAGTTACTCTCTCTGAACAATCCTTTCCTAGTATCCCAAGGAGAAAATTAGAGAGAAAGTGGTGCTAGTAGGTGCTTACCTTATTCGCAATTTCAATATATAAATATTCATCACTGAATGGCGCCATATGTATTCTACAAGAACAAAAAATTATAAGTATCAACCACATGGAAGCTGCTAGGTACAAATGAAAGTAAAGTTTGTGGGAAATAAACCCTGCACCAACCAGGAGGTTCTACGGAAGTTAAACTGACCATTAATCAACAACCAAGTGACACACATTCAAGCTAACTAGACGTTGCAGAAGCAAGTGTTTTCTATAGTTAGATGGGTATAATTCAAAAAGAAGTTAACTAAATGCATTATCAAGGATTGCCACAATAACCAATTGCACTATGATGAAGAAGAAATAGTCAGATGCATTTCATTTTAATGCTTATTGGAAATTCCAGTTGGATAAATAGAGGGTAGCAGACATGTGAAGGAGATGCAAAACATTCATAATTCTCAAATAAATGAAAAGACACTGTATATGAGAGAAAGAAACACAAGTGACAAGCAGTATACTGTCTCCAGATAATTATATGATGCTACGGTAAACAAGAGGAATCTGCATCCAACTCTCAATCCTTTGCATAACTTAAAATGACAGAACCATTTGTTTCTTCTTAAGAAACAAAGCCTTGTGAAGAAAGAGACCCACCATAATAGCAATTAGCACAGCAAAGAGAATGATCTTGGGTAACAGTTACCTTCCTATAGTTGGAAACATCTTTCCATTTGGAGCAAGGAATCTATCTCTTGCAATTATGTATGACTCTAGCATCCTCTCATTGACTAGCAAAGTGCCTGCAAGACAAATATGCGTACCAGTAAATACCTTCAGATCTTATTCAGACTGCACACTATCATGAAGAGGGTTTGCTGGACCTTAAAAAGATCATTGCCAATGTGTTTCTTTCTTAAATACTAGCTAATCATCTGAGTATAATCATAGCAAGATGACAAAAGAAGGAGAATCAAGCTACCCATTGGTTCAGAGATCAAAATATCTGCTTTCTCAGGTAATTCAATATCTTCAACTTTACCCTTGATTACCTACCCAACAAACAGTAAGACACAAAACGTATAAGAAAAGTGTAAAATAATTAGTCTCAGAGAGATATAAACGAATAAAGCTTGCCAAAAATGACACCCACTGTTATTCTTTCGCTTAGCAAAGGATTCCCTGCTATAAGCTTACGAGCATAATCTGCCATTTCTGATGCTTCCACAGCATACACATGTTTTGCACCAGCCTGGAATAAAGCATATCTAATTCAGCAAGTTTCGATTAATGGTGCTAAAGTAACCAGTTGGGAGGTGCTTAAAGAATCATGTACACTTCAGAACCTGAGCAGCAAATAATGACAAGATGCCGCTACCAGCACCAACATCAACTACTACACGATCAATAAAATCAACACGGTTCTCAAGGACTGCAGCATAATAAGTTCCTGGAAACAAAATTTAACCATGTCATCTATCCATAGAAAGACTTACAATTCCCTTCAGCTATAAGACTACATGATAAGCTCTTGAATACAATATTTTCGGGAGAGACAACCACTAGCAACAAGCTTTCAAAACTTTGGGATGCAACAGAAAATTCAGGTGAAAAAAAACACAGAACAGACTGGGAGAGAGTATCAATTTTTAGCCCAGAGATGTAACCTGTCCTCACATAGTCCTGCAACATGTTTTGCTGGTGTAGAAGCTGTCCATAGTAATGAAAGTACATTTTGGCAGAAGATGCCTCTATTTTGTCGTCAAACTTGCTTCTAGATGATGATAAAATTCCATTTGGCAAAGATGAACCTGGAGAAAAGAAAGACACATGAGCCTACTTTATCTGATGGTCACAGTAAAACCCATAACCGACAATAATGACAGGAAAAGTAGCAAGAATTTTAATTAAGAAATAATGAGGAGGATGCTACAACTTCTGCCATGATACACCAACAGAAAGACCAACCTTGAACAACCACTTCTTTCTTCCATTGCTCAAATGCACAATGGAAGGCCCTACTTTCCTCCTCATTCCTAAACTGTATGGTGATTCCCCTGGAATAGCTTTTCTGATTCACAGGACAAGGTTAAACTTGTTATTCAATAATAAAAGCCTTACTATATATAACAAGAGTAAGAAATGAAATATTTTCCTTGTTCCTAGTACCACCCAAAATTCCATTAGACTTGTGATCTTTAATTCATGTCTAGATAGAAACATTGTAGCAAACTCCATAAGCATAACAATATCCTGGTCTGCTCATGCTTCACATAACATAGGTTGGAAGAAAACAAAATGAAAAGAAAACATGCTCCAGAGGTGGCAGTTGTACTGATCCACAAAAGTGATGAAATCTAGTGGTGCCTCCATTCGTATATAAACTACAATATAGGAACTCAAGCACAAGTTGATTAATCCCATACCTCTTTATTTATTTCAGAAGCTTCCGATATACACAGTGATTGAAATGGCCCTAGCTTGAAAAGCTGGAACAAAGACCAGATAAAAATAAAATGAACCATCATGATGTAGGGGGAAAGAGGGAAGAGGGAGCAAGATGAGAACATAAAACTGAACTACTTGTGAATTCGATGGGCATAACTGCACCATATTTATCGTGCAATTTAATATAAAAGGTACCTAATTTTCAAGCAAAATATTATCATTTCCCATTAGAAAATTAAAAAAGTTTCTACAGTAAAGTCCACCAACCATTTTATATTAAAATTGCTATATTTTCAAGAACCATGCAAATATTTCCAACTGTACTGTCAATAAAAGATGACTTCTTCCAATATTTTGTACTACTAATAGGTTTAGATTCTCATAGCTTAGGCCTTTGCATAAAGCCCGTTTTTCTTTTTTATTTCCTTTATCTCTCACAAGCATTTATTAAGTAGTTACACTTACAACAATAGAAATAAGGAAAAAAGTTTTATCTTTTCCAGTTTTTTCTATGCTCTGAAATCTATTAAAAATCGAGTTTTGACTGAGAACCAGTCCCTGTCCAGATAAAACAGAAGGAAAAATTCATCAATAGACTCCATGAAATACACAATGTTATTCAAATAACAACGAGAAACCACCGAAAAAATCCTATCCACAAAAAGAAAAATGAAAAAGAACAAAACTCACACTCTTTATTTCATTAGGTTTACTGTATACCAACAAAAAAGAAAATCTCCGAATACAAAATACATGCTCTAAATTCAAAAAAAACAAAATATGTTTCTGAACCTCGCAGTTGCTGAGATCGAACTGAACCGAATCACTCGAATCGGATTCTGGGCCAAATAGTAGCGAGTCGGAGCGAAACCTCGCCACCACCGGCGGCGAAGAACTGCCCGAAATCGACAGCTGCGAAATTGACGCCACCAAAAAATCCTGCTCCCTCAGCTTATTATCCTCCATTAGGCAAGAATAATTTTACACTACCACTACCAAAAAAAAAGAAACAAAGAAAAAAACGATAAATGCAGCGGTATGTAGAAGAAGAGTTAGGGTTTTTAGTGGAGAGCGGGACAGAGGTTTTAGTGCATATAAATGCTTTTTCGCTGTAATGGTTTTTGTTTGGAGGCGTTGATGGATGATGGGAGTTGGATAGTTTGGTGCTGCTAGTGAGGCTATACGCTGATGCAACTGGTGACGTGTCTTCTTTCCATTGGACACAACGTTGTACTTTTGTTTGCTGGGGGGGTAATCTTGGATTCTACGGCCCAGCGAGGCCACAAAGGTACAAACCACGGATGGATGCACATTTTGCCCACTCGTGAATCTTAAGATTGTCGAGACCAGAATTTTTCAATATCATCGTCACCTACGATTAAAATTCATAATTTTAAATTTATTTATAAAATTTTAATTTTTAACAACATCGTCAACATTTCACTTTGGGTTATGAGTATTATTGCAAGAATTAATAAAAAAAAAATATTTTAATTATTTTTTACAACAACGTATGATCCAACAATCAGAATGGAGGTCGAGTTATATGTTATTTTTTATTATTGATATTATTCAAAATTGAAAAATGAAGAATAAAGTAAGTGGTGGAAAATCTTAGAATCAGAGGGTGAATTGTCAATTTTACCCATGGAAAGAATAAATCTTGAATAGACCATGTTTGGAGCAAAGATAAAGCAAGAGCATGTGCTTCCAGCTTTTACTTTTTTTTATTCATATAAAGTGCCAAAAATGAGATGCTTCATTCAACTTTCTCCTCAGTGGCCAACCCAACACACTGCTATTAATAATCAACTGGAAAATAGTTATGATTCTTTTGTGGAAAAAGGAAAAGGGCATGAAACTGCATTATGACTTGTTTGGAAGATGAACAGTAATGGCAACTAAAACAGGTGGAATAGGGATTCATTGTCTTAATGCATACATTTGAAGGGATCATGTGAGAATCCCAGTAATTGTGTTGAGAGACTGCCAAATTCAAGGCAACAGGTGATGCAGCCTCCCTGGTCTTTTTCATTTGAGCCTTATTTTAGCAAAACAGACACCCTCAAAGGTTTCTGTCCCCAAGAGGTGCTGTTTTTCTCATCAATTGTCAGTGACAAACTTGTCCTGATGCAAACAATCAGGTGGCTCCAAATGCAGCATGCACAATATGTAACATGAGTAGATTGAAATGTCTAAGGCATGATCATGGGATGTATTTTGGTTTAAAAGCTATTTGCTTATCAGATAGAAACCTCTGCAGCTTCAAAGGTTGTCAGTTTCTGGATGTCGGCATGTATAATAACAACTAGACATTGATGCAAGCATGTACTATGTAAAGACAGTTTCACAGCGGCTTTTGATAATTCTTGTGCTATTATCTCAAGACCGGCATCAATGAGAACACGATATTGAAATTCAAGCAAGCGAAATCGATGGAGACTAAACAAATCCACTCAAAGCCAACAGATAAAAGAGGAAGACGGTAGTTGTCTCGTTCCGTTGCAGCTAAGATGCAGTGACAAGTGATGTGAATGAAGAATTACGGTAACTAGCTCAAGTGAAATACTACAATTGCCAAAACTGACAGAATACAGCAAAAGGAATTCTAAGACCATGTAATAAACAACAAAGGGATACAAAGAGAGAAGTATTAAAACTAAAAAGTCCAAAAAAACAAAAGAATTGGAATCTAAAAGAGGCTTCCCAACTCTGAATCCAATCCATCCCTTTTATGTGCATTCTAAGGAGATGATACCTTCACAGCTTTAAATGCAGGATGAAGCAACCCAAGGTCATCTCTCACTTCAAGAGGATTGCTCGTCTCGTTCCTGGTTCTCCTCACTCTCCTACTAGCTAGGGACTTATGAGTGAAACCGTACATCTGCAGGATCTGATTGTCCCCGAAGTTGAATGCACGATCCATCTGTTTCAAGCACCTCTCAACGGGGTAATCCCCGAACTTACCACAAGGCTTGCAACCCACAAAGTGAGTGACAAGCGGCCACCGATGATCACCAAGACCTGGATGATAGTTCTCGATCATTTCCTCATATCTATCAACTAAAATACCCCAATAGCCGTGCAAATAATATGCATTCTCAAGATAAACCTTGTCGCCCCACTTCTCCCTCTGCGTCGCCAGTATATACACCACAGCAGACTGATCATCTGCTTCGAAAACCGGCCTACCCTTGAGCTCCCTCGTCAGAAGCTTTCCTGCATCGTCCCTGACTTTTCCCTTGGGCCCCATTGGCGCCCACGTGTCAAGAATATCCAAAGACCACTGACAATTCCTCAACAAGAAACTCCCAGTGTTCAAACCAATCCAATTCTTCTGATCATACACCATCTCGTTCCACCCGTGCATCACGAAATTATGATCCTTATACCTCTCCCACGGCACCTCAAATGCCATATCCGTGAACATCGCATCACTATCCATCCACCACAAGAACTCCACCTCCGGATGAGAAAGCAGAAGCTTCCGAATCAACGGCAGCTTCGCCCAAAACCCGGCCATTTCAGCATCAAGTAAAGCCATGTTGTAGAAAATCTCAATCCCATGAACCCTACAATAATCAATCTTGTTCTTTATCGATTTCAACAAGTAATGATCCCCCACCGGATTCTCACACGGCTTCGGGGAAGACCCGGTGACCAACAAAACCCGAGGCTTGTTCTCAGCAATAAAATTCGGAAAACCCGGATTCCTTTTAAGCCATTCAGCTCTCTGCTGATCCCAATCCGATATCTTCGGGCCGAGGCTATATGACTGAGATGGATCCCGCTTGAACTCCTGAACTCCATCATCCTCGTCCTTCAAAATCTTAGTTATGTCAAATTCAGCATAATTATTGCTCCCACTCTCCGTACTACCACCCGATTTCTGCTCCGTCTTAGCCTCCTCCAAAACGCGACGGGGCTCGGCCCGCCTGCGGATGTAAGAAAATGTTTCCCGGATCTCATCCAGGTCTTTTTCCGGCGTCCCAAATTTTCCTGCTCCCAGATTTGCACGCAAAACGATTACTGTAAGAACAAGGCATAGGAGAGTGAGCTTACCGTTGCGGAGGAGGCGCTGGAACCGGCGCGCCCGGCGGGGGCTGAGGACCCGATCCAGCATGGCGATTCGAAGTCCGTCGAACTAGAACTAAAACCTTAACTAGGATAGCAACAATACGAAAGGGGTAAAACCCAAATACCCAACTGAGGTTTCTTGATTAACAGAGGTGGGGAGTAAGGGTCTGGGATTTTTCAGTCATCTACGGCGGGATATAGGAGGAAAACGGGATCTGGGCGGCGGGGAGATGGAGGGCAAATTACCGAAAATGGGGATGGATTATTGTGTCGGTGGAGAGTGCGAAGGTAATTAGAAGTGGAAAGAAATGGAGAAGGAGACGAGAAGGCGCTGACGAGGTGAAAACTGGTGGATTTCAGTTTCAGTTTCAGACAAGAATTTCTTGGTTTATTCACGTAGTTAATGTAATTTCAGCTGGTTTTATTATTACTACGTGCTGTTAGTTATGACGTAACGACGCGTATCAATGCTTGATGATTGTCTGAAGGTGGACCCGACCCGGTTTTGGGGCTGCTGGGTTCTGACGAATTCTCTGTATTCCAGACAAAACTTTAAAACGATTTTAAGGTTTTGGGTTTTCACATCAATCTCCCAATTCTTTTTCTATAAAGTTTTATTTTGTGTTTGTTTAATATATTCAATTATATTTTCGAATATCCTTAATTATACTAAAAAACAATCTTTTAATATATTTTTTCTCGAGTAACTCCCAGGCTTTTATGGATACTTGATTTGCAAATAATATTGTTTTGTAATTATTCATGGTTGTAAACTTATTTTAAATATAGGATTAAGCAAATACCTCAACATTTCAGGGTTTCACACTTTGCCCCAAATATTTTTTTCAATTTTTACTTTATAGTATTTTTAAAGAAATAAAAGGAGAATATTCTAAACACTGGTGCTTTTAAGGTTGGTACAATCTCAAACATTAATATAAAAAGAAAAAAATATTTTCTTCTTCATCCATCATTGTTGGCCACCTTCAATAGTTGTTATCCTATATTTTTCTCAATTTTCCAACACAAGAGAAAAGAAAAGAAAAACACCTTACACATATTGTAGTATATTTAAAAAAATGGATATACTAATATATAATTTTTTTTATTCCACAAATAGCTACCAATTTAATTAATTAATTATATCAATAATTTTTAATTCATTGTATGCTCAAAATTAATTTATTTTATAAAATTTGATAATTATATTCTATTTAATTAATAAATAATAAAAAATTTTAATTATGTGCTTCAAGCCAGTTATTCATTAAGCGTGAGTTATTCACAAAACATCAATTTCTTTAACAAATTAGCTCTCTTAATAGTTCTACTTTTCATACATTATTCAATATTTAATGATTTTTAAAATTTAAATAATTATTTATTTGATTAGATAAAATATAAAATTATGTAGTCGGTGCTTTAATCGCTATAAACCATGATTAGCCAAAATATAAAATGCGATAAATTGGATTTGACATATCCAACCCGATTCAGTTTCAAGGCCCATATCACGGACCCGGACCCGGACCCGGACCAATTTAACATTAGCTCCGTCATATTTCAAAATTTCAGCTCAATTTTTCCAAATTCTCAGAATAGTTTTCATTTTGAATTCTCTCTCTGGACCATTTCCAGCACAGATTTCACTTCGAAAGAATGGTAAATTACTTTTCCGATTGTTCAAATTTTCAGTTATGCGTTTGAATTTTCGATTTCTTTTTGTTTTTTTATTTGTTTTGTTTTTGTCTTCCCTGCACGTCGCAGCTTATGCAATTCCAATTCATATGGTTATTTTGGATGCGATTATTCGGTACTATTGATTCGTAAAGATGTAGAAGTGGCCTATCCGTTTTTGTTTTGCTTGTTTTCATTTGTGTATGTTATTTGGATTATTATTTTTGTTTTTTTTGTTACTCAGAGATTTGGAAATGTGAAAACTGGACTCTATAAAATCCCAATGATTTTATGTACAATGAAGGTTGTATAAAATAGCTAACGTCGTATTTCGGTAGATCTGTTTGTGCTGTAGTTGACGACAGTAATGCAAAACGGTATTCATGTTGTGGAGGAGCTGAGTGCTATGCCCATTATGAAATGTTGCTAATCTGATTTTCGCGGCCTATGGGCTGTGTAACTGGTTCAAAGCATTGATATTATGTTTTCTGACTATGTAAAAACAGTTAGATGTTAGTTCGCTCACCTTGCTCTGCTTTCCTTAGTTAGGAAATCGAGTGAATAATGGCTAATTATCAAGCAATCAAAACTCTTGGAGTGAGCTTACATGATAACTTGGTTTCCGGTGTATCCACAATATAAAGATGGCTATACTGCTATGCCTTCAGGTGTTAATATATATTTCTACTTTGATTGTAGGATGGGCATGATGCAGAGAATACTAAACAAAGTACTGCTGACATGACTGCATTTGTAAGTTCTAGTCTACAAACTTTTTATATCATTTGATTAATGCCTCAGCAATCTGTACTATTTCCCGATATTGTTAAGTTTTATGGTTTATATTTGATATCTATGGTTTCTGGTCTGCTTTGTTAGGAGTTCGGATCTATTTCTAGCACCTCTTTTTCAAGTTTATTTTCTTTGTGGTGAAAAAGTGTGGGTGTTCACTGACATCCATTCACATGAAGTTATTAGTAGCTTGATACTTGCGCTAACATGTGTTATTTAATTCTTAGGTGCAAAACCTCCTTCAGCAAATGGTGAGTAACTAATATTAAGCTTGGTCTTGATTCATTATATTTGGCTCTTAGCATTCTCATTACAATTTTCCTCTTTCTAGCAAAGTAGGTTTCAGACAATGTCGGAATCCATCATTTCAAAAAATATCCTTTCAGTAGTATAAATAATTGCTTTATTCTACGGACATGATACTGATTTTTGCACAAAGAAACAATGGATATGCAATCCTGATCAAACACAATGCATATATAAGTTAGAACATGGCATTCACACAAGCACATGATGCAATGAATTATGCAATGCTTTTAAGAGCAGATTTGGACAAAGCCCTCAAATTGACAATTCAATGTGCACAATATAAGATTTGTTGTTCTCACCTAATCAATCTGTATAAAGCTTCTAAAAAAGCTTGGATTTCTTAACTACATTGTACTTGATGAGATGGGGAATCGAATTGACGAGTTGGAGCAGAGCATCAATGATCTAAGAGCTGAGATGGGTCAAGAAGGTTCTGCATCTCCTTCAGCTCCGTTGAAGACTAGAGAAGAACCCAAGTCGGCTGAAGATAGTTAATGAAATGAGCGTATATATTTCTTCAGTTTGATGGATGTTCTTTTTTGCTTGTTTCTGATATTTAGGGTTAGACCTGTCTTTTTTCTATTCTCTCAATCACGATTCAGATCTTATATATATATATATCCGAGCCACTCTACGAGCTGCGATTTGTGGTGGATATTCCCCGTCTTCTAATCTGCAATTGGTTTGTAGTTACACAGATATGGTGTGTTTTGATGTATTATTGACTTGTCACTGTATAAGCTGGACATGAAAGATTTCCAACTTCTATTGTTTTGATGTATAATTGGCTTGTTGCTCTCTTTGCTGGCCATGAAAGGATCCCAAGTTCTATTGCGCTATTAATTGCAATTTATTCTTAGGTTCTTGTGATCTTCCTAGCAATGCAATCAGCTCAGACGATGGATATTCATCAGATAGTGAGTACATAACCGACTCTGGTACCCCTTATCTAGTGCTGGGTTTGATTTCAATGTGCTGGCTTCGTTTCAACGAGTGTTTGTCTGTGTGCCATGTTTAAGGATCAGGTGTCACTATGAAGAAGTGGTTATACATATACATAGCTTGTGAACCTTGGAATATCTGATGACATATGCAGTGTTTGAATATCAGCAGTAACTCAAAGAGTTGTATCCAAAAAAAAAAAAAAAAAAAAAACTCCGAAGAGTTGTATTGATTCTGATGACCGTGAAGTATTGCGGACGCAATGGTAACTTAGGTTGTCCTATGTTTGGGTTGTGATAATTACATGTACGGTTACACAGTGTCGAAGGATATGATTTGTTGTTATGCTACAAGCATTACGACCCATGCATCCAATGTGTCGGAACTCGGAAGTATCTACTATGTGGCCAAAACACTTGGCAAGTTTTAGCCTTTCAGCATATCTTTCTGGGACGAGATTATTTGGTATGTGTATTTTTTTTTTAATATCAAATTTGACCAATTAAATTAATCAATAAGAAGATGTAATATATTTACATGCAATCGATCATCTTTTCCCATTATACAATAAATGTATTATATTTGTTATATAATTTATTCATGTTTTCAAATTGATAAATTCAAAGTCTCAACCGGAAACTAGGTAGTGCCCCTTGGGCTATCTGATTGGGCCAAATTTGTGTTTATAATGTAAAGACAATTTCTTTATATTTCTCGACAAATTAGGTAGTGTCCCTTGGTCTTTGTGATTGAGCCAAATTTGCGTTTCTAATGTGAAGACAATTTCGTATGCTGTTTGATCTATTTTTCAATAATTACTTTTGAAATTAAATTTCACCAAAGTGATTTTAGTAACACAATCTACTTCATTCTTAATCACGTATTTGAGCTTTTATTATTTTTTCCCGATGAGAACTTAAAAAAGATGAATTTTTTTCGTCTTTCTATGGCCAATTTGAGACTCTGGGCTTACCTCAAGAATGGCTGGACTTAAAAATTAAGGCCCAATTACTGTTAACTCACTTTGGGCTGATTAAGACCCAATTACGCGGCTTTACATTCATATAAATGGCAGGAACCCCGACTTAGGGTTTTACACGTCTATCTGCTGCCTGCTCATCTTTCACCGCTGAAATTTGTAATCAGGTAATTGAGTTCTCTATCAATATTATCGAGTGGAGAGTTTCTAGTTTGTTGATATTTTATTGTTTCTTCATCGGGGATTTAAATGCTTCCGTGAAAATGCAACTGGAATCCGTTTTATTTTTCCAAATTGTATCTTGCGTTAGCTCGTGTTACTGTTTTGGATACTGTTTTTATTTTGTTTGACGCAATAGTTTTCAAGAAGGTGAATATCTGGAAAGGAATGGAATAATCTGTATCTGTAGTTTAGGTTGAATTCAGGTCATAGATTGCAATTTGAGGACTCCGGGCCTTGAATATATGTGTTTCCGCTATCTTAGCTGTGTAATTAATGCGGTGATTGGAAGAATTTGTTTAGTTAAAAGCTCTCTCTCGTTTCCTTTTTTTTACATGGAGCATTTTTTTGCTGCAATTTAGGTGGTTGTATTGTTCATTCATTGGTTGAAGACACCTGCCAAGATGCAGAACGAAGAGGGACAAAACATGGATCTCTACATTCCCCGAAAATGGTATACACACTTGCGCCATTTTCAAGTAGTATATGTTTTTACTCTGGATGATGATTGTGTTAAACTGCAAATAGGGGTGATGTACTGGGACTTGAACACTCTAAATCTATGACTTGTTGAATCTATTTGCTGGATGCCTCTTACTTTGGTGCTCATGCAATTTTTTGAGTTTCAATCGCAGCAATTTTTCTGATATTTGGCTATTATTTGGAACTTGTAATTGTAGCTCGGCTACAAATAGGTTGATTACTTCCAAGGACCATGCATCAGTACAGATTAACATTGGCCATTTGGATGAGAGAGGCATTTACACTGGTGCATTCTCTACTTTTGCCCTTTGTGGCTTCATTCGTGCTCAGGTATTTTATATATTATTGGCATTTTAGCGTCATGCTGTTCTTATTTTAATTTGCATCTGTCTGTAGTTCAATTTGATGAATGGCGCTTTCATTTGATTACGCAAAGTATTAAGCTATCTTAAGTTGTTTTTCTGTTATTGGTTTTGTTGATGTTGATCGATCTGCTTGTTTATTTTGTAAAGGAAAATTGTGTTTGATATTGCAAACTACATCTTTTTCCTTTAGCTTGGGAGGACAAAATAATTCCTGTATTCATGTAGGACTTAGGAGGTATAGAGAGATATGACTAGTTTAAGCAAATCACAAGAAATGGAATACTTTACCCTTACTTAAGTCTCAGTAAAGCTCCTTGCTATCTGTTTGCGGTTGATAAGACTGTCTGGCCAAGGCCTCTTAGGTTTCCAGGTCAAAGCAAAGTCTATGTGTTTGATCTGGGGATAATCTTCTTTTTTCCAAAGGACTCCCAATTACTTATTGAAATCAGCTTTGTGGTGTTATGAGATTACAACTACTTGGACCTGCTCTTGAATTTTTTCCTTTTTAAGAAATTGTTAGTGATGAACCTGGGGACAACTCAAGTTGTATTATCTTTATATTCCAAACTATATCTGAAATTCCATCTCTTCCATTCCCTCTGCATTTTTCGCAACTTGTAAACTGAATAATCCCTTGCTATCTATGCAGGGTGATGCTGACAGTGCCTTGGATCGCCTTTGGCAGAAGAAGAAGGTGGAAGTCAAGCAACAGTAGAATGTTTTTTATCTTGTTTGAACCTTTGATTTGTCTCGGGTTGAAGAATGCCAACTCATGGATTATCAGATTTCTACCATCGTTGTAGACCCTTTGAAGTTTGCTGAATCCATTCAATTATACTCAGCTGAGTGATTTTGTGGTTGCACTAGTGCGCGTAATTGTGCTAGATGCCAAGTGATTACTGGCCTTTAAGTATTTTTGTTTCATCTCATCTTCCTTCTCAGAATCACACCGAGACACGTCATATTATGTGTATAAATAGAGCTGGATGATCCACATTATTGCCAATACCTATGGTTATGGCATTAGCATTAATCAAAGCAAGAACACGTCTTGTGCTAGGACCACTTGAATGGATATGGACGTTTTCACAGATCACAAAATAAAATTACCACAAGATGTCTTCTTCACTAGTGCAGTTATCGCCCCCTTGACTGAAAATGAATGGTCGTTAAGTGACACCACCTTCCTTGGGCCTAAATTTTATTATCTTACAAGTACAATCTCCCTATTTTGGTCTGGTCCAGTTCAAGATTTGCTAAAACATGGTCCACATGAGAATAGCATAAACAATACCTGGTAGAAATCAAATTTGGGGCTTCAGTTTCTTGAATGTCGTAATCTTTGGTCCCTACAGTTTCTAGTATTTTCAGTACTTCAAATGATGGGTTGAGGATAAAAGCATAGTCACCGGGGAAAGAGACCCTTGAAGCAAGTTGACCCAATTGATAGTAGAAATCAACATTTCCAAATCTTGAAATACATACAAGAATTTGAAAAATCATCACCCCATTTGCCGTTTGGAGAAACAGAAGTGTTTCTTTCCACACCCAGATGTTTATACACAGACAGATCAAACAAAGAATGAACTATGATTTTAGCCGTTAATGTAGTGAAGCAAGAAAGATTTGTCGTCTTGTTATATATGGTAATGATGAATAATTTCACTTGCATACATATAGGTACAGAATACAAGATAATATTATAATGCATCCAGCTGTGCCTAAGTCACGGTATTGCTAATGATTGTTTGGCTGTTAGTCCTTACGTAGAGCCAAATAAGAAATGAAAGCCCACTTACAAAACTGTGGCTTATGAACTTTAAATTATATGTTTATCAATCTTGAATTGAACATAACACGAAAAAGACAAGAATTCTATGAAAAAAGAATACCTCAAATTTGATGACGAGAAAAGAATTGAAAGGCAAGTGAAAAAGAAGAAAATTGGGAGACAACTTTGGAGAGAAAAGAGTGGAGAATGTTTCGCATCTGGGAAAGGGAAGAAAGTTTTTAATTCAGTCCAGAGAAGAAAGAAAAGATCTTTGCAAAAAAAAAGGGGAAAAGGGCAGTCAGCACTTTTCCTTGTGCCCATAAAACTTTTAACCAATTCTTAACAAAGTTACCGTATTGGTGAATCTCAAGACATTTTGACGCCCCTTCAGCCAGAAACGTCACCCATCAAATTCCTCTATATTTAGCAAACTCCCTCCTCACCATCCACCTCTCTCCCTCTCTCTCTCTCTCTCTTCTTGTTATAACATAGGAATAGGATTTACCTTTGTTCTTTTATGGCACTTTTACCTCAGTGCGTGTGTGTACTCGGAGTTTGCATACACTTGTTCTACAACTGCTTCCCTTTCCATTATCACGGTCTTGTGTTAGCCGCAAGTGTGGATTTGTGCTTGAGTTTGCATTTGGAAAGTTGAAGTAGTTCTTGGTTAAATCAAGAAGGTTAGTCGGGTTTTCGTTAAATTTTGATTTCTTGCCATGTTTTGTGTTTTTTCTGGTGTGAGGAGTCATGGGCTTGTGTAATTGTTGATGTTGTTGTTTTCTTTCCCCTGTTCTTGTAGCCTTTTTATACCTTCCCCTTTACAGTCTTTGGGATTGTCTAAATCTGCATTTGATTGGTTCTTTGAGTTTGGTAGAGATATTACATGGTCTGGGAGAGAAGAATATGAGAGATCTCATTCATTATTTGAGGATCGTTTCGTTTTTCTGTTGGATTGTGTCACGTAATGTCATTATCTACTGATAACGTAGAACAACTCAGCTGTGAACCTTAAAATTGCTCCTTTTATATGTTCCAATATATTGTTATCACTGACCATTTTAATTTGGTACTTCTAGAAAAAGTCATATATATGTTTCATCTGAGAAAGTTCTTAAAGGTGTGAAATGGTATGATCTGGTCCATCCTCTGAATAATTAGTAAATACATGAATATATGCATCTCTGTTTTGAGAATAAATTCAAGTATACTGGAAGAACATGTACTACGAGGAGAGAGAAACATCAGAAAATAAGAGAGAAAAAGAGATGGAGAATCATAAGAAGTGCCTAGAATGATTTTGGTGAAGGTAGTGTTTACAAATGATGATATGTATGACTCTGATTTTGCAATTTTCAAAGGTAAGGATTATGGTATTGCAATTGAGTTTTATCTGCTATTCAGCCTAAAAAATTATTGATCTTATTATGATAGAGACATATAGATAACTAAAGGGATCTGAAGCCTCTTACGGATGTGAAATGTTTCTCATGATTCTTTCTTTTATTTTTATTTAAAGTGTTGACACAATGATATCGACCCTGCATCTCATGGGGAAATTAGAAATTCAGCATTATTTTAAGTTTTTCAGGGATAATTTGCCATATTATTTTCTCAAGGACCAATTTGAATTGCAAGTGACATTTTATTAGTTAAGCAACCCAGTGCACCACTGAGTTTGGATATTACATTTCTATAGTTAACTTCAGCATAGTGCTCGAATAATTTATCCTCTCTGCAAGCTATCTTTTTTGTTTTGCCACTGCAATTTAGATGTTGCAGTTTCAGTGTAGTGGATAATTATGATTGAGCTCTTTTTGCATTTGCTTTCAGCTGTGATGATGCATGGGGAAACCTTGAATGATTCTGGTGAAGAAATCAAAGTTAGTTTTGGTTATCATTGCAACTGCAAGACAAATTATATTGATATCCCGTCCTCTGGTAAACTTCAAAGGGGCAACAGCTCCTTCTCTTGCCTCTCCGGTGCTGCATTGAGTGCCAATGCAACATTAGCTAATACAAATATTTGCAATGGGTTGTTTGGTCTGAAAACTCCCAACATTGGACTCTCCTACTTCATTCCGTAGGATTCCATCTTCACCAAAGTTGGACTTTTTATCATCTTCTCTCCAAAGTAGCATGTCAAATTTGAGTTTTAGTCCATCCTCGGCAAGTGAGGGTCTTGATTATGACTCCTTTTCACTCAGTCTATGAGTGCTCCTTCAAAAGCGAAAGCTTTCTCAACACAATGGAAGTACAAATTGCTGGAGTGCTGCTGGTGGTGAAGATAGAGTTCAAGCTGTTTGTTCTGAAGAGAATGGCTGGGTTTTCTGTGCTATCTATGATGGTTTCAATGGAAGGGATGCAGCTGATTTTCTGGCTGGAACATTTGTATATGAAACAATCACGTTTTCACCTTAACCTTCTAGACTGGGCCTTGACAGGAGTCATTAAAGCTTCTGATCGTCCGCAGTCAGAAATTGTAGAAATAATGTTAGTCTTAGTTGTGCTTCGACGACACACTCAATAATGGAAATGGAGACAGATCTTTTAAGCAGAGGGTGCTCAACAGCCTTCAACATGCTCTTAGTCTAGCAGAGACTGAATTTCTTCACATGGTTGAACAAGAAATGGATGACCGTCCTGATTTAGTGTCTATAGGATCTTGTGTGTTACTTGTTCTACTCCACGGGAAAAATTGTACGTGCTCAATGTTGGTGATAGTCGAGCTGTATTGGCTACATATGAAAGCAAAGGTCTGCGATTTCAGTCAGCTCACTGATTGTCATACTGTTGACAATGAGTTGAGAGAATCAACTTCTGAATGATCATCCTGATGACTAACAATTGTGGCTGAAAAAGTCAAGGGGAAGTTAAGGGTCACAAGGGCTTTTGGAGTGGGTTACTTGAAAAAGGTGAAAAAATCTACATTGTGTTTCCATAAGTTCTACTCATTGGGATTATGTTCATGATGTCATCGTTACAGCTGATTCTGGACTTGACAAAGCTGATATGTTGTTTCCATGGATTGTGTTGTTTAGAATCAGCTTACTTATCTTCATTATGTCTGATGTTCTAATTTGTCCTGCAGAATCCATGAATGATTCTCTTGATGGGTATTCTTCGAGTCCGTAATCTCATAAGCCCTTCCGTATGTATCATTGCAACCATCAGCAAGCGTACACGAGATTTCAAACTCTGATCACTTTGTCGTACTGGGGAGTGATGGCTTGTTTGACTTCTTTAGCAATGACGAAGTTGTAAAGCTTGTACATTCATACATAGCAAGAAACCCTTTTGGTGATCCGGCTAAATTTCTGGTAGAGCAGCTTGCAGCAAGAGCAGGCAGAGTCGGCAGTATTAACTTCTGTATTTGGCCGAATCTATTTGAATTTCACTTTTTTCCCCATTCTGCAACTGTGAAGAACCATTCGCTAATGTCCAGTTTGCTATGATTGAGGTCAGTGACGTCTGTGTAGATAATACTATCTATGAGTGCATTATTGTGAAATACTCATAGATTATTACATGCACATTCGTCTAGCAACGTATGCAATATGTGTTTTCAAATAATAAAAATGTTTCTTATTCTTTATATATAGTATTCTATCAAGATTTGCTGATTGAGCCACTTGATATTTGCATATGTCATTGAAGCTATTCAGAACGGATTTTCTGTTTTACAACTTGTGGCACTTGCATTGTCGAGTATTGACTTCCGATGTATAAAATCATTGTAGGGCTCTGTGCCTGCAGTGCTTGTAGGGTAAGCAACATTAAATAAATCATCTTTGAGGAAATTTCTACCTTAATGTCTCATTCAACCAGCCACTTGCATAATTTCTTAGTCATGATCTTTTGCCTAGTGAAAGAATAAAAACAATACTATATACATCAGGCCTTGGGGGGTCATCTACATATAATAAGGCTTGCAAAATTTTGAGTAAGTCACTATCAAATACACGTCTTGGCTTAAAAAATCTTCTTATATATTTATTATCATGTGATATTTCCAGGTTTTAGCATGGAGGAGCTGATGAGTATCCCTGCTGGCAGAAGACGAAAATATCACGATGATGTGACGGTCATAGTAATTGTCCTGGGCACGAACAAACGTGCCTCAAAGGCATCAACGTGTCTATGAACAGCCAATTTAAATTCAGCCCAGAAATTGTCTACGCCAGGCATCTTTTTTGCAGTCTGTTAGCTTTAAGTTCCACTATAACATAAAATCTGCAGCTATTTCCTTGGACCATACACATGTTACATTGTCTTATCTTTACCAAAACATGTTATGGGATCAGTATTTGTTTGCATATTACAATTTTTTGTGGAACGAGTAACTTTTGCGTGCAAAGTAATGATAGAAAGCACCTTTCTTGCCTCCTTTATTTTCGTTCTCCTGCTGTTCTACGGTGAGATATGACACGCAGTCGAGAGTCTTGACTGTGAAGTTATTTTGAATTGCTAGATTCCTGCCATAGATAAACAAAGCATTGCTAAAAGTTGGTTCTTTGTTCCCCCATGAAGCAATCACTTTTTAGCTAAGACTAACTGTGCTACACGAACATTTGATTCGGTAGTAATGTCAGGAATCTCTTGAGTTAAAACAAATGGTTTAGCATATCTCATCATATATGCCTTCCGTTTGATGCTTGATTCTCTCCCTCGATGCTCTTCTTTACATCTTCTCGACCTTTCAAGATTTGGGAGAGTAAAAGAGAAATCGAACCTTTAAGCTTATGCTTTCCGTATTCTGGTTGTTCATTTGAGCTTTCTTGCGATGTCCCATTAAGCCGTACGGTGAACACTTAATGATCTGATACTTGGAACTTTGATCCTGACCAAGAACTTTTTGAGGCTAATTGTAATTGTTGCTTGTTAATGTTCATCCTTATTCCTCCTACTGCATGTGATGAGAACTCTGATGAACAGAAGAATGGAGTTGTCTGGTAACTGAATTACATTCTTTCTTGTAATCAGATGAACTCCACACAAGTCATTTTCAGACACAAACTGACACATATGTGTATTGTGAGATTCTTGTTTCAACGTCTTCAGCTTTAGAATGTCAAATGGGTTAAGGAGAATAAAACCCATAGTTTTAGACACTTTCCAGTCAACTCCATGAGCCCATGAGCTTTGCTATAATTATAAATTCTTACTCATTGTTTGAAAAGTTATAATATCTCCTAAAATTAATATTCGTCTAACAAATACCGATATATTGGTTTGCTACGAGGAGATATTTGACAAGAGAAGATATTTGTAAGACGGCTATTAGTTTTAAGGGTTAATTATAAATTTTAAAATAATAAATAAATATTTATAATTATAACAAATTTCAGAAAAACTCATTGTAATTTACCCAAAAAAATAATAAAAAAGATGCATAGAGATGTTTGTGTGGGAGAGAAGAGGATGAGTTTGAGTAGTTGAGGTGAAAAGGGTTTTCTTGAATTTGGACATTTGCTGCCAACCAGATGTAATGTTGTTAAGGTGTTCCAAAATCAATTTGTGGTTAGTATAATATTATAATTAAGTAGAGTATATATTGTATGCATGAGATATAGTGGAGAGTAATTAATGGTGTGAATATTCTGCATTCATTGGTGACCCTTAATTATTCCAATTCCAACCCCAACCCATCATCAAAATTCAAAAGCTTCCTTCCTTCACTTTGAATGGAGGAGCTGCTGAGCTATGGTAACCAAACCATTCATATTCTTCCTCATGCAATTAAAACTCATCTTCTTAGTTAATGGAGCTTTGTCCAAACCATTTACATACTATTTATACCCGTAACACTAATGATCCTTGGTTTACTATAACATATATAGTAATTAGGATTAATATAGCACTACAAATGAAGGTGAGAATGAAAGAGTGAAGACAGATTCCAACATATATACTAATTAGCACACATTCTAAGACACTATTACCCAAAATTTTCTCCGACACGAGTACCAAATGTACATTAAGCTTCGCATGTTCTTCACATGATGTAGCATCCATTAGGGTTCTCATCGCTCAATATCTCGAACGAATCCAATGGTGCGGCTTGCGCCTGATGCATTTCTGCTTGTGCATAGGAGGCGTAGCTGTATGGTGATGGAGGCATGTAATAACTTGGGGCATCGTTTGCTGTGGGATGCGCCGCATTGTAGCTCACCACATATGCTTGTTGTGGTGAATGACTTGGAGGATAATGGTACACATTCTCTAATGTAGGGCTGGGATTAATCTGATCCACAACTTGGGTGAAACCCACCTTTGGAATCTCCACTCCCGTGCTTGCTGGTGTGCCATTAGCTGCTGCACCTGCAATGCTGTTTTTCCCTTTTCGCCCTTTCTTTTTTTTCTTCTTTTTACCCTGTCCCTGTCCTCCTCCGCCACTATTCTTCTCCCCACCGTTGGCGCTGCCAGTTTTGTCAGCCGCCGGAGATTTCTCCCCGCCGGCGAGATTTTCCACAGAAACAGGGTCTACGAACTTAACAGTTGGTCCACCATTGGTTCTTGGAGAGCTCATATTGACTTGAAGATTACTATTAGTATTGCCCTGATCAGATGGATTCTCCTCCTCTTCCTCTTCACTGTTTTCAGTGTTCTTGGAGTCGTTTTCTTTCTCATTGCAGTTTCCTTTTCCGGGCTTCTTTTCCTTGCCTGCGGAGGGAGGCCTTTCCGACCATAATTCTGCATGCTTTCCAGTTTTCACCAGTTTCTTGATCAGGGTTTGTGCATCAATGTTGCCAGTAACAGTAACTTTCTGCTGCTGGGAATCTATGTTTGTCGTGTAAACACCTAAAAACAGAAGATTAAAAACAAGAAAACAAGTATTAAAGATCACATTTTTACGTTGTCATTTGCATTTTCCAAAGTTAATCAAACATGCTGGGAATCTAAGTAGGGAAGTGAAGGGGGTTTCCGTACCTTCAATGCTTTGCAGAACTTTCTTGACTTTCCTTTTACAGCCTTGACAGTGGATGGAAACTTTGAGAACCCATGTCTGAAAAGCAGAGATAATCACTTAAACAAACTAGAAAGCAGCAGAAATTAGCAGAGTAGAAAATGAAAGATCCATATATACCTGGTACTGAAGGGAGGTTGAGAAGGTTCTTCTGCTTGTCCTGAAGCCATGAGAGAGGGTAGAGGGTGGTAGGGAATGCAGAGGAGTTTTTGAGTATGATGAATGAAGGAGTTAGTGGTAGATAAGACTAGAAAGTAAAGATAGTTGCTCCTTCCTAGTGAGTGCTCTCAACAGAGATGAAGAGAAGAGAACTTCCCATCTGATTGGCTGCAACCTGTACTCTAATTTGAAAATGACATGAGATGCCCCTCCCTCCTAGCTACTTCCTGCTGCTATCAGCAAGTGCTCTTACTTTGTATTATTTATTACAAACAAATAATCTTCTTTTAGCTCTAACTATTTCCAAGAAACTGTTTAGATGCAATTAATGAAAGGAACAGATCATTGTTCAATTTAATTAAATAGATCAAGAATTTCGAACAAGAACATTTAATACCTACCAACGAGGAAGCTTTTAGTTTTAGGCCTATGTCAAGTACTATGAAATGGTATAAGAAAATTCAATACGCACCAATAAGACTCTTTCTGTCCAAGTGTTGTCTTCTAAATCTAACCGGGAACCAAACTTTTGCTCAATTCAACAAATCCAATACATCTAAGTGGAGTCAACCCCAATTTTGGATGGCCAATCAAGTTTAAGTACTCCAAATTAAATTTTATCCTCCTTCTATATGATATTTACCAAAGAAGATAATCAATGTTCAGATATTATTGATAGAGTAAAATCAATTAAGTTTTATCCTGAATAAGTTGATGGGAGTCGGTTTCAAATCTGGGCCCTCTGCCATTCCCCGGATCTGAATCCAGTTAGGATAGGTGACCCAGTCGATTCTAATCTGGGTAAAACATTTTTAGTAACTGGATTAGGAAAGAGTTTATACAAATCCAGCCTAGGAATCTCACCAATCAAATATGTGTCTTGTATGCACATGAGTACTTTTTTTTCCAATCAAGAGGTCATTCGACAAAGAGAAATAATCATGGCTTTTTGAAAGCTCACACGAACCAGAATCATTAATACAAATGACTACTACAAGTTTTGGCAGGGACAAGACAGGACAGAGCTCCTCCACTCCACTCAACTTCCTTAAATTCATGAGAGAGACTTTCCTATCATTGTCCCGTCCAAAATTTATTATTGCCTTCGTAATGTGTGAAGGGCGTCTAGAGCTAATAAATGAGTTGATTTGTTTACATCCCACTATGTACATTGAATTTTGAATGCCATAAGTAAGGATATTGCCAAACAGAAGGTATACTCCAGGCCTTGACAACAGGGAAAATTTAATTAGAAACAAATGCCATAAAATGGACTTGAAGAAAGATGAACCTTTCAATGTGACAACAGAATAATTGACCACGTGTTATGGAGAATAAAGACTTTTTTCTTTTCAAAAAAGAGAAAAATACTTCTATTATTAGAGGAAATTTGTTGGAAGAGGTGCTAAAATTACAAACCATGTCCCATAAAGAATACCCCAATCACTATGGTCAGATCTATGTTGAAGCACATTACCTGGAATTAGGTATAAGCTTGATTGTAATATTTTCTCCATTTTCCAGCTTAACTTGAGGCTTTGAGCCCATGTTTCTTAAGTTATACGAAATGGAAAATGGAAACAGTTGCTGAGAGTCAAATAATTAAATTGAAATTAACAATCGGCATCACAATTAGTGAAGTGATGCTGGACAAATGTCACATAACGAAAATAAAGGTAAGAGGTTTGATCTACAACCCAGACAAAGTGGCAACTCTTCCAGGCACAATAATACCACAAATGAGGTAGGCAAAAGAGATTAGTTTAGCCAGCCTATTCATTGGTGTCTTTTACCATTATCATCTTTTGGTAAATCTTGAGCTACATCCTTGTTGTTTTCCACGCCTTTTGCACCTTCAGCCCCTATTGTTTCTCCCAATTCATCCTGCAGCTACAACAGTTTCCAAAGAATGAAATTGAGAACTTCAATGAATACGTTAAAAGCTCAACGCAAAAAGTTACATATAAGCAACAGATACTGACCCCTAAGTTTCTTAGGCTGGCTGTGACATCTTCCTGCTGCTGTTGGAGAGTGGTCCTCAGTTCTTGAAATTCCTTCATTTATCAACCAAATAAGCACATGATTGTGGCATATCATCACAGTTTAAACTAGAATAAAGTATAGGAAAACCACTCACTGTCCGGAGTTGCTCCACTTCAGTATTGAGAGATTTCTTTAGATCCGAGAGCTCCTACATAAAACAAAATAGACACTGAATGACATGGCAGGACTAAAGATCACATTTGATGCACTTCAGAAACAAAGGAGAGTTAATGATAATTAATTGCTGGGGTCAAACAAATAGTTAGAAGCCCAGGCGGGATAAAATACATCTAGCAAAATCATAGTCCGAGAATTGCAAAAACTCAACTCAAGTTCCAAGTCTTAACACCTTAAAAACACTTGAACGACACTGGGACTCTGGAATTACACATCCTTGAGTCCTTGACCCAATGCATAAAAATCCCCAAGAACTGGGTTTGGTGTTGTTGCCCATGTAAATTTGTACTCATAAGCTAGCAACAATTAGATCACATGAACATGGGTGCAAATTCACATCGGTAGCACTAAATTTCCCCAACTCATACAACATCTCCATAAATAAAACTGATTGGCTATCACCATGTTCATGTCCTTACTTTTGAGTGTCACATTGACGCCCCCAAAATGTTTCTTAGTTGATGAGATGCCAATCAACAAACATACTTTTCTTTTATTTTGCCAGATCGGAGGAGATTATAGAAGCTCAATAATCAGTAGCACTCAACATGAATATTATCCTAGTCCAATAGCAGATTGCTTCTATTAACTGTTTATCTACCACATTATGTTTCAAGTGACACAATTAACTGATGTTGAGTCTACCATGCATACAGTAGAACAGCTCAACAATACTAAAAGAGCAGAACAGCACAAAAAGGATAGTTTATCAACGCTTCCACAAGGACATAATAGTGTTCATCAAAATGATAACATTTTAAAATTAAAAGCTAATACTCACATCACGGTAAACCTTGACTTGAGTGTCCAGCTTCATCCTCCAGTTTTGCAGGTCCTAGTAAATTAGAAGAAAAGGTAAAAAAATTTAAGAAGTTATAAAACTAAACAAAAGAAATGCGTTAAGCAAGAACAAACACTAGCCTTCAAACCCCTTTGAGGATTTTAAATCTACTTAAACGTTTCCCATTAAAATACATATGCTAAGCAATAATTTCTATAGATTGTTACTTTCAGGAAATAACAACGATTTCCCGACGCTAACCAGTGATTCTTCAGTACCATCTTCTGAAACTGAAAAAAAATCACTAAATCTAACCAAATTAATACCTAAATCAACTTCGATAGTGAATAAGTAGAAAGCTGCAAAATTACATTAACAAACAAAAGTAGCATATAAAAGAACAACCTGCTTCAGATTCTGAATTCTACTGAGAAGTTCCTGCCGCGACTCAGCCAATTCCTGCAAATCCATATTACGTAATCTTCAAACTCAATCAATGCTCAAAATCGATAGAAAACGATAATCAAACTAACAAGCGTACCGCAAACTTAGGGTTAATCGGCGTCACATTCTCCTTTTTCTGCAAAAACAAAAACAAAAAATCATAAATTAAAAGAAAAAAAACTATAAGACGAAAGATCAATCACTGCTCCCTACCTCAGACAGAGGAGCTGGAGGAGGAACCGAAGGAGTGGGATCGGAATTTTCCATCGCCAAACAAACAGTATCGTTAATCGAAGAAAAAATTGAATGGATTTGGATCTGAGGTTTTTTGGTTTAGCAAGGGTTTTGAGTGTATGAGAGAAAGCAAAGTGGGAATAATTATCAAACAGTAGTCGTCGTACTACTACGGTGGTTCAAATTGAAATTCAATTTCTCCGTGAACTGGATATGTTTGGGCGGGCGAATTTGGGGCTGAAACTCTGTTTCTCTGTGTGTGTGTGTGTGTGTGTTTTTTTTTTTTTTCTTTTTCTTTTTCCCCCAAAATGAGAAGATCCACAAGAGCCACTTTACTTACTTGGATAGAATTACTTTGGCTAAAATGCATAAAACCCCTCTGTGTTTAAAAAAGTCGGCGAAAAACCCCCTTCTGTTTTAAAAATAGGTTAAAACCCCCCTTGTATTTTTTAAACGTAGCTCAATCGCCCCTTTCCGTTAAATTTAACTAACGGCGTTAAATTTTTTATAAAATGACTGTTATACCCTTACTTAAATATATTGTTTCTTATTTTAATAACCGTTGATCTTTCTTGATCAAATATTGATCGTTGATCTAATCAATTAATCTCAACCGTTATATTTAAAAAAATGAAAGGTCTAGATTCAATAAATTATTTAACTTATATTATATAAATAATTTAAAATTAAAGATATATTATTATTATATATTTAAAAAAAACCGACCCGACCCACCCCACCACCCGCTGCGCTCCCCCCCACACCCCACCAAAACCCGCCGGAAGCTGTAATGTTCAAACCGCCGGATCTCCGCAAGTACTTTATCAAAATGAGTGAGGTCGATCTCGTTAGAATCTTCTTGAAGAGACGAGTCTGTTGGTGTATTTTGAGATCGAGATTCGTTCGGACGGAGACGAATCGACGACAAACAGGTTCGGCGGTCGTGGCTTGAGCCCAGTCCCTCCGGTTGACGAAAACTCAAATTGAAGGTATATAAATGTTCCTCTTGAAGAGAGGATTCGAATGGTACCATTGGAGGTCAGAAACTCATCGGAACGGCGCCGGAAACTTAGAGAGAAGTTTCCGGCGAAGAAGGGGGCGAAAATGCAGTTTTAGTTTGATTATAATAACTTAATTATTAATTATAGTTTGTTTTATTTTTTAATTAACTTAATTATTAGATATTAATTATAATTTTGTTGGATATATAATTATAATAATTAAATATATCTTTTAGTTAATCAAAAATAATTTTACATTAACAATTCTAATTTTTAAGTTTAATTTAATTTAATTTTTGTATTTTAAATTATAAAATTTCAAAAATTTATATAAGTTTTTTCGTATTTTTTAATAAATATATTTTAAAAAAATTGTTCTTTAATAGATAAAAATAAAAATAATCACTCAAATAATTAAAAAAAATATACATATGAAGTATACAAATACCATGAGGTATTTTAGTAAAGAACAATGAAAAATAAGATAAAAATAGTTAAAAATCACCCAAACGCACAAGGAGCGAGTGTAATACACCTTCCGTTAATTATTAACGAAATGGGTGTTTTTTGCTGAGTTTACAAAACACAGGGGGGGTTTTAGCCTATTTCAAAAACACAGGGGGATTTTTAGCTTTTCAACAAAACACAGGGGGGTAAATGCATTTTAGCCAATTACTTTAGGATACATAAAATTGTGACTGAAATTAGGATTAGCGATGTGCTTATTATATAATATTATATTTATAATGTTTGATTAAAATTATCCTAATGTATTGATTGTTTAGTCTTATATTTACTAACACATTTTCTATTCATGGTAAATGTAATAAATAACAATAATACCCCCATGCACCCGTCAATATCACTATTATTTTCAAACCAGTCAACATAATTGTCTTTTTTTTTTTTTCAATTTTTTCCTAAGCTGTCATTGGCATTAAAATAAATTATTAGATAATATGATTGTCTACAGTCAATCATATATATTGTAAGTCCTATGTCATTCCAAAATAAAATATTTTAATTGATGGCAATATACAGTATACCCACGAAATAAATTATTGGATGGACCAATGATATGACAGACCAAAATATTTTCAATATACAATTGATTTTGTCCAATAACAAATTGATTGGGGAATTAAATTTAAATAAGAGGGTTTTTTTTGAAAAATATGACTAAAAGTGGAGGGTCATATGGAGAGAAAATTTTATTAAGGATCAACGAGCCAATGGGATTGGTTAATACCACCTAGTGGACTTTGATTGGAATCACTCCGAAATCCTAATTTATATCGGGCTTAGGTATATAATAACGGGTTGTCTAAAATTAAAGTAAACAATATATTGTTAATAAGGATAGTTTAGGATATCAAACCTAATAAGCCTAAGTAAATGGACCCTAAAAATATATATTATAGTAAAGTTTCATACAATCAACTTCTTAAATGAGAGCTTTTATGGAAGTAATAACATTTAGTAGTACTGACATTTTTCTTGTAAACTATGTAAGAGTTTATCGTAAAATTAATTATGAACAAATTATTTATTATGATTTATTTTTATTAAAATTCTATTTTAATTCAATTGTTTAAGTAATCAACAATTACTATTATAAAAATTAGGATAAATTACAACGACTTTCCCTGATATTTGACGTAATTACCAATACCCTCTCATTATTTAAAAAATTATCAATATTCCTCTAATTTTAACGGTCATCTAACAATTAGCTCAATCTGTTAGGTTATCATCCATTTCTTGTGGTGAACTGACGAAAATGCAATTGTGGATTAAAATTATAATTTTTTTTTTACTAAGTGAATAATTTTTTTATAATTTTTAAAATTTTTTGGTTCACTCCTTTTGATTTCTTATAATTTTTTGTTTTTTAAATAAAAAATACTATATAAGGGCAAAGTTGACAATTTCATACCTCCATCTAAGAATTACATAATTTCATCAAATATCAGGGGGTACTTGTAATTTTTCAAACAACGAGGGATATTCATAATTATAACAAATCTTATTGGAAATCATTGCAATTTATATATATATATATATATATATATCTTTCCCTCATAGAATAATTATACGTATTTTGAATTATCTAATAGTAATCAATTAAAAACCAATTTCTCTTGATAGAAATGGGCCGTTGATGATTGGCAATTTCAAAATACTGAAAAATGGGATATTTGAGAGGAATGGTGTTGAGAGCTATACTTAGTTACATTACTTGACATTCATTCTCTTCCTCTATCTCTCTCCACACTTTCTTTCGAATCTCCCATTTCCAGTTTCTTAAAATTGCCAACCATCAATAGCTCATTTCTATCAAGAACAACTCGAGAATTGGCGTTTGATTGATAGTTTTTCTTAAACTATTAAATAAGTTAAAAAATTAATAATTAATATAAAATAAAAAAATATATAGTTATAATAATGAATTTACTAACTTGCTAATTAAATTTATTTTTATATAGAGATTAAATATATAATACAAATACCATATTTCATTATTAGCTAAGTTTAAAATATGTGATATTACTTAATAATTATAATATATGATTAATTTTGAATAAAATATTGAATATGGGATAAGGATAGTTAGTAGTTTATTGCATAATTTTTCTGTACACATTTCATCTTCCTACAAGCCTATTTATACTAGTTGGTGGAAGGTTTCTGATCATATATATGTGGTTGTAATTAATGGCTTGCTCAACAAGCTATGAACTATCTAGAAGATTTCTCAAAATTATTTAGGGATATTTATAGGTTTCTTTAAATATCTAAATTTTTACACAAAAACGCATTAATTTTAATACTTCCCCTTAATGTGTTATGGAAGACTCCAATCTTTACACATAGTTCTTCAAATTTGTTACTCGCTTGGTATGCTTTCATGTCGTTAACTGATCCTGCCCAGTCACTATTTGATATCAACCAAATTTGCATCATTAGTGGACCTGTACTATTTATTGGAGACTGCTGTTGGAAATGACAACGTGCAACTACGAATATAACCCATTAAGGACAATGAACTATGGCCTACCACTCAATGTAATTGTGTGATGTTATAATAACACTTACAAGTATTGTTTTGAAACTATTTAATAGGAAAAATGAAAGTGGCGATGAAGCGTAGCAACCATATTCTGGATGCAGAAATGATGGCTCTAGTGTCATGAAGAACAAGTCTTGGGACGGTGGATATATTGAACAACTCCAGATTCTTTCACATTCAGACTCGATTTGCATTAATTTTTCGATTCTCGAAGAGGGAAAATCCTCGTACACATTTGGTTTTCCAATTTGAATTGAATGACAATTTCCAAATGAATTTATCTTATTTGTTGAAACTCACTCGATCAGGGTACATTGCGTGTGCTTCTTGTTTTCTCATGCACTCATCTATCAAATATGTACCAACAAATGTAAAATGCATTTCATGTAATTCTAATAATAACATGTTAATCCAAACAACACTTCAAAAGAACTTATGTTATTAACATATAATTTATGGAGGTTATATGCTATTTGTCTAAAAAATTCACCATACATTCAGTATTGTTTTACAAGCTCTCAAATATTTTATCAGACACTTTAAATATATAAGTTGTTGAAGTATTTAAATAAAATAAGATGATGGAATTCGAATTAAGTTATTGAAAATTTTAAAATAAATTTGCAACTTCTTATTTTCTGGAAGGGAAAAAAAAAAAAAAAAAAGGTTCCTAACATCCAACCTTTTGCCCAATCACAATTAAAAAATCAAGTAGTCAAAATTAATTATTATAAAAATTATTTTGTTTTATAATTAATTATTGAAAACGTTATGGCAGAATTACCTTAAATCTATAAATATTTATAATATTTAAATAAATATATATATATATTTATCGTACAAACTTTTAAATACCTAAACTTGATTTTAATTTTTTTATCCCCTTAAAAAATCAATATGATTAGAATAGTAAAAAATCAATTTTTAATTAATCTCGTAATTATTTTTTTCTTAACGTTTTTTCTTGTCGCGAATTTTTTTGTTTCTCATTCCCACACCATCATTATTTATTTTAAAACGGTATTATGAGGCGTATTATAAAATGGTATGTAGGATGTCCGATGGATGTGTGTGTGTGTTTGACAACCTACGGTCAACAAAAATGACAATCTAGGAAGACCAGTTCCACTAACACGACGCCGTAACGCGTTCGTGTTGGTTTCTTGGATCCTTTCCCCATATCTCAATCTAATTCAAGAATCTCAATAATCAACTAATAATACTATGTAATCTTTGTCGAAAAGCAACACAATTTTCTCCATTTTTTTATTCAAATATGAAATTGCTTTGAAAATATTCTACAAGTTAGATTTGATTATGTCCCAACGCCCACAACTCTTTTTCATTTTTATTTAATAAATCAACATTAAATATTTTATTACGTGTTCTGAATTATGTCAATTTTATACACGTATATACGTATATATATTTAAATAGATTTTAAATAATGCGATAAAATTATTAGAATAGAAAAATTGAATCGTTGATCGAGTTGCTATTTTTTAAATTAAACGCGTCTAAGACGGAAAAAAACTTGTTATGTTTGTGTTTTTTTTTTTTCAATTAATCATTCACATTTAATAGTAAAACAAATACACAAAATTAAAGTGAAAAGAATAAAAAAACATTGACTAAATGATAATTCTAGAAGAAAAAAAAAAAACAGAGAATATAATAACACAAATATTAATCAGGGAAGATGGAAGGAAAAGAAGTAATCAAAGAAGAGCAGCTGCTGCCACCCTTCTTATTACATCCTCGCTCGAATCAAATCAGGAGCAGCCCACCAAGAAACGCACTACAACTTTTAACAACGAAGTTCTACTTCGAATCACTCCGGTGATAGCTTTTGTTGCTCAATTTCTTTTCGAAATCCGAGTGGGTGGACTCAGCCATGGGCGGCCAAGAATCGTTCATATACAGCTTCGTGGCGCGCGGCACGATGGTGCTGGCGGAGTACACCGAGTTCACCGGCAACTTTCCGGCGATTGCTGCTCAGTGTTTGCAGAGGTTGCCGTCTTCAAACAACAAGTTCACGTACAAGTGTGATCACCACATTTTTAACTTCCTCGTTGAAGATGGCTATGGTAATTTTTCACTTGTTCTTTTTTACTTATTGATGATTCTTTTCGTTTGTGATTGATTTGGTATGGAATTTAGGTGTGTGGAAGTTGAATTCGAAATGGGTTTTCTTGGATCTGAGGCAGAAAGTTTTAAAAGCTTCAGTCTTTACTGATTCCTTTAGCTAGAAGTTATGGTTCAAGCAATTTAGTGAAATTTTCGCTTCTGGAAATTTTCTTGGAATTGCTCCTTTCTCTTTTGAGCTGCTGGAGATTTGGGGTCTTGGATCTGTAGTAATTTGGATTTGCATATATGAATTGATCAATGATTGAGAAATATATATATCTCTGCTAGCTCCTGTGATAATCTAGATCAACTTATAGATGTACAATAGCTGTAAATCAAACCAAAACTAATTCAAGATATTGAAAAATGGGCTTGAAGACATCTTTTCCTTTGTAACTTTGTTAGAATGGCTCTAGTGCAACTTCGTACTAGTTAAATCTTGCGTACCCGGGTCGTTGGACCAGTTACTTTTGATTGTTTCATGTTGAAAAACTATGAATTGTTTTAAACTTCACCGGTTCTAAAAGGACCACTTTTAGATAGCCACTGAAAGTTGGATACGTTGTTGGGGACTAAATGGTGGAATTCACAGTTGAAACGATTGTCTTTCATCGTCTCTTTGGTCGTGTCCTTGCCTCTGGCCTGGTGTCTAGTTTTCATGTCATTTTCGAGACCTGAGAGGAGTAAGTTGAGAACTTTGTGCTTCTATCCACCTGACGCCACGCTTACTAATCATGCAGCGTACTGCGTCGTTGCCAAAGAATCCGTTGGCAAACAGATCTCAATTGCACTTTTGGAACGTATAAAAGCTGACTTCAAGAAAAGATATGGTGGTGGTAAAGCAGATACAGCGGTTGCGAAAAGTCTGAACAAAGAATTTGGGTAATGTTCTTTCAGAAATGGAAGACGAGTTGTTGATACTTTTTTGTACATTTGAGTTGTCGAGGATTCACGAAATTTGAAAATCTCTGAAATGCAGGCCTCTAATGAAAGAACACATGCAATACATTATCGATCATGCCGATGAGATTGAGAAACTATTGAAAGTTAAGGCCCAAGTTTCAGAAGTCAAAAGTATTATGCTGGAGAATATAGACAAGGTATGCGAAATGAACTAAACTGGAGAAATATTTTTGTGTTCGTACATCTCTACTGCCTCTTGGTTGCTTTTTGCTAATATTTTGCCTTGATCTTTCAACCGTCCGTTCTTTTTAAACTTATAGCTCTATTCCTCTCTATACTTGTGTAAATGATACAAACCAACTGATCTCTTAATTCAGCCCACAAATTTTTGTTACTACTCGCACAGTTTCTACTTCCCCCTTTTCCAGTAATCCAGTTCAATCTTAGCTTGTTAAATGTGTAACTGTAAAGCTATAGATACACGAGCATATGGCCTTTATTCGTGATTCTCTTATTAACGATAAATACCAACTGAAAATAAGCTTAGTCGATGTGGAAAGAAAGGTTCCGAGGTCATTACCACAGGTCCGAACGAGTGATTTAAGTTTAAGTGTAATCTTGAGGTGTCTATCAAAGGATCCTTAGTCTCTTACCTGCTATCGTGATCCCTTGGTTAGTTCCTAGAACCCACCTCCAAAATACTAAAACTTAATAAAATTAGGCAAGGGAAACATAGCTGAATTGTGATAAGAAATACTGAGTAGTATGAGGCAGGTTCAGATTGATTTCCAAGTTTATACAGTTATACCTTCGTTAGTTTTAGCTCCATTTTTTATTTATCAGTAGTATGTTTTTTTCCCCTCTCTCCCTTTCTCGGTTTTCGACTACTTGACCCTCTATGCATCTTCCAGACTATGGAAAGAGGTGAAATCCTAACCAGCCTAAACGACAAGGCAGAGGATCTGCGCAATTCGGTAGGCTGATTCATCGAAGTTTTGCAATTTGCACTTACTCTTGGGTTTTCATGTGCACAAGCTTACTACAGATCTCGTTTCCTTGTCTATGCAGGCTCAAGAATACAAGAAACGAGGGCAGCAAATCCGAAGAAAGATGTGGTACCAAAACATGAAAATAAAGTTAGTCGTGCTCGGAATCATCCTCCTCCTTGTCCTGATAATCTGGCTCTCTGTTTGCCGCGGTTTTAACTGCACCAACTAGAATTGTCTTCAGTTTACGACCCGTGAGGGAGTTTTCTGCAAATAGTTTAGAGCTTGACTGAGAGATTATCAACAGCCAACAATTCTTTTTCCCCTTCTCCTCATCTCATGTTCTCTTGACGACAGGGGAGCTGTGGAAGAAGACATTATATGCACAGCTGCCGATATAATTGCTGTAACTGTTTGTTCTACATCTTATGTAAAATATACATTCTTTCTTAGTTTTTACAGAAGAAAATAATAGAAGGTATTCTTGATGCAACATTTGTCCATTTCCTAATACTCGAGAGTTCTTTGCTTCATGTGGTTTCATTGTCTGATCTCACAATACGATACAGAAACGAGCACTTTCACATCGACCAACATCGATGAAAGCTCGTCCCATGCAATTGTCTCCTACAATAATATGAGTGATACAACGTCAAAGAACGATGGAAGAATCATCATTATCCAGCTACTTATCTGGGACTTCCAAAATCTGCAGAGACAAGAGCATCTGCTGGAGAAGAGATCTCCCAGTTCTATCCCACATGGACAAAGAAAAACAAAAGCTGGTAATCCTACAGACTATAAAATGGGCCGGGGAGGCCCGTTTTAAAGCATACCTTTCTCGGCCTTTTGGCTAAGATCAAGTGTAGTATCTGTTCTTATCGGTTTAATATCTGATACGTGGGCCATCGGCCCACATGATATTAAATTAATTTTTTTAGGGGGAAGGCCCATTAAGGTAGCTTGCTGCCTGGGCCTTCACGTGTCGCCCTTGCGTTGCAGTACTGCTCGGGCCAGGCGCACCCCACCAATCCGAGTAGAAATCTTTTCCTCTCCAACGGCCCAATTGTGGCCCGATTGGATGCTTTAGAACGGAGAAATAGGTTTACAACTACTTTAGTAGGGTGGCGACACACGGATTTGTTGGACGTGTAAGTCGTGTTTTTGACTTACTTGTAATATTTGTTTGATGGGAGTGGAGTGCTGGCAGAGCTGTGTGTGCGTTGTTATTAAGAAATCAAACGAGAATCTGTGGAGAGATGGAAATGGGAACCGAAGAAAGTTCAAAGTTGTTGAAATGTAATTTTTAAAGATTTTGGGTTCAAGCATACCAACAAGCCTTTTGAGGCATCTTTGTCAAAAAGGGAGTTTTAAAGCAAGAATCTTCGCTAACAAGTCATTTTATTATGAAATATCACGCGAGTATATATATAAATTATATGTACGGAATGTGTTCTAAATGATCACTTCAATTAAATGTTTGGAGTTTAATAGCTATAATTTGATTTGCGAATGAAATTATGGTCCCTTCATCATCTTTTATTAGTTCATGAAAAGAAAAAAACGAATTGATGTCTTTTTTGGATATTGGACTAGTCAGGATTGGAAAGGAGAGTCTCGAACCTGCAATTTCCATCTTGACAGGGCGGTGCTCTATGATATCCATATATGCTCACAACGTTCAAATTTATAAAATACTAACACTTTTTTTTTGGCTGGTTAAGCTTCTAAGCTTTTGATATGATTAGAAGGAAAAAGTATGATTTACTTGTTATATGACTTAGTACTACCAGCTATAGGACGTGGGCTTTAGCCCATGTGATGAACGCAAAACACACACATAATCACCACTCACATTAACATAATATAACATTGTATATATACCTAGTTAATGATTATTGTATATATATATATATGTATTATAGGCATGGATCATATATAGGTTGGAGAGCTAGCTGTTAATTAATTTCTATTACAACATAGATGAAATATTTGAAGGGAATAGAAAATGAATATCCATAAGAAACTATGCATTTTCTACTATTTCCTAATATCTCCTCCTCCTCCTTCCCATGTTCTTGGTGTGAATGAACACAAAGTACTTGTTCATTTTAGTGCAACAATAGTATTCAGGCATTAAGGTGTAGTTTGCCTAAGATTGCAAACATAATACACACACCTTTGCCATAAAATATTGCGCCAAGAAATCACTAATCGCTTGAGTTATTAATTATTACGCATTTGATACAAATACTTAATAATTTTATTCTCGTTTCAAAAGTTATAATTATTCGTCGTTGAGAAACCATGGCGCAAAACAAAATTCTGAACCTTCACAACAACAAAAGTGTTTGTTCAACCATGACTTAAAATGTCTCAAATGCCTAATTATCACAACAAAGTAATTCATGTACGTTGTAATTATACATAAGTAGTTGGAAATATTACATATTTCTATCGAGCAAGAAGACAAGCAATTTAAGTTGTGTGGAAGAAAGAAATACACCATTCATAAACCAATCCAAACCATTTATGTATATATATATATATATATGTAAGTACTCCCTTTTGACAATATTGATTGCAGAATCACAAAAACAAACAACACTCTCTTAATTTGGTAATTATGAAACTAGACAACCTTGTATATTACACAACCTACCTAGATTCCAACCCCATCCCTCGTTATTTTCAACATTACAACACAGCACCTCGTACCATGAGATACATACATTATACATATCAAACATTGCCCAAAAAACAAAGAGAGCCCTAAATTAACTAGCCATGTTAAACACTTCAAATCTTGCCCCTATTAGAGAAGTCCAAAAGGGCCTTAATTACTCAGACACCAATCGAAATCAACAAACACCCAAAATCAAGACAGCCTAATTATCAATCACGACAAACTGATGATGATCAGTGAACCAATTAGGAGTACTACCACATACTACATATCCCTAACTTCAAACTCGTTGCGATTCTTGACAACGATGTCGTACATGTGCATGGACTTGAACTTGTTGAAATCCTTAGGGAGGGAAATGAGATGAACAGTGGACCTCTTGTGGAACTGAAGGAGTTCAGGATCTTCATAGTACCTCTCCCAACCGAGACACGACAACTTCCTCTCAAGAACAGAATATGATTTGATCACCTCGTTTGTGGGTAGATGGACTAGCACTTTCTTGCCATGGCAGTCTCCGGCATTCTCACCAGCCGGACAACGCCGTTTTTGAACACCCAAACACCAGACATAGCTGTTTTTCAAGTAACTGATATTATGAATGATCAAAGGGTGGGAATAAGACCGGATGAACTCTTAGCCCTTAGGTAAGAGGTGGTGAATATAGAGACATATATATATATATAGAGTGGATATATGCTATATGGAATTCTCCCAACACCCCACCCCACCCCACCCACCCCTTTTGAAAAAAGAAATAGTTGAGAAAGTTAGAAAATGGTGGGATATATATTTAAGCAAGCAAACAAGCTATATATGGCATTATATTGTTCTTGTCTTTAATATTTAGAACAAGGTTCCTTCTTTTTATATGGAAAAAGGGTGGGGGTGGGTTGCTTTTTATCAGATTGCAAGCATCACTATTTTATTAGGGGTTTTCTACCCCTAATTGCTCGTATTAGTGAATACAGCCTGCACACATTTAATTAATATACTTCATTTTTGTCTTAATGGGTTCTCAAGAACCTTCTTTTTAATTCATTTCATCTTCTCATATACTAATTGTTAATGCTTCTAATATTCATTAATTAATATTGATCAACAACTTTTTTTTACGATTCTATTCCAACTAACTATTCATATATATAATTTCCATAACCAAGACTGCATTTTTAGCAAAGAACAATACCTAAAGAGAGAATCCCAACTCTTTTTTTTTTTTTATTATTATATATATATACACACACTTTTATTACACATAGTGTGTGTGTGTGGGGGGGTTGCATGGAAGTAGTGACCAGAGTTCCATATTGTGGGATAGGGAAAATTATGTATAATGAATCAATATTCAGCTGCAAGCAACCAAGACTAATTAGTAAGACAATGAATATATATATATATATATATTTGATTGATATAGATAAAAAGAAAATAATAATAAGAAAAAGGTTGGATTCATGCAAATGGAAAGGTTGATGCATGGCATGAGTGTGACAAAAGCTGCAAGCAGTCAAAATCAAACTCATGAGGGACAAATGGAGAACTCTCTTGCTCCATCCCCTCTCTCTCTCTCTCTCTCTCTCTCTGGATAGGATAAGAAAGAATACACCAGACAATAAAATTACAAAGTATCTATATATCTTCATCCACTCAATATTAATTCTATTTTCTCCATAATTACTACTTAATATATATATATATATATATATATATAATATATATACATATATTCTCATTCAAATAAATTCTAATTTTAATTCTTGATTATTTTTTCACTGTATACATATATAATAAGGTGATGAGAAGGAAAGGGAAATATCAGAGTAGCCCATTCAAGCAAGGAGTGGGCTCTTTGAAAGGGCTATTTCTGATTTCTGATTTCTGAAAGAATTACTAAGCCCCGTATCTTCATAAGTCAATGCATGCCCTCTATAATATATATACATATTTTTGGACATTTATGTATCTACAGTCTGAGGATATCCAACTGGAATTAGGATCATATCTCTTACAGCTAGCTGAATAGATTCAAGAACTTGATTTCTACTCTGTAATGTGAAGCTAATGAATTAACAATATATGGCAATGTGACAGTAGTGGTATTGATCAGTGGTTGGAGGGTCATATCTAGCAGCAGCAGGCAGAGTACTGTAAGACTTTGAAAAAAAAAAAAAAACAGTTGATAAAGATTGTCCAGGACAAGACAATATTGCCCAAGAATGTCTCCCCCTTAATTAGTTGAGACATATATTTCCTTCTGATTAATAAGGGCAATGTTTCTATTTTGGGTGCAAGAAAAGATAATTCACTTGATAACCTAATTGTTGCAATCTGAGAAATCTTGGCTGTAATAATAGACTAGATATTTACACATATGTATGCTTGTTCAAAAGTATTGGGACAAATGATATATATATATATATATATATATATATATATACATATATATCCATTTGATGTCAATCTGTACACTTGGCATCAACCCATACTGTTGTATTATTACTGATCAAGTCAGAGGTTTTCTTCAATTCCCATTCCTCCTAAAGTGACCTTAGCTCCTCCATGAGCCTTTTCTTTTCAGTTCTGTCTGAGTCCTCTCTCTTGTCATAATTATTATTCAATTGGTTGGGCCAAGAAGTTATGGTAATGGATGACATGTCCTCCCCCCCTTCAACTTCATGCAATCTCTATAATATCTCCACCGACAACCTTTATCAGAGGTGGGCTCTGTAAATATTTAAAACTAGCTTTGATATTAATTTAATATAATTTTGAGATTGTAAAAAAACAAAAAAAAACTTAACATATTTTATATAATGTTGTGTAGCGTAGCGTATGACTAAAAGGGTGGTCGAACCTATTTTTCTGCAAAGACATCTTGAGCACACACAAATTGAACATAGATTTTCATTGCATTTTACACACTTTACAAGACCTCGATCGACAACGGTAAGGAAACAAGAGCCCTTTGTACATTCTAACTATGATTATCCACATATTAATTAACAAACACTGTCTCAAACTATGAATAACCTCAATTCCACAGACCCCTTCAAACCACAATTGACAGATCAACTTCGACGAAAAACAAAAGCACACTGAGGAAATCTAGAAAAGCAGAGAACATATATATATATATATATATGTACACGATCATCACATGTCTCTAACTTCAAATTCGTTGCGATTCTTGACAACGATGTCGTACATGTGAATGGACTTGAACTTGGAGAAGTCTCTGGGGAGGGAAATGAGGTGAATTGTGGACCTCTTGTGGAACTGCAGAAGGTCAGGGTCATCATAGTACCTCTCCCACCCAAGAGACAACAGTGTCCTTTCAAGAACTTCGTATGATGTAATGGCTTCGTTGGTTGGCAAGTGGACTAGGAGTTTCCGGCGGGGACAGTCGCCGGGGTTCTCCACCAGCCGCACGACGCCGTTCTTGAACACCCACACACCTGACATTATAATATCTATCTGTGTTTTATTTCTGTCAAAAGAGATGAAAGATTTTACAATGAACTGATCAAAGCATGGTGTGCATGAGTTTATATAGGAGTAGCTACTATGTAGATGGTAGTAATAATATGATGTAATAGTAGTAGAAACTCCAAGGTTGCAATAAGGTTCCCAACTGGTATGGGCTAGGCTTGTAAGAAGCAAGCCAAGCCTAGCCCGCCAAAGATACCTCGCGGGTCCCATATGCTTAGAATCGACCTTCACATAGTTTGGTCAAATTCAAATAATACATACCATGCATCTATGAATGCGAACAGATCATCGAACTAATAATATTCTTACATACTCGAAACAATACTTAATCAATGTCCGACACGTGGACAACTTTGCAAGAACGAGTTTTAGTCGACGAGCCTAAGCATTGGACAATGTTTGGATGGTTGCGACTCTAACTGCTTTAGAGGTCGGCCACGTGGGCGTATAAACTTATTTCCCAAGAACAAACAGTAGCCTTGTGATCGGATTGCGAAGAATCCAACTTCTTTATCCGATTCTCTGTAAAACCCCACCCCATAATGGAGGAATCTTTTGTATAATACTTGAAATCCTCATCATCAGTACTTTTCCAGAAAAGAAGGCCGACGGGAAAACGACCCGAATTTGCTGCAGGCAAAGTGGTACGTACCTTAATTAACAAAAGTTTCAAAACGATTTTTGTCAAGAAAATATCAAATTACGGGTTTGTTATTTTGGGGTTGTCATCACAAAATCTCACATGACAACAATTTATCATAGTATTGCTGTCGACATGGGAGTTCATTAGTTGGAGGAAATTAAGGTGAGAAATTAAAGAAGCATGCTGTCACAAGTGCGTCTCTCTCATGCATAAACCTAGCTATCTTGCATGCAAAAACATGTACATAAAACATATAGACATCTCTTTTAATTAATTACTTTTATTCGATTATTATTATAAACTTAAGTAAAAGAATCTTTTATATAGAAATTTTTTATCTAAATCAAGTAATTCGGTCGAACCAAATCAACCATAGGGTAAGTGTGATACACTTGCCAGGTAAGTATGATACACTTGCCATGTAAGTGATCATTTTTTTTTTTGAATTGTATGTCAATCACACGATAAATATTTTACACTTCGTCATATATATAATTGGTCTGAATTCTGCGAGATCCTATCTAGGTTAGAACTTTTAATATACATGTTGATGTTGAAAAGTAGAAGGAAGAAATGGGACAAGTCTTTTCAGCATGCAAGTGTGTGAATGGGGAGGGGGGGATTCATCAAGTCTCTCTAGAAGTTGAGGGGGAATGGGTGATCGGTGATGGGTCTTTTGGACCAGAAACAAAGAGAGATTCTTGATTCTGACTATGATATATATCGATCCACCATTTCCCATTATCCTACAATGACATATTTAATTCTTTCTTCATAAACCCTAACAAACACACACACTCAAAGATCAATTTCTGCACTTTCGATCATGACTACGTGGTGTTTGGTGTGCCAAGAAAATCAGCTGGTAATAACAAAGTTCGAAAATGACGATGACGATAGCTAGCTGGGAGAACTTATAAAGCGAATTCATGGGCAGATTCTTGGCTCAAATTTTTTGGTAAAAAGTGCAGGGCTTTATGCCATACAAAAATTTGCCAATCCCAGCACTTGTCCCTCGTGATCTTGAACACCATGCATGCTCCTCTTACCCGAACTATCCCGACCAATCCCAAACACTGCCCTTGTCATCACAAAAGATTTTGGTCTGGACCCCCCGTTTTTATCAATTTATCCCAATCCATAATTATTTCTCAATGGACCACTACCATCTCTCTACATGCATGCATACATACAACTTTCCTCCATCACCCTACTTGTAATTGTTGACGCTCCATTCACCACACGTTTTTTACAGGAAAAAACACAATTTACCCCCTATATTTTTTAAAATACAATAATTTACTCTTCAGGAGGTAAATTATTGTATTTTTTTCATTGGGATAATTTGCTTATTTACAATATCATAGGAATAAATTGCACTAAAATCTTTTCTATATATGCACGTATATGTAAATCAGATGTACACAATGCAAATATTCTATTTACATTGTGATGTGTTTAAAATTAATGAATATTGTGTTTATGAAAGTTTGCATTTTCCTTTTGCTTAATTCTATTATTAATCGTAATGATTTTTTAAAACAAGCATTGCAATTTATCATGAAATGAATTGGATTTATAAAGTAAAAGAAAAAAATTCTTACTATAAAAATATATTTTGAATTAGTTAACGTTTTATTTTGTATATCTAAAATATAATTACATTGTCTTCCTATGAGGATTGGTGTAATTATACTTAAATTCCCTATAATTTAAAAAGTTACATCAAGTACGATGTTGATTTGTTCCCGTCCAATAAATTAATAGGTTCATATATTAGTCAAAATTCACAAAATTTATTGATATCAACAAGAATATTGAATAAAAATAAATATTTATCCCTAATTGACTTATTACTGACTTATTGTGAGTCAAATATATAATTTTTCACCTTTTCCACTAATGCCAAAATATTTTGTAAATTTTACTAATAGATGAATTTATTTGTCTAATAAAAACAAACATCGATCACACTAGGTATAATTTTTCAAACCACGAAAAATTTATATCTAATTATGATAAAACTCGTGGAAGAACGGTATAATTATCGAGAAAAATATATGCATACTCACAGAATATGGCATATGTTACTAGTTTTGAAGAATGGAAGGAGGGATATAGTAAGTTGCATTAAGGGAGTGACATTCTGGCCCTCATTTGTGGCAAAATTGTCAAGTTTTCCCATTATATTAAAAATTAGATAAAATTATGTATTTTTTGTACCATTATATAGGACACTTTGATACCAATACATTTTTTTTTAAAATGATCAGCTATATAAACAAGGTCGTTTGCAGGAAATTCTTGCCCGAACTTAGCTCGGTCGAACCAATCCAATCACAAAATAAGTATGATATACTTGCTTTGTAATTGATCACTTTTGTTAAACTGTACACTAATCACATGACAAGTGTATTACACTTATCATGTGATTAATTCAGGTACAAACGAATCAAGTCCGAACAAGAACTTTCCGTCGTTTGCATATATAATACATAAAGTTGTTAGTTTTCTAATGAAATGGTACATACAACAACAGTTGCATTTTTTATAATATACTATAGGGCTCCTTGTAAAGGCAGTACCATGTTTTCTAGTTGACAAACGAATTCATACCATATAAATGGGGTTGTTTGCACAGTTGATACCTTCATTAAATTTTAAACGGTACGATTATATGCACTGCACGTGGGTATCAAACTTGTTGTTTTAGCGTCCAAACATCATGTAAGCCGCACATATTGAAATTATAGTTATGTTAAAGGCTGAAATAGAGTTATTGTTGGAGGAAAATATACCACAGATTCAATCCCAAATTGATTTTTCATATATTAACCTTAATTTTTAAGAATCATCCATATCTACCCAAGATTTTATATATATATATATATATATATATATATATATATATATATATTAATTCATCTTGGTGATCCAAGTGAGGAGTGAAACCCTAACATAAAGGGAAATTTTTTACTCGAATTTGGTTCGACCGAATCAATTCAATCACAGAACAATTGTGTATAATACACTTATTTTGTGATTGATCACTAGAATTACCATATCACCCCTATTGATTTGATGAATATGTATAAGGGTCGTACATCATTCGGGTCACTCCTAAATAAAGTTCCATAATATTGTATACATACGAAACGAATATTAAGAATCTTTTCCTACGAAAAATTAAGGTATATATATTTAAATTTGCATCACAAAATATATTATTTTACACTGTCTTGTTGCCACGTGGGAGATTCTTGATCCTCTACATGCCACTTTGTGGTGCACCACATGCCACGTCAGCTTTGCTATGCTTCTTGATGCTTCTTACTTTCTTCCCATATAACCACTTGTTTTAAAATTTCTTGGCCAAACCTTAACACTTTATCCAACATTCTTTCCCTCATGTTAGATCAAAGTTGGAAGCTTTGAAATGGAGATTTTGGGCTAATTCAGGAAATATATATAGCAAACTCTAATTTTTGAACCCATATGTCATGATCAAGATGAACCTCCTCTTGAAAGAACCAAGATCGGACATATTAGCTTCATATATATTTGATTTATTTAAAGTTTACAAGTCCTCACAACTCTTTTATATGTCTTAATCAAGCTCTATACATCGGAAATGATGGCCTTCTCATATGGTACGTGGAATCTAAAGGAGAAAAAAACATCTACGAAAATTCGTAAAAAGTGATAAAGTGAATACGGTACGTGTCCTTCAGCATGAAAAACAATTAAACTGTCACGTCCCAAATCGTTACTTCATAGAGTAAAAAATTTATATACGGAACATATATGAAGACGTGCATTAGGTGGAATAAGAGAAAAGCGTGGATGGTGATTGAAAAATGATATGATTAACAGAGCAAATTGCGTCATACAGTACGTGTAGATGCTGAATATGACGATATGCATGATTGATGGTTACATGCATGCAGGCAGAAGAATCCAGAATATCTAGGATGAAACTAAAAGATATAAAATAACTACTAGCAGTCTTACCTACTTTTCACCTTGTGAACATTCTTTAGAAGTTTGGGTTTGTTTTTTCACAAGGAAAAAGAGTACTTAAAGACCCAAAAAAAATATATATATATTCAGGATTATATACTATTTTTGTTCTGTATCTTTTGTATTTTGACATTTTAATTAGAGAGAAATATAATTTTGGTTTAATTTCTTAGGAGAGATGGAATTTTTGGTCCAGGGCTATTCTAAAATAGCAAATTGGGACGATGGTTTTTTTAAAAAATAACAATTTAAGAATAAAAAACCCTAATTTAGCCGTAATCATACACATGATGTGCACGTGACCCCCTAATTTTGGAGATTCTTTTGCAAATTCTGGAGACTTGACACATGCGGATGAAATTTTTTAGCCTGTGTTTATGTAGCAATGATGATATGTTCAAAAAAATCATGTCACCCCTGTCAACTCACATTGTCAGTCAGAATAAAGGTGAACAACCTGCAAGTAGGGGAGTGGGGGTGGGGGTGGAAGATGAAGCATTGGTTATGGGAGAAGAGTGGCTAGAGCTAGAAATAAATCGAGGTGAAATGCTCGCTGTGAGGAGATGAGGTGGTGGTGGCGGTCGGCCAAAATGGGTAGGGATGACAGTGGCGAGAGAGGCGAGATTATAATAGCACGAAGTCGCGAATGAGGAGATGAATTGAAAAATAGCAACTTGGTAACCAAAATATAGGCTCAAAATGATCACGTTGAGCTAGGGAGGATTTTGGTTGTGGTGTGATAGAAAATGACATTCAGAATGCAGAGAATCAACATCGAGACCTAGGGTTAGGCTGAAACTTGTTTGTTGCGATTAGGAGTGCATCTTTTGTCTAATGGTGGCATTAACGCCAGCAGATGGCGAGGCAGCGTGTGATGCGCTTGGCTGGAAAGTGGCCGGAAAAATTTTCAGGCACTAGCTGACGACGCCAACGGTGGAAGCTGTAGTCAGTAAGTGGTGGTGGGTAGTGGTAGGAAAAAGTTAAAATTAAAACAAAATAATGATTTGGCAGGCATAATGAGGTGACAATGACGATATATTTTATTTTAACATGTCATTATTGTCATGTAAGAGAAATCATATTATTTTAATCCACATAGGCAGAACTCACCAAAATAGTGGAAAAAAATCCCTAGTTTAAATAGATCAAGTGCGACACAAGTGATGAATTTTGGTCAAATTAAAACAAATTGAACTAAAATTGACACTTTTTGAAAAATATTGTCATTAATCACTATTTTATAATGGCCTTGGACCAAAAGTGCTACTGCCCCTAAGAAATTAGACCAAAAATATATTTTTTTCCTTTTAATTATTTATTTTTGTAGGATAGTAAATGTGTTCTGCAATTTTTTTTTTTTTTGCGAATTTGATCCTTCAATCATCAAAGTTTGCATAATTTAGGCCTTTTGTTCTCATTGATCAATTTAATGGACCAAAATTGTAAAAAGTTAAGTAACAGAAACCCAAAATTGCTACCATAAAAAGAGAAATGACTAAAATATCAAAATATAAGACCATCTCGCTTCCATGTTGGCAGAAATTGATTAATGGAAATGAAAACCCAAAATTAAAAACCCGCATGTGTTTTTTTACGACAATATTTGCAAATTTCGACAATTAAAAGATTAAAATTGCAAAAAATTAAAAGATTACATGAATTATTTACTACCCAAAAAAAAAAAAATTAAAACTTAAACACAAAAATGTAAAAGATACAGTAGGAAAATTGCATTTAAGGGGAAAAAAATCATAAACTATATGTGTAAGTGCATATATATAGTACTTGATTGTTTGGACATAATTTGATAGGTTAACAAACTTGAGACAATTAAAGCCATAATATAAAAGATTAAAAGATGGTTAGTGGCTCTAATTAGTGGATTCTTATATTAGAGTACACGACTCCTATTGCAATAACACGTATCTAATTCTAAATCCTACCTATACAAATAATGCACTCAACTACATGTGAATAGTTTGAACACACCACTTTTGTTCTCATATATACATACTTCCAATATATATTTAATAAAAATACACATGTTTTTCACCTAATTGGAAAAAAAAAATATTTTTCTTACAAAAAATTACACACGTGTATAAAAAAGTTCTAACAAAAATAGTTTCTCACATATCCTAAATCTTTAAAAATTCACAACCCTCATGCTTGGACGACTTAAAAAAAAAAACAAACTCCCAAATCGTTTTTTTTTTATATATATATCAACAGTTAATAAATTATATTATAAATTTCAATAATCAACAATCAATATACATCATCAAATAACTATTATTAAAATAGATTAATAGATATCTACACATTAGTGGAACTCGAAATTATGACTTGTTGATCATGGCATCAACGTACTAACTAAATTAGATTTTATTAGCGTCCCATCTCGTATTTTCAATGTGTGTGTATATGACTACTTTCGATCGTAAGTAGCATAAAATCATTCTTGATCAAGAAAGAAAAGAAATTAAAAAATAATTATTTTGGTACCAAGATTATTATATATATAAGTAATGAATGGAATGGAATGGAATGGGGTGAAGCAAAGTAAGATTAAAAATTAAGAATATTGAAATGAGAAAGAGTAGTAGATAGAATGATACATCATAAATAGTTAGTGAAGTAATGGTCCGAGGTGCAAGAGTGAATTTATTCCCCCAACCTAATACTTGTGAAGAAATAAACCTAATTGGAATGGGAAAAGGAGAGCACTTTTCAAAGAAGGTTATCTATTTGGGTATAAGGGGAATAATATATATGTGTGTGTATGAAAGAACAAAAAAGGGAGGATTTTTAATTAGTCTTTGCCAATATATATATATGATTAATTAGGATTATGCTCTACTTTGGATATAAAAAATGATGGGATTAGACGATCAATTACATAGAATTTGGGAATAAAGGTGTGAAATTTGGAATTAAGGATTTATTCTTATTCCTAAAAAATACAAATGGGAGGAAATCATCATCCCCCATTTCCTTCCTACCTAATCCCATACATAATGCATTTCTGTCAAATGATAGATAAGAATTCGAATATGTAAAATTTACCAACCATCTAACCTTTATTCCTTCTCTTTAGCATCCTTTTTCCTTTACCAATTTTATTATGTTGAGGTTTGTGCAATAATCAATTTTATCCATACTAAGACAACTTTGAGAAGTGGCAAGTAGGGAAGGTCATTGGGCCTCTTTATTATGGGCTTTACCTAATAATTAATTTTAGCTTGGCAGTGAGCAACCAATGAAGCGCATCTGGTGTAGTGGTATCATAGTACCCTCCCACGGTACTGACCGCCGGATGCGCAGTTCTCTCTCCTTTTTTATCAAATCCCATTATCATTATCCCAGGCAATTTGGGAGATTCAGTTTTGCCAGATCAGAACCAACATTGCTGCCTCCGTAGTTGGAGAAAAACAAGACGTGATCTTTTGAATTTTAACGTTTCAATCTTGTACGTAACAAAATAGTGTGGAGCCCTTCAAAAATGAAATAAAGCATTTAACAACTGAATCTGCATTCAGCAATTATTAACTTCTCCTTCTTGTAATACAGAATGGAAAATGTTGAGCAATTTGAATTCCTTAATGGACACAAACACTTGCAAGTTATACACAGCTGTGCTTGATGGTAACAGCCCCTGGAGCTAAGATACAATGCAGGTCAGAAAAACTAACAAATGGTGAACTCCAGAAATTTAAATACCATATGACTTAGAAGAATTGCTCCAGTCATTTGGACAACAAAAGACTACTTACTACAACCAGAATTGATTCAATGATTAACAGAGTCTACTTAGAAGGATTTGTAAGACTTTGACCACTTTCAGGTGCATAGCCAGAGTTGAACTGCCAGCATAGTTCTTGAGACTAGAGTGCTATTAATATAATCAAGAACAATACTTAACATCTTAAGGTACCGTGCTAAGAATTTTTCAAGATAGAAAGACTCCTGTGTCTGGTCTCCGTTAGAGTGCTATTAATAGATATAATCAACCAGAAGAGCTTGTAAGCATGAGTATTTGTAGCAGAAAGTGAAAATGCACTATAATAAACATAACATACTAGATGTCAAGGTTCTAGCAAATTAGGTTTAAAAAGCATGAAATTTGAACATTCATCAGAGGACAGAGTACACCCAGATTACAATTCTTGACCTTAAAGTTACATAGATTAAGGATTTGGAACACTTCTAATACTCAGTTTAAACAGACGAAGAAGCCAAGATATAAATCAAAACAGTAATTGATCAGAAACAAAGCAGATCATCAAGCTAGCTACCCGATGACTAAATCAAGATTATAAAACAATAACTGGAAATTCAAGAGATTCAAACTCTCCAACAAAACTGAGCTGAAATATCCATCCATATGATTAGTTTATATAAAATTATAAAGTAATAACAACATTTTCCAACAAAATTCAGATTACACAACCATAGCTCAAAACTCCCAGAACCACTGAGGATTTTTCACATAATATAACCTTCAACACCAAACATCGCTCAGAATCACCCTAAAGATCATCCTCCATTCTCAAATACTCCCCAATATCCGCATGTCGATGCACCACAATCCCATTAGGATCCATCTTACGGCAATCCACCGTACTCTTTGCTGCATCCCCAAATCCCAACGGCACATCCGACATCGAGAAAAACCACCACCCCATCATTCACCTGAATGTTCTCCGTAATCCTCCCCACCCCACCTTTCAACACACTGTTCCCATACAAAAAACTCATTTCCGAAGTGGGCTTGAGCCAAACTTTATGCTTCGCATTCGCAGCCAAAAGATTCAAGCTCTGGATGGTCAAGTGAAATTTCCCAGCTTTCGTGAATTTACCGATTTGGGTTCCGAGCGAAACTAACTTCTCGCGCTTGATGTTGGTCGCCCTTTTGATTAGGGATTCCGAGACGTAGTACACCCGGTTCTTCTGAAGGCGAAAGCAGTAGCGTCCAGGGTTCGAGTCCGGCCCTTCGTGCGACTGCGACTCCAAGACAATGCTCTTGAGGTTGTTTCCGACGAATTTGTGGAGCTTGTTGAAGACGAGAGTAGTCTCTTTCTCGTCGAGAGGTCTCATGGCTCTCTCTAGGGTTTTTCGTTTTGGGGGAATTCGACCTAGGGTTTTGGATGCAGATCCTCTATAAATTTTGAGGATTGGATCTGAATTTGGGCCACATGCACCACATAAATGGGCTTCGACTTTTTTTCCCAAAGTAAAATAAATTTAATTAAATGCCCAATTTCCGTATAATAAAATCAATTGAAATATAATCTAAACAAAATAAAATAGAAGTAATTTTTTTAAATTTATTAATTTGTTACATATAAAAAATATATATCCCATGCATATCGAGAAAGACCTCATAAAATAAGTTTTGGTTTATAATTTGTTAATATTATCATTTCAAAAGTGTCTCTTCCTTAATTTTTTTAAAACATATAATTATTACTTTATATTCTTTATTTAAGTAAATAATATATAAACTTATATTTTAGAGTAAATTATATCGAGCTCTCCTGAAGTTGGAATAATTACCATTACCCCTCGTTTATAAATACACCATTGATGTTTGATGAAATCATGCAACTTTTAGATAATGATTTGGAATTATCAACTTTGTCCTTACACTAATTTTAAATTATAAAAATTCACACGAGGTGGATGGATTATTTTAAAAAAATTATCCACTTAGTCTAAAAAAAATTAAAAAATATAATTCATAATCCATAAGGGTATTTTGATTAGTTTAGAGTAATGAATTGTTATATATGATTATTAAAATCAAGAGACTATTAATAATTTCACAAATACCAAAAAATATTTATAACTGTGCCAAATTTTAGGAAACTTCCTGCCATTTACCTCAAATTAGAACATTTTACTTAATAAAATATAAGGTTGAGTATATGTCGTTTTTCAATAAAAAGAATTCATTAATTAACCAAAAAAATAAAACTTTAGGAAATGGGTGTGTAAAAAATTGAAATTTTATTAGGTTGGGAGAAGATGTCACGTCTAGTACAAATTAAAGAAATGAAGTATGAAATTTATACAAATAAAATTATTGAAGTCAAAATTGGTATAATATTACCTATTTAGGGGTTAAAATATTTTTGATTAAATGAAGAGTCAAGTTCTACAATCACATCACAAGCTTAAATTCAAGTATTTTGTTAGGTGTTGATGTGAAGTCGTTGAAACCATCTACATTAAAGGCCATTATTCAGATTTCATTATAACTTAGCTTCAAAGTATATATATATATATATTCAAATCAAATTTAATTTAATTTAATTAATTATGTGATAAATATAATAATTAATGTCTTTAAATTAAGTATTAATCAACATACTTATGATGTCGTTGGTTTAAATTTAATCTACATAAATGTACTTGCGATGTTATTAATTATATTTAACCAAACCCAATTTAAACAAAATATGCTTGCAAAACTATTTTCAATTCTCATATTTTTTTCTATAAGAGTTTTTATTCTTTCTCTCTTTAGATTATAAAAATAATCACCATAGATCATATTCGATTACGAAAATAATCACCACTATAAATTAAAACAAATTCAAAGAATCATAATGATGCATTTGGATTTCAACCGTACCATAAGGGTCACAAAAAAAATTAAGATTAATGACAATGGACTAAGAGATTAACATTTTGAAAATAGGTTGAAGTGATAAAATTCATGTGTGGTGTAAAGCGCGAGCTGGATGTAGGTAAAAAAAATCGAGACATAACTAAGCGTGTGCACTCAGTTACCAAATAACTATACAAGTACCTCTATTTATAAAATGTCGTAGCGCAAGATTCAAGAATTGGTTAGGGCAAATGACACGCCTGAAAAGCTGGAAATGCTAGCTACTCGATAGAGAGGAGAAAAAAAAAAAAAACGTTCATTATTTAGGCTTATTTAAACAAAGATATGATCATTTCATCGAATCTTGCCCAATTTGCCTAACAATTATTTTATCATTTTAGTAATTTTGTTTAAAATCCATTGACAACCAAATTATCGCCATTGAAAATAAAACTATCGAATATAAAGTAACGTACTCAATAAGAATAGGTGTGGGATTTAATCATGAACAAATGATTGAATTTTCTGTTGAGTCTATTCTATATTTTCATCCATTTAACATATTTATATGTTGATGGGGTAAAAATTAAAAAAAAAAAAAAAAAAGAACCCGCACGACCAGGGGAGGAAGAATATTCCAACCCAAGAAAAAATTTACATAAAATGAAGAGTTGAAGATACAGATATTTGTATGTATATGCATGTATGACTGAATCATACCTTATCCATCTCCAAAACCATTTCTTTCATTAATTTAAACACTCGAAAACAAAGAAAGGAACAAAAAGAAAAGATCAAAAATCAAATCCACCGTCGAAATCCCCAGCATCTGAAATCATATCTCCAACCAGTAGTCCACCAATGGCCCCTCCAAGCAGCCCAGCCCCTAATCCCATCCCAAACTTGTTCTTCTTTGCCGGTTGCTGCACCGCTGGCTGCGGCGGATACCCGTATCCTGGTGGAGGAGGCGGCGGGTACCCGTACCCCGGAGGAGGAGGAGGCGGGTACCCGTATCCCCCAGGTGGTGGTGGAGGAGGATACGCACCCCCGGCTGGTGGAGGAGGGTATCCTCCTGGCGGTGGGTAATGTCCACTTCCCTCCACCTTAGGGTATGCCGCTGGCGGTGGATAATGTCCACTTCCCTCCGCCGTATGGTACGGCACTGGAGGTGGATAATGTGAACCTCCCTCTGCTGCAGGGTATGGAGCCGGCGGCGGGTAGGCTCCGGGTGGTGGATAGGCTAAACTGGATCCAGCCGGGTACGCCGTGACGGGTTCCGTATCAGCCTTCCCGGATGGTGGCGCCAACGGAATCGCCGACGCGTAGGGAGGAGCTGCTGAGGTGCCGACGGTTTTCTCGCTGAATTGATACGAAAAACTGAGCTGGCCTTTGGGTTTTCCGCTGGGTTTTCTGACTTGGTAACTCACGAACTGCTTCCCGTCGGCCCCGGGCTTCGCCGGAGAATCAAGAAGTTCCTTAATGGGCACGTGAACCTCCCCGACGTCTTTGTCCCCGAGAGCCCGCTCGCAGATAAGCTTGAAATCGAGGGTAAGGCGGTTCATCTGCAGCGCGGCCTCATCCACCGTGAATTTCATAGGGAAATTCCAGGTGGGTTATTCGTCTCATCGTGATCCACGGGCGTCTTGGTCTTCTGCTTGGAGTTCTTATCCCCACCGGAGATGGAGACGACGGCGTAAACATCCATCTTGGTGATGAAGTTGACTTTGTTCAGATCCTTGGCATACTGAAAAGTGATATCCAACGTACGATACTCCATTATTTCGATCTGAAATCGAAGAAAAAGAAGCGACCGAACAGATTGATTAGCGTGGTGTGTGTGTGTGTGTCGGAGTTATAGAGAGAGAAGATGAAGATTCTAGAGAGAGAGAGAGCGGAAATTGCAAGGCAGATGTACTGTGGAAGCATAAATAAATAAAAACCGGCAGTGACGTGTTAACAACTCTTCAAGTCAACATTAACACGTTTTGTAGCCCTACTTGGTGGCTTCCTCAAGGGCTTATTCGTAATTTTACTTAACCATGGTTAACGCCTTTACACATGTTTACCGTCGAATCATACCCGGTGTACGTGTATAATATATATGTATTTTTTTATCTAATTGAATAAAAAGTTGGAAATAAATGAAATAATTAATTCGAATTCATAAAATAAATTTAATATTTAATATGCATAATATGAAATTATTAACTGAGTTAGGTGATTAAATAAATCAATACCCTATAAATAAATAAATATGTTTAAGAGTATTTTTTTAATGAATACTTTGCCAATTATTTTAGAATTTTTTTATCTTAATAAATAGTATAAAATAAAAATAATAAGAATACTATAAAATAGATTAGACGAGTTAAAAAGATCTCTCAACTAATATTTTGATTAAAATATTGGTCAAATTTAATTAAAGGTAAAAATACTTAACATTTATTCGATACAATAAGAGAAATTGATATCTAAATATAATTTTTAAGAATTCTTTTCTTAGTGAGAAGTCTTTCAGAGCTATAAATATTTTTTTTATGCCAAACAAAAATGGCCGGCACAAAAATGTCAAACGATGCCAGAGAAAAAAAAAAAAAAAAAAAACTCAAGAAATGTAAGACCTAAGGTGCTTTCAAGAGGTCAGGTGTCCGGTTCCCTAAAAAAGCCAAGTTTGAGTAGAACTCCCAGTAATCTCCAAACACTAATGTTTTGAAAAATATCCTTATATACAAAAGATACCTCATTCACAGCACTCAAATCGCCCCTAATGATCCCTTCACCGAATCCTCAAATATTCAATTTTATCCAACCAACCAACGGTTATTTATAAATTAAAGGGTAAATTACATCTACCTCCCCTGAGGTTTGGCATAATTACAAATACCCCCTCGTTGTTTGAGAAATTACAAATACCCCCCTAATGTTTGATAAAATTATGTAATTCTTGGATGGAGGCATAGAAATGTCAACTTTGCCCTTACAATATTTTTTTATTTTAAAAAAAAAATTAAAATCTTATAAAAATATTGAATGAGATGGATGAAAAAATTTAAAAAATTATAAAAAAAATTATTGCCTTAGTTGATAAAAAAAATATTTTTTTTTAAAAAAAAAAAATTATAAATTTTAATTCATAAGGGTATTTTGGTCAGTTCACTATAAAAAATGCATAGATTGGGGTAATTGTTAGACGGTCCTTAAAATTAGGGGGTATTTGTAATTTCTCAAACACGAGGGGTATTTGTAATTATGCCAAACCTCAGGGGAGGTCGATGTAATTTACCCTAAATTAAAAGCTCTACCTGTAGAAAAAGTCAACTCTAGTTAAAACTACAATTTTAATTAGTTTCACTATGAAGTTAATTTTTACTCTTTTAATTATATATAAAAAAACGAGTATGAACTTTATAATTCTAATTGTTTTATCCCATTACTTTATAATTTAATTAAACAACAACACTATTTTCGGCTGCATCAATTTTAATTAGAACGAACAATACTTCACTCGTAGACTTTTATACAAACAAATAAATAGGTAATAAATATATATGCAGTAATCAATAGTGTATAGAATAAACATGTGTGATTGTTAAATGGATATGAGGGGAGTGTTGGTTCTGGACTGGACCATCCATGGTTGGTTAAAGTTGTACTCTTTTTTTTTTTTTTTAATTTTTAAGATAGTCTAAATAATAATAAAAAATTAACACGTTTTTATTCTATAAATTTTGTAAAATAGATGGTTAAATCCGCCGAGTTCTTTTAATTTTAATATCATTTAAAAAAATCAGTGAAGTAGATAATTAAAATGTGTTGAGTTTTTTTAAGTGATATTTTTTAAATATCACATATAAAATTCATTAAAAATCCTATCCAATAGATTTATGTGTAAAATAAAATAAATATAGAATATTGTAATTATAGTTTACTAATTTAATAATAATAATTTGAAATTAATTTATAGGAGATATGAATGTGATTTAATTTTATTTTCAGTGGGCGTGGTCCGACCCAACCAGATAATCAAAATGGATCATATGCTATGGATCCTTTTAATGATTGATCCTCTGATTTTTCAACCAAAGAATCTTGACATTTTTATTATAACATGATGATAGAAATTATAAGCTCCATTTGTATTAAAAGATCCAAAATCTTTAGCAAGTGGAGGAATATTCAATAATATATAATTTTTCTAGCTTTTAAAACCAATTACACCCGTTATTTATTTATTTTATTTCTCGAACATCAATCACTATTCTTAAAATTAAAGGTATTTTTTAAAATAAAAAATCTTACTAAAATGGACGAATAAATTACAATAATTAAGATTGGTAACGACCAAATCGTACCAATTCCTATTTTCTACCCTGATTTATAATATTGATCTTAAGAATATTTTTAACAAAATTATGTAGTTGGTATTTTGGATTCAAATTTTACAATTAATTCAAATATGTTCCATTTTCTTTTAAATATAAATAATAATATTTGCTTCAATTAAACCTTTCAAATCCTCCACATTATTGACTTTTCCAAGTTGCTCCAACATTACCAACAATTGGTATTGAATGTAATTGAAAAGGCAAATTAAGGAAAATTAGCACTTCACCCCTCAAGTTTTGTCAATTTCTCACTTTACCCCTAAAAGTAACTTAAATACACTTTACTCCCCTTAACTCAAGACATGTATCATTATGGTCCTCAGCATCATTTTCAAATCAGATATTTATTAGCTGTTGCTTCTGCGTCCTTTTTCTATCTTTCCCTCTTACATACCTTTCTATTACTATTAATGATGAAAACCAATCAATAAATAATAGTAATTAACACTAATAACTCAAGTGTCTCCCTAATTATCATGGTGGGGTAAACCAAGTACAAAACATAAACTCCTCACAGGACCAAAATGTCAAAACAATATCAATATCAATATCAATGTATTTTTTGATCGGGTCGAGTTGGGTTAGATTGAACTAAGCCCATTTGAAAAAATAGCGATCTTGATAGCACTTTGGTGGTTAGAGACTGCCACCTGAATCCGTGCTGCTATGAACATTTAGTCATTATCGCAAAAGTTATAATTTTTAAATGATACACTGTGCTACATGAATTATAAATTAATAAGATAAACAATATATAAGAATTTCAAAAGAACTCAAGTACATCAATTGGATATTACTTTTGGATGAGTTATTCATAATTGAATTTTAGGATGCACTTTGTGGGTCTTGAGGCAATTCTCACGTCAAATAGACTAGTGGGCTCGGGATCGAGTCCCTAAAAAAAAGTCAAGAACTAAGTGCTATGTGAGATAAAATGTTACATGTGCGAGACCACCTCTTGAACCGTTATAAACTACATCTAAAATCTCGATACTTGAGATAGATCATGGGCTATGTATTAAGTACATTTATCGGATAGTTCTTTCTAGAGAGTTATTCATAATTGAATTTCAGAATGGCATTCGATGAGTTCGAGTAAAATTCTTGCCTCCAACAAACTTGCAGTCCCAAGACGCAATATTTTCAAATACTTATTCAAACTTGGTACCCGAAATCATTTAAGTTTTTAAACGATCTTTATTGTGGACTTTTTAAGCAAATTTATTGTATTTTCAGTTGTCATCATCCCCAGTACAAGATCTACATCATTGATTGGGGTCCTTAGATCTCAAGCAAGATCATAATAATAATAATATATATAATATATATACATAAAAAACAAAATCAAAAAGTTTGTGAAACGTGGATGGAAATAGTTTAAACACAAAAAAACGTGGAGCTCTACCTCCAATAAAGAAATTAGTTTAATTCTTGATCGAAGAATGTGGACATACTGCTATCAACCTTTTCTCTTTTTTTTTTTTAAAAAAATGTATATATATAAATATAAATATAAATATAAAAATGTATATAGTAATAATGAAAATAGCTAAAAATGTCTGATCCTCTGCTTTCCATAGACAGAACCCTCCAAACACGGTACAAAGTGCGCAATTTATATTATGCGCATACAAATTGGAATACAATTACGAAACTTTTTGACCCGGGGAGAATTTTCAATGGCTCCTTCTCCATTCTTCGCTGGTGATTACTCTTCTCTTCTCTTCTCTTCTCTTCTCCCATTATGGATGAGTTTTGATATTTTAATTACTATTTCTTTTTCTGTTGTGTATATGGTTTTTGTGATTCAGAACTCATGCTCTTTCCATCAAATCCCTATTTTCCAAAATCGTTGTTTTCTCTTTCGGTGGATGTTTTTCTCTCGATTTCGGATTACTATTTGTATGTTTTTACTGCCAGGTTGACAACTTGAGGTATATTTTATATTTATTTTTTCTTGGTTGTGGGTGGGTGGTGACGATATTGGCTTCTTTTTCGTGACTTTTTGGGCAATTTTGGGATGTTAAAGAGCAGTGGGCTTTATGTTTATCGTTAACTTCTAGTACCTCGCTTTCTGTGGCGAGTCACCTGAGCACCGCCTCAGTGCATGGAGCGGAAAAAAAATTGGTTTTTGATGGCTTTCGTAAGATAAATTCGATTCCGTGTCTCTCGTGGAAGAATATTAAAACGCACTTGCTGGTCTTTTACGTGGTTTTATAAAGGGGGTAATCCACTTAAAAGGGTAGAAATGGTAAGACTGAGTTGTGGAAGAAAACACTATATCACCTTCTGGTAAGCAGACTAGGAAAGAGGAGTTTAATTGATGTTATGCAAGAAAGTTGATTATGTTGGGTTTAAAGTTGATTGATTTGCACATTAGATAAAGTTTATTTGTGTTGAATCTAAATTGAATATGCCTTACGTACGATGCTCATCTTATTTTATCTGGACTATATTTGATGTACATAAATAGATAGTGCAAGTTATTTGCTTACTGAGTTGCAGGCTCATTCCTCTGCTAATATTTTTCAGGAGTAGAACTTGTGGTGTCTACCCATTCAGGGCTAGGTCCAAACCTTGCATTTAGTCAGGTCGGCAATATGCAGTTTTCTCCTAACTCGTCAATTGAAATATAAGTAACATTTGGGATGTATAGAGGAGAATTAAATATGTGGACGCTGAACTAATAAAATAGTTTTACTTTATGGTGTTTGACATGTGTATATATATATATATATATATAATATATATATATGTAATGTTGTGGGTTACGATTATGTTTGTTGTGACGTAGGGATGACGTGTGCATAATAATTATATGCATATTTATAAATATAAACAGGGTTACTTTAAGTATGATAATTAGGAGAGATATAGCTGTAGTATTAATATTGGGTGCTACAGCCCATCACCCTCAAATGGGGTGTCAGGAAAACCTTTTTTTAGTGGGCTTGAGGTCCATAATCGAAATTCTCCATGCCCTGCTTTTACGATTCATATACAAATAACCTTGTGGGAGGTATCCAATATCATTCTTGACCTACGAGATCCCTAAAATATTTTGCCTCACTGTTTTCACGTGATCCGAGAACTCCAAGCAAATCACATTACTTGGTGTTAGGCCGACCCATCAATCAAATCAAAACTCAAACTATCGCCCCCACGACTCATGAGACAGAGAAATAGAAGCATAGTATTCACAATAATAGTGCAGCTTCATTTTAGTCCATACGTGCCACGGCTCATGAAATAGTGCAGCTTCATTTCAGTCCATACGTGCCATGACTCGTGAGACCACATATGAGTGAGATCAGCTTCCACACTACATTACAGTAGATGGAAGGCATGGAAATTACATTACTTGGCGTCAGCCCTAATCCATCGATTGAATCATAGTGCAATTTATCGCCCCTTACGACTCGTGAGATAGGAAAATAAGTGTGTACTCACTTCGTTCACGGTAACAATGCAGCTTCATTTCAGTCCACACGTGCGACGACTCGTGAGACCACATATAGGTGAAATTGGCTTCCTCACTATATTACTGTGGATGTAATACATGGAATAACAAGCCATTGTTTATTTTCATTTTTTAGGGTCTAATTTTTTTACTTGATCCAACAAAGTTAGAGTTTATTTTAATATGACCGAGACCTCATCAGGATTTTAGTATTTTGCATGCATAATATATCAAATATATTAAACACATTAAAAAAATGCATAGCATGCAAAAATAGAAGCCTAGCACGCCTATTTTGGATGATTATGCCCAAAAACCTATGTGACCCACTAAGCCCACAGTGGATCTATGGTCAGTCTAAGGGTAGGCCTACGCTATTACAAGATATATAACCATTAACATGTTACGGGTCTTGTAATCTCTCTTTATTTCTCATTATCTCCTTCGTGGGCTCCGTCCTTTGGGCCTCTTCTCCATGGATCTCGGCGGGCCAACCCTTGGCCTCTTACATGGGCCTCCATCGTCTGGGCTTTCTCTTTATAATTATTTAAAAATAAAATAAAAATAAAATCTCTCCACCTATTTTACTCTCATTACAACTTAAAAGAAACCCCAATCATCAGTTTGGGGGAGTACATTAATAGGGAGAAAGTAAGTTTTAAACATATTAGGCTAAAAATGAAGAGAGAGAGAAAAATAAGAGGCACGCAGAGCCCAACCCAATAGAAAATAAAACCATCCATAGGGTCCAATGGGCTTCGTGATCATCCATATTAATCTAATTACAACTAGCACATTATTTCCAATAAACATGCACACAAAACATAACGCAACCATGCATAATAGTAATGATATCCAATTATAATTTAATTACACATCCAATCTCAGGAATTTATATGTAAAATAATGCAACTTAATAAGGGACATCAATGCAACCCAAGCAAAAATTAATTCTTGTTTGAAAACTCATTCAAATTAATTTTAGTAATTTAATTTTGAAAAATACCAAATTCACCAAAAAAATTAATTCACCTAAATTAATCATTTTAGAAAAATATGCAGAAAAATCATAATAATAAAAATATGAACATTCTGAAAAAAAAAAAAAAAACAGAAAAATCTACCATATGGACGGCCGACCCAGCCCCCAGGGCGCGCGCGCCAACTAGATGCTGGGCAGGTAGCGGTTGTCTGCTGCGTTTTTTGACTTTTTTCTGAGACTGTTTTTTTTTTGCAAATTCTGAAACAACAAGAAAAAATCAAAATTTTCAGAAATTCACTAATTAATTAATAAATTCAATCCACAAATTAATTAGCTCAAGCTATTTTAAATTAATCCAATTAATTTAAAATGCTAAGTCCAAAATATAACTAATCCAATCAATTAAATTCTTGGCTATCCATCCAATGGATTATGCCAAATAAATGATCCAATTATTTATTTCTCTTCTCCATAATTACTTTAATCCAATTAAATTAATTTCTTTTCTTTCAGAATTAATTCCAAATTAAATTCCATCACTTCCACAATTGAATTGTGTGTGACCCTTTAGGTTCACCCCTCAGCTGACTTGAGCGTGTTTTTCAACACGATTAATTAATCTTATTAATTTATATTTCTGATTTCCCATAATAAAATCACCGTTACCTTAGGGCATCTTAGCAACGATCATGGCACTAGAGATAGGTGAATGTTAGTTTTGAACATTTTAGGTCAAGCTATTTTAAATTAATCCAATTTTAATTTAAATGCTAGTCCAAAATATAAACTGATTCCAATCAATTAAATTTTGGGCTATTTCCATTTCTATGTCGATTTATTGCTTCAAATAAATATGCCATCATTTATTTTTTCTTGCTTCTCCATAGAATTACTTTAATCAATTAAATATATTCTTTCGTTTCAGAAATATATTCCATATAACTTCTATCACTTCCAATAAATTGTGTGGTGACCCTTTAGGTGCACCCTCAGCTTAGACATTGTAGCGTTGTGTTCAACAGCGATAATTAAATCTTATATTATCATATCATTTCCGATAATAAAAATCATCCGTTACGCTTAGGTTGGCTCGGGCACCGATTCATGGTACTATGTACTAGGGAATGTTGCGGTGATACATTTAGGCTCCGATCCTATGAGTACGGCTTGTCTACTGTGAACACTCTCTTGGCTTTAGTCTAGGGTGCTTATAATTGAGTGTTGGATACTGAAGGAAGCGGGTTCGGCCTCGAGCCAATTGTCTAGGAAACGCAGAAATTTAAAAATGACTAAATCATGACGCTAATTAAATAAATAATTATCAGATCACTGGTGTACCTGATCTTTTCTGGGAATTCGGTGTATTAAATAAATACTGAATAGGCAAGAAGTAACTGAGAAACCAAGATGTGAAAAAACTTTCTTATAATAGAATTTACCTATTTATCATTTTCTCGTATTTTAGTTTGGTCTCTGTCTACTTGGCTATTGAGCGTGTGATCTCCTTGTTTTGTTGCCAGACTCTCCACGACGAGATCTCCAATCTCTGAGATCCTACAAAGATAACATCCACACTAATGCGATTGGAGATTTGTGCTAGGCAAAACCGCCACAGTAACTTGCAAGTTTTATTCAACACGTTTATTGTCTTAACGTTGGATCTATGTTTTCTCTTTCAATAATGCTTAAGATCCTTGACGATGATTTTTAAGAGAGAAAGGAAGGAGAAATTCGCTCATGTGTGTGTAGCAGGTTTTGGATCGGCTATGAGGTTTTTTATGCTTTATATGTGACTGAGTCAGTGTACAAGGGAGTCTTTGACCTAGCAAGACTCCACAAACCACTCCTAACACTTCTAACACCTTATATGAGGATGTTTGTGCACTTCTAGGGCCACCCATTTCGTGCACACCAACCCAAGGAGGAGCCTCCTCCTTAGGCTAGCCACATTGTCTAGACCAAAGCCTTGTGCTTGCCGTTTAATGGATCCGGGCTTGCTAGTTAAAAATAAATCTTAAGCCCACGTCTTACTGCACTTCAAATCAAACCTGTTTTTATTTTTATAAGCCAATATTAAATATATCTTTAATCCACATTAAATGATTCAGCCTTTTATATTCTCTTTCAATCCTTTATAAATCGGAACAAGCGTTCTTTAATAAAGTTTAATTAATTAATTTTATTATGGCCAACTTAAATTCTTAATTAATTCAATTAATTTAAATTTAATTTTCATCATTCTCCATGGATTGGTCTGAATAATGATCCAATTATTGTTTTCTAAAATATTTAATTTTATTTAATTAAATAAGTCGCCCTTCTTATAGAATTAATTTCAAATTAATTTCATGCCCATTTTGTATCAGTGGTAGGTTGTGCTATTTTTTAGGTTCACCTCATGCTAGACCTTGAGACTTGAGTGAGACACAAATAACTAAATGCAAATATAATTATTATTTTTAATTCCATAACCAGATAATCGCCTTATTATCCATGGGCGGCAGTTCTAGCAATCAGTCCATGGTACTAGAGATTAGGTAATATTGGCGTGACATTTAGTCTTTGAATTTGTGTCGAGTTACAATTCTTACTGTCAACCCCTCTCCGGACCTTAGTGCTGCTGCATCGAATTGGGCCTCCAGTTTTGCATCTAGATAGCAACTTATGCTTATACTCAAGATGCTTATTATTCTCCTACTGATTCACGATTATGAAACCTATCCCTATTCGGTCAATCGCTCTTGGCAAAGGACTATTTAGAATCTAAACATGTCAGAGCGATAGGAGAACTCTCTGTCTTATAATTTTGATAGGGGATACTCTCTTGGTAAAACCATCGTCTCGCTACATTACTTCGACTACTACTGGACAAAGCTTATGATGACCATGTCGAGAAACCAAAATCAATGCTGTACGTCAAGTTTTTGAGGGATTAATTTCGTTCACTATCAGAATCGGAGAATCCCAGTCATAGCCGATCAAGATTTAAAGCTTTCCTATGTACGATTCACTGCGAGTCACATTCAGTCATTGTCTACGACTACCTTGCAACTATACACCACTAAAACTGCATTAGTTAAGATCTTTTTGCTTGATAATTGCCGAGCATATAGACATCGTTATGCTCGATGAATTCTTAAAGTGCTTGTGCTTGTATTGAGAGTGTCAGGGGAATGAAAGATGCACGGGACCAGATTCGAAAGAGGGCTACTTAGTTTGATGCGTCCGCTCGGGTTCTCATTGTATGCTTGGTATCCCTTTTTCAAGACTCCGTCTAGCTGCTCGCAAACTATATTTCTAATTTAAATCGATCGTCACGCTTGTTATGAATGAGTTGTTTCTCACTTCAGATATTTCGTTCATCTATAATGCGAAAGTTTAGTCAAACTTTTTTGTGCGTTTTAATTTGCGTGTTCAGTGTTGGTGTGTGTAATTTCTGGCTCTTATATCTCTCTATTGTGATCGCCATTTTGATACAATCATCTTTTGTTTCTGCTAGATTGATACTCGCGCGTTGAATTGTTTGATGATGCTATTCTTCTTACTTGTTTTAACTGGTATATATTAAACTTGCCGGTGTTAAAGAATTTTCAATTACTGCACATTTTCTGTTGTTGTGTATGTATCTTTGTTGTCATTTTGCAGGTTCAACTGGAACCCACTACGCAGTGGGCTTTGCTTCGAAGAGATGTCTATAGTCCAGCAAAATATACTGGTATGCTGCAAGCAACCAAGGACATATTTAGGGAGGAAGGCTTACCGGTATTAGTTATTTATGAATTACTGACTATTTGATTACATTTCAATTTAATATGATGGGAGGAGATTAAGTTCTACTGTCTATTTGCCAATTATAAAGTCCGTCAATGTTTTCTGATTAATATGCTTGAAATTTCTTCTCTCACATTCTCATTGTGCATATGTGGAACCTCCACGTAGGATGAATCAAGATGTGTTTGTGCATGATTGATAAATATGTTTTTGTCAATTTAGGAGGTGAAGGGTCTGCCGAAGGCGGCCGTGGTCAGTTGTCTTCATGTTGGGTTGTTGGGGTTTGAGAAGAAATAGAGACATCTATTGTGGTTCCACAGTGGTGAGTGTAGCATTAGCAGCAATGGCATGCCAACCAGTTGTGGTTGGGGTCTGTGGTTTGTCGTGGATGTCGATGGTTGCATAATGTAAAGATGGGACTGTTAGTGTTACCATGAGTTGATAGGAGAAAGGAAAACAAAGGCAATTATTGAGAAGTTTTGAGTTTCTATTTAGAGTTTAAGTACTAGTAGTGTGCCATTTATTGTCTTTTAGGAAACAATTACAATTTTTTGCACGGCATCCCGCAAGTATTTTCTGCCTGATCATTTTGCTTTTATCTCATTTTTCTGTAATAGGGATTTTGGAGGGGTAATGTCCCAGCCCTACTTATGGTTATGCCATATACAGCAATACAATTTGCAGTTTTGCACAAATTGAAGACATTAGCTTCTGGTTCTTCCAAGTCAGGTTTGTCATAATGTTCTGTTCCTCAAGTATTTATTTATGTATGTCAAAATGTATACTTGTTTGTTCTTTCTTAATAGTAAATAGGTCGAAACATACTATATAAGCTTTTAATGTTTAGTCACTTTGCTTCAATCTCAGTGAAAATACGGGCATTCTTGGTTACTTGTCCATGTAGCATGCCTTGCTTTGGGATTTTTACTTATTACTATCTATTATCACTGAAGTCCGTTTGATCTAAGTTCGAATTTCAAATATGCTTTTCTAGAAATATGTAGAAACTTGAAGTCCGTCTTCTAATCAATATTTACTATTTTTATATGTTATAGATTTCATTGTCCCTTTAATGATTTGTCCCCATACTCTGTGCTCTGTGTGCAGAGGACCATATAAATATTAGTCCATATCTTTCTTATGCTAGTGGAGCATTAGCAGGATGCGCTGCCACAGTTGGATCATATCCATTTGATCTTCTCAGGACCATTTTAGCTTCGCAAGGGGAGCCTAAGGTATTTGGGGCACTTTCTTGGCATTTTGACATGTAACACGTAATACATCTGATTTCTACATTATTCTGTTATCTGTGATGTATATGAATGAAGAATTTATGAATATTAGGGTGTTATGTTTTGAGGTCAGGTTTATCCAAATATGAGGTCCGCACTTGTCGATATACTTGAAACCCGTGGTATTCGAGGGCTGTATGCGGGATTGACACCTACACTGGTAGAGATAGTTCCTTATGCTGGATTGCAATTTGGAACCTATGATACATTCAAACGTTGGACAATGGTGAACCTCTCTCTCTCTCTCTCACACACACACACACTCTTTTCCTTTCCTCACCTTAATTAGAAATAGGCTTTTAATTTCTTAATCTTGTCACCCACTTGGAAGTTTTATTGTGACCATAATGGTGCCACTACCTCAAACTGTCATTAAAAAATATTTAGTCTTGATATTGCCCCATTAATTATCAGTATGACCGACAAATATTCATATAGACACGATTTGTTAGTTTCTATGTTCTCATTTTCTCGCTTGAATGAACCTGCTGTTTGACGATTTCTTTCCATGAAACTTCAAATATTTGTTTTGGGTTCGATTTGATTTGGTTTCTCATTCTTCTAGGCTTGGAATCGGTACAGATCTCATTATGATACCCAAGCTGAGGATGCCATCTCAAGCTTCCAGCTTTTCCTCTGTGGATTAGCAGCTGGAACTTGTGCTAAAGCTGTTTGTCATCCACTCGACGTGGTGAAGAAGAGGTTTCAGGTATATTTCTGGCTCCAACATTGTAAATTTATATGCAAATAAGAGGTAAATTTTGTGCACATGACCAATAAGAAATATGTTGATGAAGTTCTTCATGATGCACTTGCTTGATCTATAATAAATGCCATTTCCTCAGGGAGAACAATAAGTACTTGACATCTACATTGGCATATTGTCTCTGTTGTGCAAATTTTTTTCTGTAGTCAACGTCTTTTTAGCCGATGGCAGGTTACTTAAGGAATTTACATGTAGGTTGAAGGGCTGCAACGCGATCCAAGATATGGGGCTCGAGTGGAGCAACATGCTTACAGAAATATGCATGATGCCCTTCGACGAATTCTACAGGCAGAAGGCTGGGCCGGTCTTTACAAGGGCATTGTTCCGTCCATTGTGAAAGCAGCACCAGCTGGTGCTGTAACATTTGTTGCTTATGAATTTACATCGGACTGGTTAGAGTTGTTATTGACTTGAATTTTTGGGGTTCTTTTGCCTTTTGGGATCCGTTTGTTCAACCCTTCATTCTTTCTTATCGTAGCAATTTAGGTCCACTGTGTCTACAATTGCTCGTGTCGAAATCAGGCAGTGAGCTATTTATGTTTTGAACTAGCTAGCATTCACATATACGCATAGTTATAGTCAGAAAAGAAGTATTCGTTGGATCTAGGTTCTGATGACACAACATCTAATTCAATTTTTGTACTTTTAGACTAATAACAAGGTTCATATTTGTTGGTCAAATATTTTCAATTCCTCGATACTTTCTGCAAGTTTAAGCATTTCATGTTGAACTACGAGGTAAAGTTCAGTGTTTTTTAAGCTAAAAGAGACGAGACAGAAATTCAGTCAATGAAATAAGATAACTACAAGCAATCTATTCAAAATATTTGGTTATTGTATTTTAACCTCCACATGGCATTTTACCAGGTAGAGTCGCACTAAACAGTGCAAAGGTCTACAATGAAAAGCATCCACACCTCCTATGCCAAAAAAAGGTTAATTGCAAGAAACACATCCAAAGACAAGACAAATTTTCGAGGGAGTTAAACATGAACTTCTTACATAGAACTCGGCCCAAAGAGAGTAGAACCAGTTAAAAACGTTTGAAGTTGATACTACTAACAGAAGCAAACTTTGTTAGTCAAATTTACAGAAGCTATAATAACAGAGATCTTTTATTTTCTTCTCCTCTATAATATTCTTTTGTATCTGTAAAGTAAGCCAACCAACCCACAGAATGCCGTTACCATTATCCATGTAAAGAAATGTTTTACAAACATCAGCTGCAGGCAGCTCATCTTGAACTATGATTTCTCTTTTCATCTTCTGATTTCGGTTCCTCTCTAAACCACATTAACTGTAACACATTGCATTGTTGGACGGCAGCTCAGACATCAACCACTTGTTCGATGTTCCAAATAATGATTTCAGAGAATGAGTGGTGTGTCAGAACAATCGGCACAATTCACTTGTTTCATATGAACTTCATTTCCGACAGCTTTAAAATTTGTCTGCTCACATTACCCATTCATTGTCCTGAAACTGATTCATTCGCCTCTGGTGGGACTTGGGATTTCATGAGGATATTGAAATTGCCACTTTCGGACACCCCATTTTCAGCTTCTTCCATCTGGGAATCAACAGAACTGTTGGTCGACTCATTAGGCCCTATCACAATACGGGCATGCTGAGAAGGTCGGTTCACTTTCCGCTTCCGGTTTACAGTTAAATATCCATCTGCTAGGGCTTCCAGTGCTCTGGTTGTTGGAGGACGGTTTCTTGTGCTATGTCTCCGGGGATAAACATCAGACTGCTGCTCGCATCTTGCCTCAGTGGCCGTGGATTTTGGTAAACGATGGTCATCCAGCTTCTTTGAAGTGTTGCCTTGCTCTTTATTCGACTCTGTCGTGAAGCCACCATTCTCAGATTCAGGGGAAACCTGTGGCACGTTCAGGTCGATCAATGTCTGAGTTTGATGGTTCTCAATGCACTCAGCAGGACTACCTCTCGACGAGCTGGTGGACGACAACTTATCTTGACACAAGCCCACTTGAGAAGATAAATTCTCAGTAATTTCATGGACGCTTGAGGAGCAACTGGACATCCCATTTTCCAATGTAGGGGCTGTCCAGGAAGAAAGCAAGCCAGAACTTGTTTCGTCCACACAACAAGCAGTTAAAATCCTGCGCCGTTTATTCATGGGAGCCATATGGTCTACATTTCCTTGTTTCACCTTTCGGCTCAAGAGGGATTTTGTGACCTTTTTAGATTGTTTGTTCCGTTGCAAATCCTTCTTATCCTTCAAATCAGGGAGTAATGCAGCACTCTCATCAGGATTCACAGTACGAGCAACTTGACACGGGACACTTACGTCTTGGTCTTTCTTACCAGGAAATAGTTTGTCATCAGATTCGACCGTCTTCAGGCTGACGTTATCCGTCACGGATGCATCAAGCATGATTGTGTCGCTAGTATCAGATTCATCAGTGGTCTCCCCAGGGGTATCATCATCACTGTCTTCAATATGCTCTGAAGCAATAAATGCATTTGAAATTTCTGACGGAACGGTTCTCAATTCTCTTACTTTGCCATCAGAGAGACTTGTATCTACCACAGTGAATTTGATTATTGCAGTACTGCGATTAGGAGTCCTAGGTTGCAAATAACAATGCTGCTGCCTTGTAGGCAGATGATTAACATCTTGTTCCGACTTTCTTTCCCTGGTCCTTTCGTACTCTTCTTTCTTCTTGCTTTCATGGTCTTCTTCAGCATCAAGCTCAATCAGCCCAGGGTCTTTTGCAACTTTGCTCAAGACATCGGTAACGGAGTCGAAATAGTGATCTCCTTTTACTAGTTTCCTTCTGGAGAATTTCTTGACACCAGGCATAAGGAAAACCAAGCAATGCTTGGAACCAGCAACATATCCCTGATCTTTAGGCTGCTCCGAGTGCCAACCTCTCGCCAGCAGACGTGGCCAAACTGCTTCCCAGAACAAATCATTTGATCGGGCTTTGCTTAAACGGTAATCTCCACTTAAGAACTTAATAATTTCAGTGGTTGTAAGAGAGGAGCATGCCTTTCCTGTGGGTATCTCTGGGCGCGCAGGGATCACTTGATTGGACCTTGAAGGTTCCAAGGCCATTCCTGTGAGGTCTTGTTTTCCTTTGCCGATGCCAACAGCTTCTACAAGAATGTCCATCCCAACCATGGCCTTCAGCGAAGAAACATAGTCCGCTAATGACATTTTCTCATCCCCGAATGTCTTAGATACCTAGCAAAGAATCAAAATGGAAAATTTAACAGGATTTCAAAGAAGATAGAGCAACGCTGATAAATACTAGGCCACCTAGCAGATCATAGTTCTATCCCAGGTTTACTTGAGTGACTTAAAAAAAGTTTAAAAGAATGCACTTAATAACTCATCCAACTTCATTTCCAGAATTCACCACAAAACAAAGATAATCTTTTCTGTTAATATTGCTATCATTTTTTCTTTACAGAATAGAAGAAAGAAACACAAGATAATGCCAACGGCTTGTTTTCATGACCCAGTATATGACAAAATGAAAATATGCCAATTCCTTATGCACAAATATATTTAAACTAAAATGCCGAACATAGCCTAGTAAACTTTAAATGCTTCAATTTTTTTTTTCGGGATTTTAGGCAACATACTATAAGAAGACCAGACTGGACTACACCAGGTTGTCCTCCATTTGTGTAGGGGTTATACAAAGAGGTCTGTCGTTCAAATGTTCATCGACACAGAGATCACAATATAATAGAATGATTCCGTGCTGCTTTGTGTAAATCTTTCACTCGAGAAACATAGTTTGGAAACCATAAGCAGATATAAATTGTGAGTACCTCCAATATAGCATTCGACATTCTTCTGACACTTTCGGGAGTATCCGAGATAGTAGTTCTTGCTGCCTCACTCCAGAAAATATCCTCTGACCATAAATAACTTTCTTGTTCTTCATCTTTCGGCACTCTGACCATCTACGATATTCTTGTGTGCCACAAAACTGCCCATAGTAGAATGACAGTAGAGCGCCCATATCTTTTGTTCCAACAAATCGCCTAACCTCGACAAAATTTTTCTCAAAAATGTATAAGCCAAGAAGGAAGCTATCCTTCTCAGCTGCACTCCAATATTCATCAAATAATCCAGGGACCAAAAGATAGCCTGCAGGACTGCACTTCCTTACTTTATCTGCAGTTGATAAATTCTGCAACTCCTCCACAGGCTTACATGAATCATGTGAAGGCTCAATCTCACTAAAAGAAGTTTCTGTTTTAGTGACATTTTTAGAATCTGAAAGCATGAAATCTGAACTGGTTATCAAGCTACCGGGAGATCCCAACATGTCACGTTTCAGACCACTGATCCATGCCAGTGGTATAGGCAATCCAACTAGGAAATTCTGAAGGGTATGAACTCCAGTTTCTGCATCTCCTGACTTCCTTAGGTCTGTCATATAACCAAACTCCCCAATAACTGGAGGAAGCTCAACTTGGTATTCATTTCCAATCCGTGGAGGAATCTCTGGTTCTCCGAATCTGTCAACTTCATCATTCGAATCTGATAGAATTTTGTGGGAGGCCTCCGACTCTCCAATGTCATCATGGTCAGGTGGAAGTAACTTCTCAACATGAGCACTATCATACCAATCTCCATTTTCACTTAAATGAGTAGAAGCCATCTGCTAAAGAAACCAACACATTTTCAATTAGAAATGAAGACACCAGTAAGCTCATACGAGTCTAAGCAGAGGAGAAAACGTGTTCTACAATGTTGGTAAAATTATTTGCCATATAGGAAAAAATATTAATAACTTGAATCCTAGATTGCTGAATGACTAAACAAGAAACTGGTGCACTCTGTTGGACAAGACACTATTTACCTAGTATTATCAGTATGTGTCGTCTGCTTCTAGTATATTTGCAAAGACAAGTGACATATAAAGCATACAGCTTAAACAATTATCAAAGCCAAATGACAGATATTGCTTAGCAACAAACAAGGACAACAGAGTTCCCACTAGACACCTATCAAACAGAAGGTCTTACCTCTCACTCAATATCATGAACAAGCAGTTGCTAGACCAATTCTTGTCGAATAACTTCAACTAGTTTTATATCTAGACCAAACTGAATGGGTTGTCACTTTCTTCCTTGAACTTAATGATTGGACGAAGCAATTCCCCTTTTCATTCCTATAACCTATTCAGCAAATACCAAAATGTAAATACAAAGAAAATAAAAAGTTCGGAAATTAATTAAAGATCAATAAAATATAAATCTAGAGCTAAAGATGGTTTTTATAGCAGCCAAGAACATCAATCAAACTTCAAATGCAGAGGAAAAATAAAGGATTCAGATTAATCGATCAGTAATGAGAAGATAAACTATGGAATTTCACCTGGTAAGCACTTAGAGGGAGCCTTGAAATAAATAACACACACGCAAAAAAAAAAAAGAATAAAACTGAAAAAATGCCATTACGTAAACCTTAACTTTGCCATACAACATTGGATAAAAGTACAACATAAAAACAAAAGAGACACAGAATAGGAAAGATATCGAACCAAAGCCACCAAGAAATTTTTCTGAGAAACCAAACATGAAAAAATGTATTGAACACTGAACAAACTTAACATTGAGTCATCAAGCATCCGATACATGAAACAATAGATCCTTTTCTCTAAATACAACTAAACACATTTCACCATAAAGGTAGCAACTTTATAAGCAGAAATACACAGGAAAACCACCAAATGAAATGCATTAATCCCATACCGGAACCCCAACTCAACTTTAATTCAAACCCAAACAAAAACCACATCAAGAACCTTCATTTTAGCAAATTTCATATGGGCAGGCTTCCAGAAACCTGAAAAACAAAAGAATGCACAAGAAAACAAAAAATCATGCAAAAATAATCTCCAACTCCAACCGAAGCCACCAAGTCCACTGAAAAATTCCAATGTGATCCCACCAAATTAAACTCTTCCCACACTTGACAACTCGTGTATTCTCACAAACAATGATTTTTCGTTAGTTCAAGAAACCGCGTCACAAAACAAAGATACAAAGAGGCACAAACACACATAACAAGCACATATAGAGATACATTTATGCATGTAAAACCAGAAAAACAAGTTGAGGAGGACGTGTGGAGGGAAACTGGGGAAATGGGTTCAGTGAAGCAACAAAACCGTGAAATACACAACACAAAGAAAGTACACATAAATACATATACATACACAAGAAATACAGAAACAGCTAATTCATCTACGCCTATGCATACAAGAGTTGTATGTATATTTGAGGAAGAGAAGAAGAAGAGAAACAAGAACCTGGGTTTTCCTCTATGGGAGCAGAGCTTTCATGTGGTGAATTGAATCGAAGAGAGAGAGAGAGAGGAGAAAATGAGAGAACTACTTTTATTTTCAATTTATATTTATATATATATATATATATTTCTTTCCTCCTTTGCTTGTTGTTGCTTGAGAGAGAGAGAGAGAGAGAGAGAAGAGAGAGAGAATTTGGTTTGCTATTTTTTTAATTTTGTATTAATGAGTTTTGGAGAAAGAAAGAGAAAGGCAAAAAAAAAAGAAAAAAAAAGACCGTATTTTTAAAGAGGAAAAAATCTCCACGCGCCATCGAGGAGCGTGACCTGTACGTTGCAGCATTTTCGCCACGTCACGCGTGTGGTCTGCGTCTACGTCATCAAAGTGTAGGTGGTTGGTGTTGTAGGAATTTTCAATTTACATCAATTTCATTGGCATTTAATTTTTTTATTTATTATTATAATTGAATATTTCTAAATAATTAAAATATTTATCTTTTTGAACCACATTTAAAATATATATATATAGTTAGATCTTTTAATTTTTTAATTCATTAGTTAGAATAATCTATTTTTAATAATCAATTTTTTAAATTTATATAATACGATTTATTATAAATTGAAATATCGAAAGCTTATCTGAATAACGCGTTATGATTCGTTTTGAGTATTTCAAAATTATAAATTAAATATTGTAAAAATTAAAATAATAATAATAAAATAAATGTTGTATTTAATTTTAAAAAAAAGGTATTTAAGTCAATTAAAATATTAAAAGATATCTAATTTTTATCCATTAATATTGGAAAGATTAAATTGTTATTTAAATTATCCCTCAATATTTAGCTAATAATTTTTACTTAAAATGTAAAAATTCCTCTATTATAAATACTATGTAAATGAGCAAAAAAAATACAAAATTACGTAAAAAAATTAATTAACATTTTATTATTTTAAATAAATATACTTTACCCTTAATCAATATTTTAATTGAACAAATACTTACATAGGAAATTAAAAAAAATAAGGTAAATTGCATGGATTTTTTTATTATAATACCTAATTATAAAAATTACTTTACTATTCGTAAAATTATAGATACAACTTTGAGAAAGTGTTAGTATAATATGCGTCAAAGGGTATTTGTGTAAACTTTTACTTTAAAATATAAGGTGTATCTACATTTACAACTAAAATATCAATAAATTTATTTTAAAAAAATAAAAATTTGAATAATTAGTTTGATTTAAAAAATAAAAAAAAATAATGTATAGGATTAATTATTTTGGGAGAAAAGAGTGAGGAATTGTAGGCCCCACACACTAATACTATTACTTATCCCACCGCGAGAGCCACAAACGCGCCCCTATTGCGACTGAGAGATACAACAAAAGTATCAATTCACCATTTCGCTATTACATATACAGACCAAAAAATAATCCCTAAGTAATAATATTTTGAAAAATCAAAATAAATAAATAAATAAAATTGGTATGATGATTTGACACACACACCAGCTTAATTATATTTAAATTTCTATAAAAAAAAAAAAAGAAATTACGTATTTCTTCAAAAAAAATTTAAAATTATACTTACATCTTTTTTTTTTAAAAAATATATGTACAGCTGATACTCCTTTATTAAGATTTTGACGAAAAATGCTAATGCTAATAAAAAAAATTCATAAATTTTTTATTTTATCCTTAATTTAATAAATATTATATGTATATGTGTGAAGTGAGGTTAACAATTATTTATATATATATTTCACCAATTATTTATTTATTTTCTAGTAATTTTCTGTTTTCTTATAAGTATAATTTGTATTTGTTGACATGGACTATGATGACATTACATAATTTATTGTGTAAGAATATGATTTTTTATTTTGTTGGTATTAAAATTTGGAGGGGTGGACCAAAATTTGGTTGACGAGAAAATTCTAAAATAGGTGAAAGCTCACTCCAATTAACGCCAACCTTTATTTTATATATTACTGAAACTCTTATTTTTATTAGACCCCTTCAAATATATATACATAATGTCTTAGCCTAGTGATCCAGATTAACGCTAAGTTTCTATGAACAAATTTGAAATAATTAATTTAAATTCTATTGAACATATGAACTGTTGTTTTATTTACAGTTATATTGATATATTGCTAAAAAACTTAACAAATATATATACATATATATATATATTGTGTGTGTGTGTGTGTGTGTGTGTGTGTGCGCGCGCGCGTGCGAGAGCCCAAATGTAATTTGCACCAATTATTAAGGATGAATAATGTTAATATTTTCTGGCGTTAGATTAAAATGTACAAATACTTCGTTCTATTTACAAAGTTAACCGTACATCTTTTTAAAATTGTAGTTGTAATTATAAAATTGGCCTCTATTTAGAAAAAATTTACACAAACAACATCATAGTGATTTTACAAAAATTAGAATGTGTTGGCAAAATTGCAAACTTAGTCCTATAAGATAGAGTGATTTTAAAATTAGTCCCACGTTGGGTTAAATTTTGCAAAATGAGGACCATATAATTGCAAAATTGGTCCTGCTCCTAACCGTTAAAACGTAACGGCGTGTCAATTTCTCCGTTAACTTTAGAAGAAGAAAAGAAAAAAGATTTGCCATTCACGTTCTTTTTTTTTTTTTTTTTCTTAGGAAAATTGTTCTTTATTCTCTAAAATCCTTATTTATTCTTCATATTTATTTTATCAAAGTTAATATATATTAAGAGAAATTGCCAGCTTTTAACATATTGATATTGAGCTTAAGACAATAACAAAACTATACTAACAGAATTTAAATGACACAAAATATATAACAATAAATGAATATTCATCAGTTGTTTGGCCAAGTTACAATGACAAAAATTGGTATGTGTTAAGACATTGTTTCTTCTTATAATGCATCGTTTACTTATATGCAAACCTAAATTCAAGAATCACAACTTATCCAAAAAAAAATACAAAGTGACAGAACACAGAAAACAAGCGAAAAATAATTATAACTTGGACAAACAATTTGGTTACCGCAATCTTCAATTCAAAGTTTTTAGACTATCCAAAGTTGATTCTTCTTTTTCCCTTTTGAATCATGATTTTTTTACGGCTTGCCCAACAACAGGAACTTCAACACTTAAGTTGGATATAGTGATAAACTTTTTGGGCTCTTTTTCTTCTTCTTGATCGGCAATAATTTTAAAATTCTTTGAACTTGGATTTTGAAGAGGATTAGAATTAGGGGAGAACTGGCTTTGCAAACAGTTTTGTGAAATAGGGATTTTGACTCCTTTCCACAATAGTCTTTAGCAATTTTTTTAATTACTTTTTTTTTACCTTTCACGTGTTAAACATGTGAGTTTTGTTTTTTTCTTTCAATCCGCTAGTATAACAACGCGTGTTTTTCACTTTTATATTTGCCGTTATTTTTAACAGTAAGTAACGAGTGGGACCAATTGTGCAATTACATGGTCCTTATTTCACAAAATTTAACCAAATGTGGTATTATTTTTAAAAATTCATAAAGTGGGCTGTTTTTAAAATTATCCTATCTTATAGGACTAAATTTGTAAATTTGTCGAAGGTTTTTGTGTAAGTGGGCTTAATTATAAATAATATTAATTAATATTTTTACTCAATTATTAATTAATAATGTCTAATAAAGCAGCACCAAGCCGCCAAACACATGTTCTGAATATTGAAGTTTGAACTGCTGATTTAATTTTCTTTTTTCCTTCTCTTTTTGATAATTCAATGTGGAAAATTATGTTTAATTTTTTAGGGAAAATGCTGAATTTTAAGTTCATGAAATCAGAAGTTTTATTTTAATTTCTACTCTTTTATTCTCTAACATTTTTTATTTTTTTCTCTCCAATTTATATATTTTTTCTTTAGTTATATTTAAGAAAATAATTCTATTTTTTAAAAAAGAAAAAAATACAAAAGATGCATAGCGGTGCCCATTTGTTCGTTAAATGGACTACCCAAAAGATAAGCCCACGAACCATTAAGTAGCATCAGTGAGCCCAATAACCGAAATCTGGTAAAGATCCAGTTGAAATGGGATGGTCCGAGTTTCATTCGGGTCTAAAGCATGGACCTTTTTACAACACCATATATGTATATATACGGATCTGTCTTGAGATAATTTCATTTTAAAATGTGAAATTATTATTATGCCAAAGTAATATTTTAGGTAATTAGAAAAAAAAAAAACATTGCATGATTACTACTTATATCAATTATATATATATTTACCATTATATAACCATGTGTCTTTATTAATAATTTTTTCATCATTAATTATCACTTTCCTAAATACGCTACTATCATTGGTATATTCTCGTCTGTATTATACTTTATTATTCATTTAACGAATAAATTTACAGGCATTACTCGTCGCTAAAAATATCATACAGTATTTGACGGAAATAACATGGGCGTGGACGAGTTCCATCTATTCTTACGGGAAAATAATATCGTTTTCATCATAAATTTAACGGAATCGAGATTTGTAATTAAAATTAAATTTTTTTTGAAGATACGAATTGCAGTGTATGTGATGAGTTCATATGTCATGAGATTAAGAAAAGGGAAAAAAAAAAAAAAACTTATGAGACGTAAAATACAATTTTTGAGGTAAATCGATAGTTGGTGTAAGATGAAGAGGAATCTAATTACTAGGAGTGGACAAACCCTAGTTGACTAAATTCCAGGAAATATAATTATATAATAAATAAAAGAAACAATGGAATCTTCACAAAATAAGGGTTTTGTGGGACCCTAGAATATTCTTAATGATTCCCAATTATTGGCTAATTTTAATTTGAAAAATGGTTTGTATTTCAAGGCTTCTTGTCCTTTTTTTCATACATTGACTAAATTAATTTAGAAGGTGGTGTGGATCAGACAAAAAAAGGACTACTAAATTGATAAATATATATATATATATATATATATATATATATATATGTATGTATGAATCATGTCTATGTGCATACACACACACATCAATGTAGGTAGGTTGGGACAAAACTCATTGAGAAACATTACATGCATGTCTTTCCTTTTGATTTTGTGTTTGGTTGGGTAGAATAGTGTTATATATAATTAATTAAGAACCCTAATTGTAGCCAATGAGATGACCTGTCCTGCATCTTTGGAACACATATCAAACTCTGGATTCATGATATCATATATAGATAGATAGATAGATACATGTCCAAAACAAGACATGGAATATTGAATGAATATTGTCTTAATTTGAAAATTAGTAGTGTGCCCACTTGCAAACTAACAAATCCATGTAATAATTAAATCTAAATGGGGTTCATAAGTTATAATTAGGAATATTGATGACATGGGTTGGATGTCATCTATATGTGTGTGTGATTAAGAAACCCTAATTAATTAATTTGTTTAATATTTCATTGTGTAAAGGGTTGGTTAAAAAATCATGATAATTATTATTAACCCCGATTAAATAAAATCAATACAAATATTCACCATGAAAATTTTTTTTGCTACGTACAACTAAGGGCCATAGTAAAATCATTTGGCATGACTTATAACCAGCAAAAACAACGGCCATCGACCGTTGCGTGGCTATAGCTATTAACTATTTGCTATGACTATTTATTATTAAATATTATAGTTCTCATAGTAGCGTGAAAAGTCAGTGTAATTATATACGACTATGATGTTACTTGCTAAAATCATAAACTAATACTACTATTCTTCTAAGTTCAACAATTTCATTATCAGTGATGTGGTGATTTCATAACATACTCATCGTATCGAACACTTAATGGGCACTATTTTGACATGGTTCACAGCCTTTGAGAGTTGTTAATTACAAGCCAAATTAAACTAGTACGTATGATGATTACCAAAATCTTAGGTAGGTAGGTAGGACAAAATCTTAACTAAAAACTGAGGAATCAATAAGATCGTTGTGTCCCACTTGGAGGTAGTGCATGCGAAGCTGGAGATATCCAGCAAACATCCATCTATACAGAATCCCAAATCAGGATCTGCAGATCCAATAGCAGGAGATGCAAGAAATATTTTGAAAATCGTGTGATTCATCATATGTGTGTAGTAAGTATGCACAATGTTGGAGCTTTAAAGTCTCAAAAGCGCCCCGTCAGCTTCCATTAAAAGTAGCATATATGCATGCATGTCATATAATATTGTGACATGTTGAGGCCCTTCAAAGCATATTCAATATTTGATTTAATTATTAAATAGCTTATGAAATATTGATTTTGTTTTAATTTAATTTGAGATGTTTGAATAAAATAAGATATGTACTATTGACAAGTGATTGGAAAAGGTGAAGGAGTTTGATTAATTTTTTTTAAAAAGTTAGAAATTCTTTAATTCCTTTGTTTAAAGAAATTTATAAGTGTTTAATATCTTATTTTGAATTTTATAACTCAGTTTTGTAATAAATTAATTACGAAATACTTATATATTTTTAAAATTTTTGAATATCTTATAAGATGTTTTAATAAAGTTATATTTAGTTTATTTCAAGCAAGATTTCTCTTTTAGTCCCATAAAATATGAGATTCAACACTTTTAATCGCCTGTTTTACGAAATTTTTTAAAATGATTCTAAAATTGAAAAAACTCAACACATTCAGTCACATGTTTTATGAAATTTATGAGACTAAATATGTCAAGTTTTCTAATTTTGAAATCATTTTGAAAATCTCGTAAAGTATAATACTAAATATTGAATTTTAAAATCATTTTAAAAATCTTATAAAAAATAGTACTAAAAATGTTACCTTCTCGTACCATGAAACTAAAAGTGTAATCCCGCCATATATTTCGCTATCCTAATAGCTTCTTTACTTTGATAACTCAACATTCCAATGCTTCAAAGCATCATGACATATGCCACAACCTTTAATATAAAAGACACTTGCAACATGACATGGATGTGCATACATATACATATACATATACAGTAACCACACACACAGACATATATATATACATCCTGCAGGTTGACCAATATCATATACATTAATTTCCATGTCTGATTCAAACAAGAACCTCAACTCCTCCAAGCCCATATTCTCCTTGAACATGGTTGATAACTCAGAAGCCGGCCCTTCAAATGAGCAAGACAGATTGCTGCCAATAGCCAACGTTGGTAGGATCATGAAGCAGATTCTGCCTCCCAATGCAAAGATCTCCAAAGAAGCCAAAGAAACTATGCAAGAATGTGTGTCTGAATTCATAGGCTTCGTCACAAGCGAAGCATCGGAGAAGTGTCGCAAGGAGAGGCGGAAGACGGTGAACGGCGACGATATTTGCTGGGCGATGGGGACTCTAGGATTCGATGACTATGCTGCCCCCCTGACGAGGTACTTGAATAGGTATAGAGAGGTTGAAGGGGACAAAGTCAATCAAAATAAGGCTAGTAATAGTGAAGAGATGGAGGAGATCAATTGCTTCTCGTATACAAGTAATAAACCAAAAGGAATCAGGCTGATAAAGACATGATGATGAAAAACCTGCAGATTGTATGTTGCATGAAATCAACGAATTAATGTTGACTTTAAAGTGTTACAGTTTCTGGGCTTTTATTGATTTAGAGTTTGTAGGTTGTATGTGGAGGAGCTAGGTTTCTTCTTAATTTCACAATCTTCCTCCCTTTGGCATATGGTTTGATTACTTTGATATATTATTGCTCAAGTCATGATGAATCCAGTTCTTGAATCTTGCTATTTTCTTGTAGCTGTTAATAATTAGTCATATATAACACATATCCCCTCAATGGAATTGCTTGTGTATTGAACTTGCCAACGGAATTGTGCTGAAAATAAGCTGATTTTGCATCAGATTAACAAGGAATTACATCTCAAAATTCCACAAAGTAATGCATGAGATTCTTGTTTTCTCTTTGGTGTCTTCTCCAAATGGGGAAAGAAGCTTAATAGTTTCGCTGTTTCTGGGCTTTGTTCGTTACTGATTAGGCATCTCGTTGGTATATATACTCCAGTACCTCCTCCTCCAACAGACACTATGCAGGTTTGAATCAATTTTATGACACAAGTGATGAATCTTGAATTTGCAGTAACTGGAAGTTCATCAAGATTCTTAAATAACTTTTGTTGTCTTTACTTGACGATGATTCTTAACTTATTGTCAGGAATTGAGAGATTAGCAGAATCCCATCTCCATTTCCCAATCCTTGTTTCTCCTCCACCAGGCAGCAGCCTCCATCTAAATTCAGGCAACTTCCAAAAAAATGTTTATTTGCTTAGTTCATCCATAAGCTATATATGAAGAAGATGGTATAATTCAAGAAAGGGTGATTAGCACATATTTCATATGTGATTTGACATCTAAAATGAATTGTATAAATCGCTGTAATAACATCATTTCTTCATGGTTGAACCATCTTCCATCAATAAGTTCCTTAATTTGCAAAGATCTTAAAAAATTGGTGAGGGCGCGTATGCAAGTACGCCTGATATAATAAACAAAGTACCGAGCTGTCAGTGTGGCATTGGACTAGACTTTGGCAACAGATGCAGCTACCACACCTACAACAACATCTCAATTTGGTCAAACAATCGAAAGCCCGTTTGTCCCTCTCTCTCAATTCTCAGAAACCCTGCTGAATTTGGGTAGAAATGGAGGCCGGCGACCTCCCCCAAGAAATCTTGATCGATATTTTCTCGCGCCTCCCACCAAAATCCGTAGGCAAGTGCAGGTGCTTAGCAAAATTATGGCGCAAGCTACTTTCCACCCCGCAGTTCATCAAATCCCACCTCACTCGCAAAACCCACCAAAAAAATCTCATTCTCATCACTCCATCTCACTCCGTCCACTCAATCTCCAACATCAAGGACGACGCCATTTCGAGGAAGCTCGAATTGCCAGGGGATTGGACTGAGGTTGTGGGATCTTGTGATGGCTTGATTTTTTTGGTAAATGAGGATTACGAGAAGTTTTTGGTGAATCCCATTACTCTGCAGCAGATCACAGTACCAAATTCGCCTCTGGCTTTGAATAGGAGGGAGAGTTTCAGCATGCATGGATTTGGATACGATTGTTCTAGCGATGATTATAAGGTTGTCACGCTGTCTTACTATGATACTGACAACGAGTACGAACCAGATTGTGTTGATACATTTGTGGATGTGTATTCTGTGAAAAGGGGTGTTTGGAAACGGGTTGACAGTTCTCCCTTTGATCATGCTGTTCCTGAACTTTCTCCGGGTGCTTTTGTGAATGGGGCTATCCATTGGCTGGCTAGCAGTAGAGAACCAGGTTATCCGTCTGTTATTGCTGCTTTCAATTTGGCCGACGAAGTGTTTGTTGAAATTCCTGCTCCAGGTGGTGTTGATGTGCACAACTTCGTTTTCAACAAGCTTGTGGTTCTTGGGGGGTGTCTTTGCATGATAGATACTCGAGGAAATGGCCCAACGGATGTGTGGATTATGAAAGAGTATGGTTCGGTAGATTCTTGGACAAAATTCAGCATTCATGGTGAATACGAATGGGATATAGTTAAGCCTTTATGTTTGATTGGGGACGAGGAAGTCGTGCTGGTAACTGAAGGGGAGACTTTGGTTGTGTATAATCGGACAGAGGGAACGTTGAGGGACATGGTTGTCGATGGAGGTTTGGCTGTGGTTAGAGACGGAGGCACCTTCGTGGAGAGCCTCGTCTCCCCTGCTTTCATCGTAGCCTAAGAGCAAAACGCAACCTTTTGTTAAACTTGACAAGAGAGTGTAGGTCCCTTTGATGTTGTGATTTTATCACCATGGTGTTTGGTTTTGTTTCTGAAGTGTTTTGTTTTGGTGATTTGGAGATAGAGAGAAAAAAACAAATATAAATAAATATGTGTTGGAGATAAATAGTATTTTGAATTTGTGTTTTTGGGGAATATAAAATAATTTAAACTAAGTTTCAACAAACAACATAAATCGCTTCTCGTCCCGACTATATTTGGTGAGAGTTATGAGACAAATGCCCCATTCTTGTGTTTAATTTCTTGAATTTGTTCACTACACAAGTGCCAAGACTCGAGCACAGTTGGTGAAGTGATGTTATGAGCTATTGTTGAACATTATGGAGTTTATGGGTAGGATTGAGAAACAATTTTCAGGATATGCTTGCAATTTTACCACATTGTTGGTGAGGGAAAAAAAAAAAATACATCTCAAGAGTTGAACAAAAAAATTAATATCTGACTGGAGTAAGATTCAATTTTAAAATAAAGAAAATTGATAATCGATTAGAGAAAGATTCGATTTTATGAAAGATGATTGTAATCTATTCTGATATTTATATACATATGTTTAGCCACTTAAACTTATGCATGATATATGTTGTATGTTATAATTTTTTTATAATGTATATGTAGTTACGGAGCAAATACAATACACTTATCACTTATGATATATTATATTTATATTTAAATTATGTAAATATATATAGTTAACTAATATATTTATTTAATATACATAAATAAATGCATATA